>CM076583.1:674367178-674700553 GCA_034641835.2 Pinus albicaulis
TGGCGGGAGGCCAACTTCTACCAACTTGCGCCATTCCTGATCGAATCTCTCCCCTCCCTTTGACACCAATGCTAAAAACCCCAATGTTTTCATGCATGCATCCTCTTTCTCGATCATCTTACTGACCTCCATGATAGTCCTAAAACGGTCAAACACACCCTCTATGCTTAATTCTTCAGACGAAAGCTCGTTGCAATACCTGACATATTTCTTTATTGTTGTGGCCTTCTCTTCTCCTTCCCTGCGACCAACCTCCAGTTGTGCCTTATACTTGTGGATATCAATCTTCTTGTTGTTGGTCAGCACAAGGAGCTCCCAATGCTGCTTGACCTCTGTTATGATCTCTCCCCATACCATTTTCCTCACTTCTACAAATGATTAAGTTGCGCTTTCAAGTCTCTAATAGACTTCTCATGTCCCAGGGCTTCTTTACGGAGGTTCTCTACCTCTTTCTGTAGGGATGAAACCGTCTTTTGATTCTCCGCCTATGCAACCTTGGCCTCATCTAAGAGCCGGCGAGTAGTGCGTGTTTCATCTTCTGAAATCCTTAGATCTTCCAGAGCCTTGGTTAGTTGTTCCGGGGCACTCTGTGGATCTTCTGGTACAACAACTACACATGTATGCTCACCCAACTTAAGTTGTAACTTTGACAACCTCTTATTTAGCCCAATGATTTCCTTATCCTTTTGAGCAATTTCTTCCTCCCTTTGAGCAAGGGAATCAACGAGGATTGTTTTTCCCTTTCTACCTGGGCAAGTTCCTCAGTTTGAATATGTTCAGAATGAGAGATATTCAACTTTCTCCTCAATTCTTGTACCTCCAAATCTGATTTGGTGAGAAGGGCTTGCAATGTTTAATTGGTATCAACTCCCTTTCCTCTTATCATTTTTCTGCAGCTCTCTAGTTGAGTAGCAACATCTTTGGCACTAGCCCTTTCTTTTTGTTGGGTGATCTTCATTTGATTCAACTTCCTTTTGGTCCTCTGTAGGGCGACTGTATGTTTTACTACCTAAGTCCGTAGCATGTCCCCGATACACTGGTGAAAATCTAACTTATCCGGTAGGGGAATGGAACCCAGATTTAGAATTATTTCTAGAGCTTTGTATTGGGATCCCGGAGGTATGGGATGCATGGCTGAATGTTGGATGGCAAATATGAGTTGCTCTTTATCCATATCCAGGACTGAGGAGAGCTTGGTATGGTGTTTATCTATGAACTGAGAAAGTTCATCCCTTAGCCTCTCTCTCGCGGACATGTTCCTGCTCTCAATCTGCTCCTTTGCATCATATTTTCCCAATGTGACCACCTGTGAAAGCTCTGAGGGGGCTAAAGATGAGGCAGAATCAAAGGAGAGTAGGAATTCTGGTATGTCTTTGTCAAGATCTCTGAGCAAGGAGACCTCGTCATTGGAAAATTCGGTGTCTAGGTCCTCTGGCCCTTCAGTTCTCTTCTTTTTACTATGGTGTGTTTCCTCATCAACCTCCATGAACCCTTGACTACCTAAGGGGTCTCCTTGTTCCCGCTTTTCTGCCTCAGCAAGCACATTATCTCCTTTTCCTTCAGCAGCTAAGGATTCATCCTCCATCTATGTATCCAAAGGCCACGTATCAAAGTTAGATTTCCATTCAATGAGAGGCCTAGGTTCATGTGTATATGTTTTTTATTTAATCTTCTTCTTCCGGTTGGTGAGGAACCCCTTAGGATCGTAGTGCCATACATCTCCCTGCGGAAAATTCATCTCCCGTAACATCCTTTCCATAGTGGAGAGGGCATGTCTTGAATTAATGGTGAAAGGGCCTACAAAGTTTGGGAGTTTGAAGATGTACCCCTTTTTTGCAAGCACGAAGTGGGCTTGGTCGGCACTTAAGACTTGATGGATGAACTCGAGGGTGAAAATCCTCATGGACGGGAACATTGGTGGGTGATAAGCAGGTACTTCAACACCGTAGACCTTGATCTCAGTGTGGTCTTTGAACAGGTACCAATCACCTGTGCAATCCGTTTCACTGAACTAGAGCCAATCCTTCTGCTCAGGAAAGATTCTGGGCGGGGAGCTGTCGTGTATGATGGCATAGGCTATGGACATAAAATCGATAATGAATTTCACATACCCCTTCCCCTATAGATGGTGGAGAACTACAGGAGTCCACTCGAAAAACAGATTTGGGCTTGGCATTTCTCCTGGAGAACCTATTCAGGCTTGTACCTTCAAACTTATCCGCATGCTAGAATAGGAATAAGTAGAAAACTAGGGAGCAATATTTGAAAGAAAAAAATCAAGACATATCTTCGAATTCGGCTTTGATAGACGAGGCGAGAAATATGGGGATATCTAAGAGGGTCCTAGCCTGCATCATGAGCCATAGAAACTTTAAACTTGCCTTAGTCACCATCTCAGCATCTTCAAACCCCAGCATTCCCGATATGACCGCTAAAATAGGATGTATGGTGTTACGGAATGATGACAGTGGAATAGATTCTATGTGAGGGAAAGCTAATAGGCATGATTCAGAGATGAGATCGAGGAAACCGCTCTGTTTTTCCAAGGGCTGGTTCAAGAAATGGTAGGAGGGAGTGACTTCGGTGAACTCGACACAGTCTTGGGTGGGAGGAAAACATAGGGCCTTTCTGATAATTTGGAGAGTAATATCAAGAATATTGGTTCCCTGAGCAGAAAGGAAGATGTCCCTGTGCTCGATGTAAGCTTCTCCAAGCTAGACGATAAACTCTAGGAACGGATGTGTCATCGGGGAAATTTGATAATAAAGACCTAACTCAACAACCCTAAATATATCTTCGTACCTTCGCTAAAAGTCGAAGAGCTCGGCTCTGGTGCGGGCTACATTGTAGGGATAGACCAGGTCACAGATTTGGGCATGAGCATCAGTGAGGGGTTCTGGTCCAGGAGCAGTCCTGACCTCGCGGGCCTGAGGGGTTTCGGGTGCAGAGCGTTTCATTTTTTCCATGATAATTTGAATACACAGTAAAAGGGAAAAATGAAAGGGACATAAATAAATACTTGAAATAGCAATGAGGTAGTAGGGGAAAGCGACGCGAGAGTCAAGAGCATCCAATACTCGCATTTTTACCTGCCTGACAGAGCGAATTACCGATAAATAACCAGTAAAATCATAGAGTCGAGAGTGAAACTCACTACGGAAACAGGGTTTTACGGATTACCATGGCGGGGTGACACATCTAGGACTGGCGTCATGAGGATGCCAACAGTGGGACACATGGCACATAGTGGTTGGCCGACAACGGCCGAGTAGGTGGGGGCCACGTGCCAGGAAAGAGGGGTACTGACCTTTGTACCCCCTACCAGACTTACCTTACCGTAGAACATACCTGCGTCAGTTGTTTAGATTGGTGGGCCCCTTTGACCTTTGGCGAGGTGGACAGAGGCTTCTGTCCCTTTTCCTACTGCCCACGGAAGCGTTTTGATTGGCCGTGGGGAGGGATGACGTCACCTCCTCTAGCAGGTAGGCTTTGGCCACCTTTGCTTCCATCTTATGCCCAAGTAACCACTGTCCTCTAATCTTTTCTATGTCGTCGGTGTTTGGTGAGTGGCTTCGCCAATATCCTGTGCGTGCAATGGCTTTGAGGGAGGAGTAATCAACGTCGGCATCCCATATGCTCACCTGATCGCTGCACTTGTTTTTGCAAGCTCCTCTAATAACTTCGTTGCTCCCCATATTTTGAACCTGCGTTTTTCTTTTGCTTCGCACATCCACTCCTTTTCTTTTACTGGTGAGACCACAAGCCAACAGTGGCTCCACTTAGGGATGGAACGCTCGTTCTTGAGGGTGTCGAGAACTTCACAGACCGCCTGCTTGTGTACTTGTTATTATACTCAGGGAAATATAAAAACTTCAAGTACTTCTGGAGAAGAGAAAAATGCAAATGCATGCAAAAATAAAAAATGATATATGTGTAGTGTGAAGGATATATACTATGGGCCCTTGCAGCCACTGTTAGTATTGAAAGTAGGGCTTGAGGAATTTCACATTCACGGACATTTCAATCAGGTCCCCTTCCAAATTTTCCAATATGAAGGTGTTGTTTCTCTTGACTTCTGCCACCTTGAAAGGTCTGAACCAGAGTGGATCAAACTTTTCGTGTTTACCTTTCTCCGCCCATCTAATGTCCCATCGTAGCACCAGGTCCCCTGCCTGTATCTCCTTATCCTTTGTTCTTTGGTTAAATAGGCTTTTCATATTTTCCTGATAATCGGCCAACCTGATGTTTACCTGGGCTCGTGTTTCATTTAGTTCTACCAGTTGATTCATCCTTCTGATGAGGTCATTTGGCTCCTCTTCACTGTCTTGCGAAAATATGGCCACAGGTAAAGTAAGTTGAATGGAGAAGACCACCGCTCAACCATACACTAGCTTGTAGGGGGACTTTCTGGTGGATCTTTTGCTGGTAATGCGATTTTCCCAAAGTGAAAATTTAAGCTGGGAGTCCCAGTTCTTTTTATTCTCATTTATGGTATTTTTTAGAATTCTTACCAAAATCTTGTTGCACGACTTGGCCAACCTGTTCCCTTGCGAATAATAAGCTGTGGAGAATCCCAAAGTGATATTATATTGTTGACAAAAGTTTACAAACTTGGTAGACTTAAAGACCTAGGGATTATTAGTGATGATTTGAGTTGGGCACCCAAACCTAGCTATTATATTTGCCTCCATAAATTTAATCACCACCCCATCCATGGTGTTTCTTGCACGCATAGCTTCGACCCACTTAGTGAAGTAGTTGGTGGCAGTGAGAATCCATCGGTGTTGGTTACTAGAGGTTGGGTGAATCTCCCCAATAAAATCAATGCCCCATTTCCTGAACGACTCTTTGAAATGTATCAGGATCAGTGGTAGTGGCGTAAATTTTTTTTTTGCAAAATTCTGGCTTTTTCCACATGCTCGGACACGAGCGCGTACATCTCCAGACAGCCGTGGCTAGAAAAAACCTGCTCTCAGGATTTTGTGAGCCATAGACCACTAGTTGTAATGTTCGCCACATACACCTTCATGAAATTCGGCCATCACCTCGTCCACCTCCTGCTATGTTAGACATAGTAGAAGAATTCCTGATGGATCCCTCCAATATAACCGTCCATTTTCCATGGCATACTTATGTTACCTTAATCTCAGGGTGCGTTACTTATCTTTGTCAAAACTGGGAGGACACCTAAGAGTAAGAAGGCATTTCACCACATCCTTATACCATGCATACAAAAGGTATTTTACGTGTGTTTTTTGCGCTGAGGTTTCTATTCCAGGCTGTCCTTTTGTACCTTCTGGTACTTCCCCTCCTTCCATGGAGAAATTTATACCCAAGGCCTGGCAGTTGGACTCTAATAAAATTTTAGCCAACCCTTGTCCTTTAATGAGCTTAGTGGGTCTGATCTCCAATTCATATTCCTGGATTTTGGCAATCCACTTGCCCCTCTTCCCTTCACTGTCTCCTTGTATTAGAATTTATTTCACTGTTGTTGTGGGGACGTAAGCAGTTATGGCTGACTGCAATACATATATACGAAAAAATTTTAATGAATTGACCAGGGCATAGGCCTGCTTTTCCAGGATATTATACTTTAATTCTGCATCCCGCAGGACCTGACTAAAAAATGCAATAGGATGTTCGTTCCCGTCTTCATTCTTTTGTAACAGTACTACAGCTACTGTGTGAGGGGAGGTGAAAGAAAAGATCATGAAAGGCTTTTTACAATCAGGGTCTGCCAGTACTGGAGCTTCAGCAAAATCCTGCTTAATTTTGTCCGAAAGAGGCCCTTGATTGGGGGGTCCATTTTACTCCGTTATCTTTCTTGAGCATCTCAGTAATATTCCAGACAATCTTAGCATAATTGGGAATGAACCTTCTCAGGAAATTTATTCTCCCCAAGAATATCTGGATTTCCTTTTTATTCTACAGGAGGGAAATGTCGTTGATCACTTCTACCCTTTTTGGATCAAATTTCACTCCCTCCTTAGTTACTATGTGCCCCAGCAGCTTCCCTTCCTCCAGAGCGAACATGGACTTTTGGGGGTTCAACAACAGACTGCACCTGCAGCACTTCTCGAAGGTCTGGTGAAGATATTCAATATGCTAAGCATCATTCTTTTAGAACACATTGATATCGTCCAGATATATCACTACGAACTTATCTTTCTCTCCTACAAAAGCAATATCCATTACACGTTGAAAGGTGGCACCGGAATTGATTAGACCAAACGACATCCGGGCATATATTAAGGTCCCCTATGGTGTGATGAATGTTGTTTAGTTCTGATATTTGGGGAGAACCACCACCTAATTATATCCAGAGAAGCCATCCATCATAGAAATTCAGGAGGATCCCACCAACTTTTCCAAAATGTGGTCCATCTTCGGGAGAGGGTAATTGTCTTTGAGTGAAGACTTGTTGAGATTTTGGAAGTCCACGCAAAATATTATTTCTCCATTCTTCTTCCTCACTGGGACCAAGTTGGCCACCCACTCTGAATATCTCAGGGAATAATGATTTTAGCCCGCAGAAGCTTTTTAATCTCTTTCTCAATTGTTGGGAGCAACAACGGATTGATCTGCCTCAGTTTCTACTTATGAGGCTTGGCGTCTCCTTTGAGAGGTATCTTGTGTTGTATGACATCAATGTCGAAATTCTTCAGATCCTGGTTTGATTAGGCGAAGACATATTTATATGCTTGGAACAACCGGATATATTTTTCTTGATATTCCTCAGGAACTCCCCAGGACATCTTTACCACCTTTGGGTCTACCTCCATCCCGATATTTATGTCATTTACAGGCTCATCCTGGGTCATCTTACGGGGGTTGATCAAGATGTCATTTTTATCAAACATTGTTTCCAAGGGCAAGAGGCCTCTGGGAATGATGTTCCATTTTAGTTGCAACACGTGATGCCCGACCAATGTCTCCTCCCACTTGGTCTGTGGCTGATCACTGGGCTCTTCATCCACTGCATCAATCATCAAATTGGAGAATTCGCCAACCATCTCCATTAAGCGCTTAACTTGTTCTTCATCCTTGAATACCTGCCAGTGCTTCACATTATCTGGGATGGAAGGGCGATATCGCACCTCAACCTCATACCTGAGCAGAGAATTTTGTGGCGGGAAAAAATTGTTGGCTGCAACAGCGAGTGAATCAACCATTTGATTATTGTCTCTCGGCATGAACTGTATTTTGAAAGCTGAGAAAAAATTTTCCATCAGGTCCCATACCTCATTTCTATAAGCTTTGAGCCGTGGGTGTTTAGTTTGGCACTGATTTATGACTTGTCTTACTACTACTACTTATGAGTCGTCGAAAACTGTCAGGTTATGGATATTCATATTTCATGCTCTCTGTAGTCCTAATAACAGGGCTTCATATTCGGTCACATTTTTTGTGGCTTCGTACTCCATCTTGAAAGAGAGAGGGACTAAACATCCTTCGGGTGAGATCAAGAGCACCCTGACTCCGTTCCCTTCTCATGAATTGGCCCCGTCAAAATGCAGAGTCCATATCTCATCCTCATCTTTTCTCATGGGTCCTTCTATTTTAGAGGGCAGGCTTTAACTTCCTGCAGGAAATCTTCATCTTATTCGAACATGAGATAAGAAAATTCACCCTCCTTACCATATACCGGAGATTTTGTTGAGCCATTAGCTTTAGTAACCATATTTATGAACCTGGACTCACGGTATATCCTCCTTTCCTCCCCTCTGAATATTGGGATAGTAGCATAGGTGAGATCAAGATTAATTGACCCACCAACCTTTGATCCCTAAGATCTAGACAACAACATCCCGAATCGGGCTAGGATATTAGCTACCACGTTATCCATCACCACGCTCTTAGCTCGGATCTGGGCCAGATTTACCACCAAATCTTTTATCATGCCCAGGAACTTTACCCTCTTGGAGTCAAATGAAAACAGATATTTATATTGTCAGGTAATTTTCAGTCCCAATTGCTCCATGACAGACATCAACAGTAGGTTGTGTGAAGCCCCGAAATCTAGCATGTAGTTGTGTAGCAGCAGGTCATGAATGTTAGAGATAAATAGAATGGGGGGGGTTGCTGAGTCCAACTCTTCTACATGAGGGCCAAAGACTACCATGGGTCTTTCTTCCTGGAGATTGAGACTATCAGGGAGAGGGCCTACGCCATGGGGGAGCATGAATTGAGATTTTTGAGCTTTATATGAAGGTTGTTTTAAAAGTTTGACAAGAGGAACTGGGATTTTGACCTTTTCTAACTCTTTTTGGAGGTTGAAGATTGCAAGGTTCCTTCTGTAATGACATCCTTATGCTACTCTTTAGGGTGACAGGTAAGTTTGAGGCTGCAGCAGAAGCCTTGTGATTTGCAGGGGGATCAGGAACCAACTTTGCGGAGGAAGAGGCAGTGGCCTTATGGTGCACAAGCTCTTCTATGGGCTTTTCCCCCTTCCTGGCAGAATTTGGGGGGGTCTGCTCTTTTGGTGTGGATTCTTCGTCTTTCTCTTGTACTCAACTCCTCTTTCTAGAGGATCTAAGGTCATACTTCTTATGGAGTTGCGCTTGCATAAAGTCCACAAATTGCCTGTAGTAATCATCAATATCTTGATCTTCTGGGGAAGCTTCTTTGTCTTATAGATCCTCCTGCGGAGTAATCTCCCCCTCTTCATCTTCTGAGTAAGCAAGGAATTGATCCTCCTAGCAATCAAGAGCTTCCTCAGTTTTTCCATCCACATGTCCTTCTAAATATATAGGAGGTTGGATGTGATCATGTTGCTCCTTTATATCCCGCTGTAATATTTGCAAAGGTGGTTTCTAGTACTATGGATTGAAACCTCGATTAGGGGCCATCTGGTTGGGTCAAGGAGAGGAATTCTTAGCCTCTAACTCAAGCTTCACCAGCTTGTTAGAGAGGTTTTTGATCATCTTGTTCATATCTTCGATATTATACTTTGATGCTTCTCTTTCTTGATTAGAGGAAGAAGCCTCCTTCTTACCCCTTCTCCTGGTCTCATGCTTTGTTCTTCCTTTATATTTTCCCGTAGAAGAAAAGTTCGCTTCTACATATAGAGCATCAGTTTGGATCTGATCTAGGGATTCAGATTTTCTTTCTCTCAAGTTGAATCCAAACTCGGACTCAAATGCTCCAGCAAAGACCACTTTGGTCGCTGCTTGAGGAGGCTTTATTTCAGTCAGTAGATTATTATACAGCGTATTGAATATTTTTATAAACTCAGTTACATCTTCATTGTGTTTCTTCTTCAGGGCATTGAACTCTGTGAGGATGTAACCGTGATCCCTATTTTCTCCCCATTTTGAGTAAAAGAATTTTCCATTTCCTTCGAAGTGGTGATCGCATTCTTAGCAAGAGATTTAAACCACTTTTGAGCTTCTCCATCCAAATACTAGACAAAAGGCCTCAGCACTGCATCCAATTGTTCCACAATGACATTTTCAACGAAAGCACAGAATTCCTCAATATGCTTCTGGGCAGAAGTATTGTCTCCCCCGGTGAACCGAGGAAGGAGCTTTAGGTAGTCCTGAGGCATATTATTTAAAACTGGAGGCAAGGCCAATGGGGAATATTTGTTAAGAAAGAAACCCGACACAACCATGAGGGCGGTAGTGGTGAATTCTAGGGGGATTCTGGTGGATTACAATAGGTATATATGGAGAGGGGATTTGTATATTAACCTGAGATAAGTTCTGGAGTATGGTAACTTATTTGACTTCCTCGACCTCAGGGGTGGGACACAAAGTAGGCACAGAGGTATTTACTGATTTGGCTTCTTCTTTTATCTTTGAACTGGCTAAAGTAGAGTTTTCTCGAGGATATTCAAGTACTCGGGCTGTAGAGCCAGGGCCATAGACTTCAGCTTTCTGAGATGAAGATGGAGAATCTTATAACAAGAATGAGGATAGTAGTTCAGCTTGGACAGGTTTCTTTTCTTTCCATATTTTCTTGAATATAATTTTTTCAGGATCAGATACAAACGGGGTTCTCAGCTGAGAGGTATCTGACCTTAGATGTGGCTTGGTGTAATCCAGAATTGTAGCTGATTTAGATTTAGATAACAATGGAGTCGCCAAGGTGAGGGTTGTGCAACTCTCAACCCTTCGCGCTCACCTGATTGAAGGGTGAAAATAATGTCGTATTCCAGGGAAAATATTTTCAACTTTGTTCCCCGGCAACGACGCCAAAAATATGCTTTCACTCCTCGAGACAGTCTTGAGTTGTAGGAGACCAGTGCCTAAGACATCTTAAAAGTAGGAGGTCATCTAGGTTCTCTTCATTCTCTGTGGCAAGGACCTCCTGGGTATTAACTAGATGGAATTGTTTGATCTGTGCTTCTGGATCACAAGGAGAGCTGAGTAATTACTGTGAACTTTGATTGTAAGGGAAATGGCCTACTCAAAATGGGCATGTGGCTGTCATGAAATTGGATTTGGTGCAAATAGGGCCGGATGTGGAACCAACGAACAGTATTTAAAGTTAACTGGGATGGAGACCATGAAGATTTAGGATGGTAAGTCAGAGTGAGGCGGGCTTATAAAGGTATAAGAATCCACCCTTCAGAGACATAAGAAGAAGGCGGTTGAGGTAAGAATTTTGGAATAGAAATCATGCACCGAGCCTAATTAAGTTAGTATTATAGACCATTGTACGAGTATCATTCAAGATAAATTCATAAATAACCTATATACCACCTACATTCTGAAAGCATGATAACAGGAAGGAAAATATGATGGAACAAAGCAATCAATGAAACCAAACACAACAGAGACATACATACTATTCATAATTCCAATAGGAATCCATTCTTGCAACAAACAGTTGTTATATTATTTCTTCAAAAAAGCTCTTCAGATATTCATTAAGAGCAAATCTCAAAACTACAAAATGTGTTACGCATACTATACACCTCAAACTTCCATAGAATTCAAAACCTTTACTTTCTCTGCAAGTTGGCCATTTATAGCTATTACATGGGCAGTGTGGCCAGATATTTCTTCAAACAAAATATTCCCTGTTGATCTTACAATTTCCCATCTAAATCATAAATGATACAGCATAACGACATCGCATCCGAATTAGTATTGTCTGACACAGACTATAACAAAAAAATAACAGAAACATAAAATGTAGATAGTGTGTAGGGTGAAATCGAGATTTCACCCGATCTTACATTACATGGAAATTAAAAATAAAAAATAAAAACAAAGGCCGCATGGGCCTGATCATGATGTCCATTAGTTGGTATGATGAGGAGTGCCCAAGCCTTCTAAGTGGCGTGACTAGACCGAAGATGTGGAGGAGCCATGCTGATGAGGCAGCAGAGGTTGCAGTCGCTGTGAAGTAGAGGAAATTGGAGGATTCACATATTCATAGCACTTTTGCCATATAATTTCTCCGGGTAGCTGTGTTGTGGTGTAGGATTCGAACATAGACTACAATTGTGTTAGCTTTATATAATCCAGGCAGACAGCAAATAATTTCTTGACCTAAGCGAGAAGGAAAGATTCTTTATGCAGTGTTGTTACTAAGGTCTTTGCCTTTAGCCGGGAGGTCTTCTCTAGTGTTATGTCTGCCTTGCACTTGATCTCTGACATTTTCTGATCACAAGCAGTTAGGGGAAGCAATGCGCCTGACTGTTGGTCCCAGCATGGCGGGAGTCCATCTTCTACCAACTTGCACCATTCCTGATCGAATCTCTCCACTCCATTTGACACCAGTGCTAAAAACCCCAATGTTTTCATGTGTGCTTCCTCTTTCTCAATCATCTTACTGACCTCCATGATAGTCTTGAAACGATCGACCAATCCTTGGGTGCTTAATTCTTCAGACGAAAGCTCATTGACATACCTGACATATTTCTATATTGTTGCAGTCTTCTCTTCTTCTTCCTTGCGACCAACCTCCAATTATGCCTTATACTCGTGGATAGCAATCTTCCTGTCATTGGTTAGCACAAGGAGCTCCCAATGTTGCTTGACCTCTGTTATGGTATCTCCCCAGACCATTTGCCTCGCTTCTACCAACAACATGTTACCTTTAAGTTGTGCTTTCAAGTCTCTAAAAGACTTCTCGTGTCCCTGGGCTTCCTTACGGAGGTTCTCTACCTCTTTCTATAAGGATGAAACCATCTTTTGATTCTTCGTGTATGCAGCCTTGGCCTCATCTAAGAGTCGGCGAGTAGTGCGTGTTTCATATTTTGACATCCTTAGATCTACCAGAGCCTTAGTTAGCTATTCCAGGGCACTCTGTGGATCTTCTGGTACAACAAATACACATGTATGCTCACCCAACTTAAGTTGTAGCTCTGACAACCTCTTATCTAGCCTAGCAATTTCCTTATCCTTTCGAGCAATTTCTTCCTCCCTTTGAGCGAGGGAATCAGCGAGGACTATTTTTTCCCTTTCCACCTGGGCAAGTTCCTCAGTCTGAATATGTTTATAACAAGGGATATTCAACTTTCTCTTCAATTCCTGCACCTCCAAATCTGATTTAGTGAGAAGGGCTTGCAATGCTGAATTGGTATCAACTCCCTTTCCTCTTATCATTTTTCTGCAATTCTCCAGCTGATTAGCAACAACTTTGGTGCTAGCCCTTTCCTTTTGTTGGGTGATATTCATTTGAGTAAACTTCCTTTTGGTCCTCTGTAGGGCGACTGTATGTTTTACTACCTTAGTCCGTAGCATGTCCCCGATACACTGGTGCAAATCTAACTTATTCGGCAGGGGAATGGAACCTAGATTTAGAATTATTTCCAGAGCTCTATATTGGGATCCCGGAGGTACGAGATACATGGTTGAATGTTGGATGGCCAATATTAGTTTCTCTTTATCCATATCCAGGACTGAGGAGAGCTTGGTATGGTGTTTATCTACGAACTGAGAAAGTTCAACCCTCAGCCTCTCTCTCGTGGACTTGTTCCTGGTCTCAATTTGCTCCTTTGGATCACATTTGCCCAATGTGACCACCTGTGAAAGCTCTGAGGGGGCTGAAGATGAGGTAGAATTAAAGGAGAGTAGGAATCCTGGTTTGTCTTTATTATGATCTCTGAGCAAGGAGACCTCGTCGTCAGAAAATTCGGTGTCTAGGTCCTCTGGCCCTTCAGTTCTCTGATTTTTACTCAGGTGTGTTTCCTCATCAACCTCCATGAACCCTTGACTACCCAAGGGGTCTCCCTGTTCCCACTCCTCTGCCTCAATGAGCACATTATCTCCTTTTCCTTCAATATATGAGGATTCAACCTCCATCTATGTATCCAAAGGCCACGTATCAAAATTAGCTTTCCATTCAATGAGAGGCCTAGGTTCATGCATACATGTTGTTGATTTAATCTTCTTCTTCCTGCTGGCGAGGAACCCCTTAGGATCATAGTGCCATACATCTCCCTGCGGGAAATTCATCCCCCACAACATCCTTTCCACAGTGGAGAGGGCATGTCTTGAATTAATGGTGAAAGGACCTACAAAGTTTTGGAGTTTGAAGATGTACCCCTTTTTCGCGGGCACGAAGTGGGCTTAGTTGGCACTTAAGGCCTGACGGATGAACTCGAGGGCGAAAATCCTCATGGATGGGAACACTGGCAGGTGATAAGGAGGTACTTAAGCACCATAGCCCTTGATATTGGTGTGGTCTTCAAACATGTACCAATCACCTGTGCAATCTATTTCACTGAACTGGAGCCAATCCTTCTTCTCAAGAAAGATTCTAAGCGGGGAGCTATCGTGTATGATAGCATAGGCTATGGACATGAAATCGGTAACGAATTTCGCATACCCCTTCCCCTCAGGATGTTGGCGAACTATCAGATTCCACTCGAAAATAGATTTGGGCTTAGTGTTTCTCCTAGAGAACATGTTCAAGCCTAAACCTTCAAACTTATCTACATGCTCGAATGGGAATAAGTAGAAAACCAGGGAGAAATATTTGAAAGAACAGAAGGAAGACATATCTTGGAATTGGGCTTTGATATATGAGGCCAGAAAGGTGGGGATATCCAAGAGGATCTCAGCCTGCATCATGAGCCATAGAAATCCTAAACCTACCTTAGTCACCATCTCGGAATCTTCAAACCCCAACATTCCCGATATGACCACTAAAATAGGTTGTATGGTGTTACGGAATGATGACAACAGAATAGACTCTGTGTGAGGGAAATCTAATAGGTGTGATTCAGAGATTAGATTAAGGAAACCACTCTATTTTTCCAAGGGCTGGTTTGAGAAATGGCAGGAGAGAGTGACTTCGGTGAACTAGACACATTCCTGGACGAGAGGAAAACATAGGGCCTTTCTAATAAGTTGGGGATTAATCTCAAGAATCTTGGTCCCCCAAGTGGAAAGGAAGATGTCCCTATGCTCAATTTAAGCTTCTCCAACCCAGATGATAAACTCTAGGAACAGATGTGTCGTCAGGGCAATTTGATAATAAAGACTTGACTGAACGACCCTAAATATATCTTCGCCCCTTCACTGAAAGTCGAAGAGCTTGGCACTGGTGCAGGCTACATTGAAGGGATAGACCATGTCACAGAGTTGGGTGTGAGCATCAGTGAGGGGTTCGGGTCCAGAAGCAGTCCTGACCTCGTAGGCCTGAGGGGTTTTGGGTGCGGAGCGTTTCATTTTTTCCATGATAATTTGAATAAACAGTAAAAGGGAAAAACGAAAGGGACATAACCAAATACCTAAAATAGCAGTGAGGTAGCAGGGGAAAGCGACACGAGAGTGAAGAGTAGCCAATACTCAAGTTTTTACCTACCTGACAGAGCGAATTACCGGTAAATAACCAGTAAAATCACACATTCAAGAGTGAAACTCGCTACGGAAACAGGGTTTTATAGATTACCATGGCGGGGCGACACATGTAGGGTTGACGTCATGAGGACATCGACAGTGGGACCATGGCACACGGTGGTTGGCCGATAGCGGTCGGGTAGGTGGGGGCCACATGCCAAGCAAGAGGGGTACTAGCCTTCGTACCCCCTACCGAACTTACCTTACCATAGAACATACGTGTGCCAGCTGTTTAGCTTGGTGGGCACCTTTGACCTTCAGCAGGATGGACAGAATCCTCCATCCCTTTTCCTGCCCCCCACGGAAGTGCCATGATTGGCCATGGGGAGGGATGATGTCACCTCCTCCGGCGGGTAGGCTTTGACCACCTTTACTCCCATCTTATGCCAACGGAACGATCGTCCTTTGATCTTCACTATGTCGCTGGTGTTTGGTGAGTGGCTCCACCACTATCCTATGTGCATGATGGCTTTGAGGGAGGAGTAATCAACGTCGACATCCCATATGCTCACCTAATCGTGGTTCTTGTTTTTACAAGCTCCTATAATAACTTATTCCCCATCTTTTGAACCTGCGTTTTTCTATTACTTCGCACAACCGCTCCTTTTCTTTTACTGGTGAGACCACAAGCCAACACCCACAACACCCCCTCCAAATAGTATGGCCATTTATTTTGATTGGAGTCGACTGGTAGGATATCGTCTTCATCCTTACATTCCCTTCCAGATCATAGTACAGACTTATAATGTGGTCGTACCTAACATAATCATGGATGAAGTTGCATTTGTTAGTATTATGTCCTTGACTACTTGGAAATATTTTGGTTCTCCATAGCTTGTGCCCGTTACCCAGAATCTAGTGGCTTTTAAAAGAGGAACCAATCAATTGGTAGGGATCCTTCTTAAGTTTCATATTACTTTCAGAGGAAAGACTATCTATATCGATGTGATGGTAGTCCAAGGCCCTTTGGATTTTAATTTACTCCTTGTGCATGACTATGTTTTATGTCATCAGAGCTCTTTTCTCTTCACTCTTTTGTGTGATGTGTTTTCCACATGAAGGAAGAATCGTGACCATTGATCGACTTTCATTCATTGGTCCTAAGTTTAATCCAAATAAACCAACATCCATGACTGGTCCTTATATGCAAGTGGTATCTCCCTCGCTATAAATTAATTATGTGGCAACTTGTTCTATGCCCGAGTCTACTCATGATCTAGTCAATGATATAGTACAACATGTACTAGGGGTAGGGGCATTGGAGCCCGATTTTTCCATTGGATCCTTTAATCCCTTCTAGAGTGTTTTTCTCCCATTTGATGAGAACTTCTTGGAAGCCATGGTCTCTTCGAGGCCGTGATTTAATATCGAAGAAAAATTCCTTTTCTTGTGTCAAGCTCCTTAAAAAATGAAACAAGGTTTTCAGAGCAAAGTTACTTTTCTTGTTTCAAGCTCGTTAAAAAATGAAACAAGGTGTCATGAGAAAAGTTTATTTTCCTATTTCAAGCTCATTAAAAAATTAAATATATCCCCTTCCAATTCGACTCTTTGATTAGATCTCGTAAACTCCCGTCGAGTCTTTCACTTGATCTTGCAAATGAACCTTCACTCCATACACCTATTAGTAACAGGTAATCTACTTAGGTGAATGAAATGACGCTTGGGGAGCATGTACCTCGAATTGAGCCATTATGCTGGGGGCATGAAAACTTATCTCAAGCATAGTTTTTTCCTATGTTTCAAGCTTGTATAAAAATGAAACCAAATCCAAGCATATTTTTTCTCATGTTTCAAGCTTGTGAAAAAATGAAACTATCTTCAAGTATTCTCAGGCATAGTTTCCCATGTTTCAAGCTTGTGTAAAAATGAAACCATTCCAATCCTACCTCTCGTGATTGCCATTTTTTTATCAGTTTGTTTCTGCTAAATGAACATTGGTTTTCTCATTCCATCATCACCATCTTCTTGGCCGATCATACGCTTTCACTTGGTTTTTTTACCCTTTCTTGATGAACCGTTGCGATGAGTGATATTATTAGCCAACCTCTAAACCTTTGTGTGTTGAGTAGTTCCATCATGACCAGAAACAATTTCTATACTTTATACCACTCATTACTCCATGTGGAGTCCTCTTTCAACTCTTTTCATATTCCCAAAATATGAAAATTTTGTCGAGCACTTGTCTTTTCAAAAACTTTAAAGTAAATGAAAAGACGTCTACTCAGTATAATTTTAACCATTTTCTAGACTCAAATAGACTATTTACAAAAAATAAATACCTTATTAAAACATGGCTAAGATTCTCTCTTGGTATTATTTTCTGAATTTTCTAACTCAAGGTACTATCTACGAAAAGGAACATCTGGAGTTTTCTATTTCACCTCTTTTTCAAACTCTCTAAACATGAAAAATATGTTGATTTTTACCTTCTTTGGACTCATTAAAACATCAAACAATGATGGACTTGTCAAACATGACAAGACCTAACCACTCCTTCTCATGGTTCATTAAACATACTCGGAGGGATTCATTCGAAGGATGAACCTACAGATCAAGCATATGCTATCCTTTTCAAGCTTATTAAAAAATAAAGAGGTACTGACCAGTATGGTTGGGGAAATTGGGAAAACAGGGTACTCCATTTGCTAATGGCAGTGAGTCTTTGTTGAACATGACACTTTTCCACTTCATATTCGTGGTTGTTGGGTTGGTTAATATGCTTGTCCTTGGTTCATCATATCGTTCTCAAAGCCTCCATTTTTATTTTTGGGTTAATGCTACCAACTCCATTCAATGTTTTCATTGTGTTCAAGAGAATTCATTCAGTTGGTATTTGCTACAATACTCTTAAGCCTTTGTTCCATGGCTACCATTCCTGGTCTAGTTTCATATCATCAGCATTTTGTCTCAAATCGTGATACCTGTCTCGTGTCATTTATGGGGAATACATCAAGGCCCTCCTGCGACAAGTCGCTTCCTGTTGACATCAACTCATTATCCAGTAAATTAGCTTAGAAACAACCCTTCGGTACCTTGGTGCTTGCATACATCAATGGAAATTTTCCTCGCTCTCGAAAACATGTTTACATCATTGGAATTCAACTGAAATATTTTCTGTGATGTTCAACTTCAACTCATTTATTCACACCATACATACTGTATAGCAGTACCTTGAGAGCCATTAAAATTATCAGTGGTTTCTCTCGTGTTTGTTAATGACTTACATCATTGGAAGGTAATCAGATGGTGTCTACCATGTTTTACTCCAGCTCATTAATTCACATGGTTAGACTTATACATTTGGACGGTCGTGTGAACGAGATAGAAAACTATGGATCTAGTTTCATCCATTGGGGCTACGATTTAAAGATAAATACAATATCACAATGTATGATGGCTATGGTCATAAAGATAGTCATTCAGTCATGGGTCCAACTTTTTTCATCAGTGGACGCATATTTTTTATCATTGTGCATGTAATGTTTGCTTATGTGCTGAGTATGGGTATGCCTCCCTAAAAAAAATATCATGATGTAAATGTATTGTAACAGAAGATGTTATCGTCGGTTGTTCTTGATATTGACTTGTCACAAAGTAAAGCACTTTACTTATCGATCACCATCTCTAACTTTGTTCTTTCGGGGTAAATATGTTATAGGCATTTTTCACATTTGGTCAGTCGCCATTTAAATTAGATCAAGCAATATCCTTTCACCCCTTGACATCATCATTGCACAAAGACCTAAGCATGACTCTCCTTAACCCCATAGTTTCTTCTTGAAACAACCTTAAATCAACCTCTTTAAGCACCAACGCAGTATGTATGCCTATCGACCTGTGTTCATCAATAGGTTTCTCCATGTTGGATAGGGTTGATCACCAGTAGGTTGTTCCATGTTGGGGTGCCTCAGTTCTAGAAATTTGTGAAAAATAGAGAGAATCCTGAAGCCTCCATTTCTAGAAGCTTCAAGGATTTGTTGAAACTATTTTCCTCAGATAAAACTCTTGAACCTTGTTAATGTCTTAATGTTCAGTGATCAAATGTTCTCTTTCAGGTTTACTTGGTAGTGGTCCTAGGTCAAAATTCTATGTTTTCAAACAAATTTTCAAATAAAAATTTGTTCACTAAATATTTTCTAGATATTAAATGCTACTCCCTTAACTCCATTCATGGTCATCATCATTTTCAAGGTCATGTCATCCATTATCACCCATTATCACCTAGGGTCACAGGTCAGTCAACATGCATTCATCTAAGTTATTTTGTAGGTCTCTTTTGTTTCGCCACCATAATGTCCAATCATGTAATAAAAGAATGCAAACAAAGAGTCATTTTCACCATACAAATAATCCTCATTGGGAGTTACAAAGATGGGAAAATAAAATAAAGGCAAATTTTCTTTTCTCAAAGAAGTATGTTGCTTGATTAAAGTTTCTCAAAAAAGAAAACAGAAAAAAGTGTTTCTGATTTCACTAAAGGACCAAAAAAAATTTGTGATGTTATAAAAGGAAATGAAGTTTCTTGAAGTCATTTAATCCCTTGATGTTCAATAAAACTCCTCTCTTATCATCATCACACTCCACAACTATCAAAGTTCAAAGATAACCAGCAAGAAATTGATCCAATTGTGTTACATTACATTTTTGGCAAGGGTGCTATGTTTTTGGTTTCAAGTTCCAAAATAGCCATCCAAGGGTCAAATAAGCTTGCACAAGGGTTCAAAGACCTCCAAAATAGTAAGTGGATACTCTTCATACTTCTTTCAAGTCAAATTCTTAAGAAAAAGGTGGATTCACTCCTCAGGTTTTCTCCACTACGTTTTTGGTGTTTTCCATACCTGGTTGGTTTCAATTGATAAAACCCTAATTTCACCATCTAAAACCTTCATAAATATTCCATATACCTTATCCAAACACTCCCTATTACTCACATCCCTCCTTTCCACCATTTTCATTGAAACCCTAGTTTTCACTACGTTTTTGTAGCGAAACTAGGAAAACCCTGTGTTTTGACCTTTTGGGCACCTTCCTCATGCCCATTTCAAAAAATTCCACTTGCGTATTGTAGCCAAATCATCACCCTACCTCTCCAAATTTTTATGGATTTTTCCCTAGCTCCCTTCCACCTCATTTCTCTCCCTAAAATCACTCTACCACTGTCCCCTATTTTCCTAATTTTCCACCTTCCCTATCCACTAGATCAAGCTAGGGTTTTCCTTGTTGAAAAAAACCGTGGAGGGTGAAAAGAGGGTCCATAAGGGAGGTCATCATTCCATGTCTGAGCAATCCAACTTGTAGTAGATCAATGCTTCTCCTTATGTTAAGAGGTATTTTGAAAACAATGGTTGTTTGAGGTTTTGTGAGAGAATCCAAGAGGTAGGATGTCATGCTCAATTGACAAGCCTTTTTGCCACCAACTTCAGGAGAGATAAGGTTGTCATAGCAGATATTGAATTCACCATATCAGCAGATGTTATTGTCTCAGCAACAGGTATCCCAAACCATGGAGAAATTTGGTTCAAAGGGATGGACTTGGACATTGATAGCTACAAAATGTTCTTAAAACCTCAATGCAAAGATGCTCCTAAGCACATCTTTCCTTTCAGGCATTTACTTGATAAGTATTCCCATTTGATGAAGCTAATTATGAAGTATTTTACATTTGAAGGAAGATTCTCAAGATTGTATGAGTACCATATAAGGCTATTGATGCACTTCACTGCTACTAAACCACTCAATTTGCCTAATTATATATTCAAGAGTTTGGTCAAAATGGCTGAACAGGTACAAAGTAAAGGTAAATATCATCACCCTAGTTTGTTCCACCATGGTTTGGTCAAGCTTATTGTTTTTCATCAGCTCTCATCAATCAATATGTCTTGGGAAAATTTCATGGAGACAGTTGCATCTGCGCCTACAACTAGTTCACCCATCATTCATAGCACACCATCAACATCAGCACAGCCAAAGGAGGTTGGCTCTTCAAGTAAACAAGAAGAAGTTCCAAAGGCACCTAGGGTTGAAATCACTCAAACCTATGTAAAGGGTAAGAGGATGGTTTTTTCTCCTAAGACCATCAAACGTGTACTTTCACCCGAAACTATAGCTAAGCAAAGAGAAAACATGGAGAAACCACCTATTCATGAGAGTGAGCCACCTAGGCATGAGGATGAATCGCCATTGCAGTAGCATGAGGAACAAGTGCCCATGGAGGTTGACATGGCATAGCAGGTGAAAGACAAGAAAACTGAGGAGATAATAAAGGAAAAGGATGCAGAGATAGCAGAGTTGAAGGACAACCTCTCAAAGGAAAATTTCTTGATTACCTTCCTACAACAAGAAAATATGAAATTGAAGGTAAAATAGTTGCTCCAAAGAAAACCAAATGCGAATAGTGAGCCAGACAAAGGTAAAGGAAAAGAAGTGGTAGATGCTGATTAGTTGGAGGACACAAAAGCTGAAACAAAGCCAAGGAGGCCAATAACAAGAGGGTTAACCAAGCAAAAATAGCAAGAAAGAGAGCCATCTCCTCCATTAGGTCAGCCAACCTTTTATGAGTTGATCGTTGTTGAAATTGAGCAAGACAAAGAGCTATGGTTTGATAGGGTAAATGTGCATCTTGAGAAGCTTTTGAAGAAGGCAGAAAGGGATAAAACCTCCAAAGGAATATGACGATACATTACTTCACTAGGAACCAAATCGCCAAAGTGAGGGTGAAGAATTTGAGGAAAAAGCTTAAGGAAACCCTAATCAAGCTAAAGAAGAAAGATAACTTGGATCTACTAGCCGAGGCATCCTTAGCTATTTAATTTATCATCCAAGGATGTCATGAAACAAATTTCAGAATATTTTGAGCATTTTGAGTATTTTTTGTAATTTTTTGAAAAATATGGAAAATTGGTCTTTGCAGAAGCGTCACGCAGCAGCCTGACACTTTTCCTCAGAGCATCCAAAAGAGGAAATTTTTATATGGTTGGATAGATTTTGACATCTAATTTCCAGATTTGGTCTCTAATTTTTATGATACCCTTCAGTTTTGGAGGAAAACTAAAAAAACAACCCTTTTTTCATGCTTCTTCCACTGTTTTTTCTTGTGCACAATGCTTCTGGAGTAAGGTTGGGAGAATGAGTTTTTGAAGGCCCTCCAAGAGGTATTTTCTCAGTTTAAAGGTTGGGATAGAAAGAAAACACATAGGGCTACCTAGCCCAATCTTCATATTTTCATATGAAGGCCTTAAGGTTAGCCAAATTCACCCTTAAAGTGGCGCGACACTTTTGCTGGGAGGCGTGACGCTTCTGATAAGAGGTGCGACGCTTCTTTCTTGGATTCCTTTTGGATAGTTTTCAAGCCATAATGATCCAAATTTCAAGGTTGTAGCTATCCTATGAGGTGTCTTTTAGATAATAGATTTTTTTTTTCCTCCCATTGTGGAGGAATCATGTAATTAATCAAGGATACATACACTCCTAGTTATTAGCTAAATTTGGGGGGATTGTTTCTAACTTCCCTAGATTCTAGGTAATGACTCATAGGGTATAGTTATGATGTATTCTGGATTAGGTTTTGACCCAATGAGGTGTAATAACTTCTATTTTATATATGTAGCCCAACTCAAGTCATTTTAGTGGTTGGATAGTTGTGATTTGCAGTGTGGAGCTATTGTACAAACTTTTTCAGTGAAATCAAAGACATGTTGCAGCTATATTTTTGGGACTCTAGTGGTATGCTTATTAACATTGTTTTTTTCTCAGTAACCTCATCAAGTTAAATGTTATGATATCTTTCCTTCACATGTATGCTTCTATATGATTATCTTATGAGTCTATGAGCATAAATCTTGCTTTTTATGCTTTGTTTTATAAGATTTTCATGAATGTGTTTTACCTCTTATGGTGAGTGAACTCATGTATTCATTCTCACTATTACTCTCTTTATCTTTTCAAACCCTATACAAAATGACACTTTAATTATGTTCTTAAGTATAACTACCTGGCCTCATTCTTGTCTCTGCAATTTTACCTTTGAAATCAGACCTTAAACCTAGACCTAGTTCCTTGACTGTCATTCCTATCTAGCAAAAAATAAAAAATAAAAAAAAAAACCCTAATTGACTAAGATTTATAACTAGCCTAAGATCATTATACCTGAAATTACCTCACTGACTGTAAAAGTGACATTGAGAGAGCCCTCTCTGGTTTTGGTAGGGCTCTAAAGATTGGTTTGAGGTTACCTCCTTCAATTCCATTCTCAGCCTTGGGTAACAGGGGGAGTGATAACAAATCATATCCTATCTCTCCTTGGAGTTTCCATACCTTATCCTTTGATCCAATTCTCCCATCAAGAGTGGATCTAAAATCCTATATTGGTAAATGGATAAGAACTCCCAACTTACCCTCTTATTCTATATATTTGTGGCCATACACAAGCTAGGGGTTGGATTTTGGAGATATTATTCTACCTTCATTTTTTTGTTGTGAAGAGTTATCATTCCATGCATTAGGGTGATTAGAGGTGCATTTTGTGGCAAAGAAGGAACAAGTCAACTTGGAGGAGCTCTTCTACAAGATCAACTCCTATTTTTGGTTGTAACTCGTTCCACTTCTATTAATGTAAAAATTTATTTGTTTTCCTATATATTATGTTATTATTTCATGTATTTTGATTCCATGTTGATCCATTGAATGAAGTATTTAGATGATGCTACATAGATATCTTATATCATTGGCTTCTTTTGTCTGATTGTGTGGGTTCTAATTATAGTGGCGAGATATAGGATTGGAGCATTCAAACTAAAAGGAGTGAAGCATACGGCAGATCACAGGTAGGATTTATCTCATTATCTATTTGATTTAAGGGAAACAATAACTTATTTGTCTTTTTGTTGGTCTAGGCTAGGCCACACAGTCCAGGGAAGATACTTCTTTCCGCAGTCGTAGATTCTGTATAACAAGCTTATTTTTCAACTTATCATTAGCCTGAGAGACCTATAGATTTATGAACAATTATGAGCATGAATTTAGCATAATTGGATGGCCATTTATTTGTTTCAGTTATTATGTAACTAACATATTCGTCTTCCAGACATTATTTTATCAGTTTTAAGCTCTGGATGGATAATGTAATGTGTTTACGAATCATACACATGTATGTGTATATACGTTAAATGGGCTATGTCAAGCCCTATTAAAAGCTAAGGAGAGATATCGTTGTGTACATATATAGTATGCCCAGGTTAGGCCATTATTCCCTCAAAGCACAAGGGAAGGGAAGCATATATATATATATATATATATATATATATATATATATATATATATATATATATATATATTTCCAATATTGGGCCAAAGCCTCTGAATCTCAGGAAGGATAGCTCTAAAAAGAGCTTTACCACTATCTATATATGTACTCATAAAAAACGAGCGAGGTTGAACCTTAAGAATGAAGGGCCTGCCAAATGATTTTTGTTACCCATGTGTATGGGAATTGTAACCAAGATCCAAGGACAGAAGAGTCAAAACCATCATAAACATCTATGTGACAGGGCTGGAATTCAAGGCCTAAAGGAGAAAAAATTGGGTGTTGTGTCTGATCATATGGTCTGGTGTTGTGACCAAGGGCGTTCAGGCTAGAGAGAACAAAGTCGTTAGATATCGCATAAGTTTTGGTGTCATTGGATGGACCCTAAAATAATTACTCTAGAAGTTATAAGAGGAGGAATGGTTTATTCCCACCGAGATCTATTCACCGGGATGATGTGGCAATGGGGACATTGTCAATGCTTGGTGAAAGACTATGGAAAATGCCACATTTCCTAATGACGAGAATCATGAGATTCATAAGGGGCCTATAGTCTTTATTAGAATCGACAATTATGTGGCACTTTACATGTTGAGGGAATGCCAAAGGATGGCAACACCCTAACATTTAGAACCGGTGATGTCACCCTGGACCCTGGATCCCGAAGATTTTGGAAGGAAGTATGGTAGAAGGTCCCAAGATTTTAAACCTGGGGTGACATGACATGAGTGACGCCTGTTCGATGGGGTCAAGAGTTGTGTGATGTAAATATGTCTACAGATAAGCCAAGGGGAAGGTATAGCCTGCACGCTGAGCATATGAATGAATTTTGAGGACTAACACGCAACCTTGACCATTATTTACCAAAAGTTTCGATGGGAGATTGTAGGGGATACCGCTAGGATTTTATCCTTGGGGTGAGGTGACATTGCAGGCCTATTTCCTATGTAATGGACACCATGGCATCATAATGCAACAATATATGCATTAGGTCTCATAAGTAATGGGAAGTCATGAGTAAGTCAAAAACATGGGACAAAACTTCCACGTGGTTTATGATATGACATATGGCTTGGAAAACCACATGGATTCCACGTGGGCACCACGCGACAGGTTAGATGACGTGGCGAGACCAAATAGGGAAGACTTTGAATTCCCATATCGTTTGATCTAGGAGTCAAATTTAGGGAAATTTTATATCATTGGAAAGGTCTCAAGGACATGAATACAACAATGTTACGAGTTTCAAGTTTTAAGAAAGTAAAAAAAGGTCGAAATATTTAGACCCCATTTCCATAACAAGACCTTGTAGGTTGGGTCAGCTTAGTAACTGCCTCCTTCCACCCTTAGTAGGGGCTAGGGATAATAAAGGGTATGTTATGCCATTAATATAATAATTCACAAATATGCAATCCAATTGAAGTGAAAACATGCTCATAGGTTGTTGTACAAATGGTTGAAATTTCAAGTAAATAACTAGTGATCAACCAAGAAACATTAGAGTGTGAAGGAAATCATATAATTTAAGTAAATCAAGAAATTGCCAAAAGCATAATAAGGAAAATCAGATCACAAGAACTCCTTATCGACATCCAAATCATAGGAACAAAAATCACAACTGATCAACATATTAATATCACTCAGGAAAAATATAACTTATTTACATCTCAAAAAATATCAATGCTAACACAATTAAGTCTTATGATAACAACCCATCTTGGGTATTGAGTAAGTGAAGGGTTCCATATAATATCAAATTGGAATTGTTATATCATTTTTCAGTTCAACAATTTTTCTCAGCACTCAAAGTTTCATATCATCTTGTATCATCAAAGATGATAGTTTCAAGAATTGGGAAAGATGTGAACACATTACAAGACAAAAAAATATATCAATCCCCTTCATCAATATGCTTCGAGGACAAAGCATTTATAAAGGGGAAGGCAATGATATGAACACACACACACAATTCATAACTTGTTATAAATGAAGTGCCACATGAAATGACATGTCCCAACTAATAGACATGACTCTTATGAAAGGGAAATTTTTCCTAGTATTTATACTTAGCCCATCATTTTACAATAAACCATCATAACATTTTTACTCAACACACACACACACATAAATCGTTATGGATATTTTTATATTCCTGATATTTTGAAGATTTTATGTGTGAGAAAGCTCTGTTCATCTCAACAGACCCACGCATGTGGGTGCACAAGTAATAGAGGCATGTCATGTGCATGAGTAAGGGTGGACATTGTATGCTAAGAAGGAATGCACTAAATGTTGAGTTAAAATCTAAGTCAAGATAGGTGCAAACTAGTTGAGAAAAACCTTGATTTCAACCCTAGAATTCATATGGGAAGTTCTCTAGAACTGTCAAAATCCAGGATAACAATTTTATGCCTCACTAGGTGCATGGGAAACACTACTTGGGGAATTTATAAGAGCCAACAAGGAGTTTCCTTGTGAACTTGACCCTCGAAAAGTATCCCATTGCCCATAATTTTTTAGAGTTTCCTAAATTAACCCATGTGATATCATGATTTGGCTAGGGGGTGGGAAAATATAGAAAAACAATCTATAGTTGTGCCTATGGTTAGATGGAAAATCACTTAACATCAATAAATTTTCCTACCTAATTACACTAAAATTTACATATTATCAAGTTTACTTATTGAAGTATGCATGCAATAGAAAATATGAGATATTGGTTATGATAAAGTATGTGGGAGGTGAATCTTTCATGAGAGGTTTCTATGACTATCTCGAATGGATTATGTAATGTATTTTAGCTATTATTAGAAATGTTACAACAACACTTAGATAAGTTAAACTCTATAAGTTTTAAGTCTAAGTGATGGTGCAAGTATCCTCTAAATGTCAAGACATGAATAATAATAATTTTCAATCTAAAATATGATGTTGCTATATAACTGGTTCTAGAAATGAACTTGGCCACTTGAATTAGCAACACAACCTCCGATGAATAAAGTATGGATTGTTTTTTCCTTCTAGGCCTGCCATTTGTGACATATTCTTGACATGTCAAAATATATTTAGCAAATTAAATTCATGTTACTATTTGGTTGTGCATGAAGTTGCATTATCAATGAGAAAACAAGATGAATTAGTTGAAAGGGAAAAAATTATGGATTTCGAATGTGTCAAGACCTATTGTGCCTAAGAATCTGGGATAGAATAAAAGGTCTTATGAACTATTGTAACTATTGAACAACCAAAGGGATGAGATTTCCTTCTCCGCTCAATAGTGCCTCTAACAATCTCCATCCCGTCCACAGCTCTAGCACAAGACTATCTTGGAATTTCTCAGTTGATGGCTCCAAGAAAACTTGTTGTTACATGAGTGCTCACAATAACCTTTACACGGACTATTATGTAAATTTATCAATTAGAACTTTTCACAAGCATACCATCCTAGTTATTAGCTTAATTATTGGCCTTAATGAGCTATCCTCCACACACAGTCATGGCTTCCTGCTCTTCTTAGCACTCCACACCAGTTTTCATCCCTTCATGTTGCTTTCCTAAATACCTACCCACTTTCACTTGAATTTTCTCTTCAATACATGGTTTTCTTGATTCTCATTCTTCCCAAAGATGATTGTACTCGACCCATGTTGTCATAACCAAGTGAGATGACCCTCTTACCCCCCTCTTACATGACGGTACTTGCCCTCATCTTTTAATAACTAGTTGAAATGACTCTTCTACCAACTGCACACATGCATTCAATGATTGGATTCAATAAGTTAAATGGGGATTACATGATAATGACAATTAATTTAGGAAAATGACTTGGAATTATTGGAATGTGAATTTCCCCTTGGACTACCTTTTAACCCCTTCTCTTGTGGAATCATATCCATTATAACTTTGTCCAGGTATATCTTGTAATTGATAGTGTATTTCATCTTATTATTTCTCATATACAATATTTACATATTGCAACACCTTGGCCCTTGGCCATTCATTACATCGATAGGTGTGTCTATTTTGGAATAGGGCTTCTAGAATTTTAATTTAATTATAAAAAAATATTAGGTGGATGGTAGGGATTTAACTTCCATGAAATATTCTAGAATAATCATAGTGGTATTCACAAATGAACAATTGAGAATTATCTCCAAAGTAGTTATGCTCTTTTTTCCTTTCTAATTTATATGCCCATTTTCCCCTTTTAATTAAATTAATTAATTAAAAAAATTTCATATGAACTAGTGTCATATGAAATGTTGTATGATTTTGTGGGCATGTGGTATTGATAAGGTGACCCATGCTATTGTAACAAAGCCTATTCATAGATGAAGAAACTCAATGATAAAATGGGGGTGAATCTCCATGGTTAAAAATCTTGTTACATGTTTTTTTAAATGTATATGTTTAACTTATCTATTAATTCTTTTTATAATTAATACTACTACTAATAATAATTTAAACTAAAGTTATAATATAGTTAATTTTTGTGATTTTTAAAATTTTATCAACATACGACATGTATAATGAAATATTTTTATATTTAACATGATTGATGTCTATCAATGCTTACTAGCTATTTAATTTATAGAATTACACTAATAATATACAATTACACAACTCTTCATGATAAAACTCTAATATTACATTAAAATAAAATATTACACTTCATAACACTTTAAATATAATATATTTAAAATTTTATTAATAAATTAGGATAAAATGCCCAACTAACTTTCATAATGGCTCTTATCATATTATTAGAAACCTATAATCTTTAATATGTATAGAGGTGCAAATCATTCACTAGTATGTGATCCCTTTGCTAAGATATGAGTTGTGGGTTGTAAATATACTCACTTTTGATAATATTTTATTTTGAGTTAATTAGGGCATATATGTCTCTAGTTTTTAACTCAAAGTTAAGATCAACCTTAATACTTTTCATTTAAGTAAAACCATGTGCAACTCCACATTTTATATAAAATTACACATGTCCTTGATGTCGAAAGCCTCTTTAAAGCGAGTCACAATAAAACCCTGTGAGGCTAAGGAAATGGAATTGATATCTGCTGTCGTGGTCTCATGTTGTAGGAATTACTACATTCTCAAAGAATGCAAATCAATCATCATCTTTTTCTAAATGTGTGTATAGAAAATGTAATTTTCCTAAGTAAATGCTACCAAAAGAGTTATCTTCCCTGTATCATCAACCTCATGTTTTTTTAATTATTTTTCTTAAAAATATATAATTAGTAATTGCTCATTAAAAAGTGCAAAAGTATACCGAAGGAGGCGAGCGGAGGATTGGACGCAGTCGAAGGCATCAGGATCGTCGGAGGATCCATGACGGTGCCACCTGGCAGCGGACCGCGGTGGAGTTGGAAGGCAAGGCCGTCCGAGGTGACTGCCCAAAAGATTAACACGATGGTGAGCAGTGATAGTATGTGTCAAATTTTAATTGGAAAGAAAGACGAATCTTCTCCCAGCCAAACCCAACAAAAGAACACCTTCGGTGTAAAAATATTGAAAAACTAAATATAATCATCTTCATTTAACTTTTTATATATTAACCTTTTTATCTTTATATACTCATTTAACGATCCCATCATAATTAATAAGGAAATAATTAGCATACATAGAGTGGTGTCGATGTGGATGCTTTATTTAGCGGAATGTTAAACCTTATTTCATGGATCACGCATGGTGTGTGAACATTAATATTCCCTTGTGAATTCTAAGTAATAATATATTTATTTTTAATTATTAGATTGTAAATTATATTAGTATAATTATATTAATAAATATCGTTAATATATGTTGATAGGCATATTAATAAACGCGTAGTTTAAAAATGAAGTAAACTGATTTAGAAAATAATGGATTTTTTGAAAAGATTCAGGTAAGATTTGACCATTTTTTTAAAAATCTCAGGTATAACTGTTAAGCTTCAAGATTTTGGGTGCTATTGGGATTTTTTATGGTGTTGAATCCTTTTCCACCATAAGAACAAGATTCAAACACTTTTACCATAAAAAAATTTAGGAAAAAAATTGTTGGATTCCAGTCTTCAGGCCAATTTACTCCATCGGTAGAACTTCATTAGTAAATGTAATTGATATACACTGATAAACATCATTGGTGTAGACTTAATATTACTATTAATATTGATATTAACAAATATATAATAGTAATAATAATATAATATAAAATATTTTTCATTTTGGTTTGTCAAGTGGTCTGAGTTTATCAGAGATTATATCAGACTTGACCTATGGATTCAGAAATTGCAACCCAGGGGCATCTAAGCCGTCAAAATCACCTGGGGATTGCACTCAACCTGGACCGCACCAACCCTTAACATGAATGATTTTTTCCCCTGGAGTTTCGAACCAGTGATCTTCACATCATGAAATGACTTAATAATACACCCCATCAGTGTCTATCCTAAGCCTCGTGGAGCATAAGAAAATCAATTATAATACAAATTATTATTATTATTATATTATAATTCTGATAATAATTATAATAATAATTTATAGTAATTATTATTATATTATAATAATAATTTATAATAATTATTATTATATTATAATAATATGATAATATTATTGATATTATCAATAATATAACATATCCAAAGGATTAATATTATAAACCCAAGGAAATAATACAGTGAAGGGATTAATATGATAAAATGAAGGTATTATGAAACCCAAGGGATTATTAAAACAAAGAGATTAATATTATAAACCCAATGAATTAATATTATAAACCGAAAGGATTAATATTATAAATCCAAGGGATTAATATTATAAACCCAAGTGATTAACAAACCCAAGGGAGGTTTCTAAATCCAATGTTTTATCAATATTATAAATCAAAGAGATTAATAAACCCAAAGGATTAATATAAACCCTAGGATTAATATTAAACCATAGAAATATAATTCCTAAGATAATATCGCAACGTGAGTTTGAATACGCTGCAAAGTAATGTAACTTTGCGACAATGATTGTCATATTAAGACCATTTTTGTCACAATGCGACATTGGATCGATTTCTATACCCTTCTAAAGTAACAATATTAAACCAAATATTATAAACCCAAGGAATTAGCCTTTGACAATGTTCATCACGATAAGCTTTGGAAAATACTTGATGAGATAATGATTCCTCCCGACTTGAAGTTTGTTGCGATTTGCCTTTACGAGACGGTTGTTTCCAAGCTTAAGACCAACGAAGGGTGGTCTAAAGATATTAAATGCAATATCGGGGTTAAGCAAGGGTGTCCCCTTTCCCCTACTCTTTTTGGTATTTACATCGATAAGCTAGATGAGTGTTTGGAAATCGTGGGGTGCAAGGGGACCAGCTTGCTGGTATTCTCATTACTTTTCTCCTCTACATCGATGATATCAATCTTCTTGGTAGAAGCCATGAGGACCTAGACAAGCAACTTAATACTCTTCAGGACTATTGCTCCAAGATGGGTATGAAGATTAATACCGATAAGACTAAAATCATGATAATTAAATCCAAAAAGATCACCCATGGAAATTTCGTCTATGACAACAATTTCTTGGATCATGTCTCTTCTTATAAATATTTGGGTATTGACATTCCTTATCGGCTCAACTGGAATTACAACATTGAGAAAATGATTATTAGAGGCTGGAAAGATTATTACATGTGCTTGAAAACAATTGCAAGGTTGTTAATCTTTGTATTTGGAGCAAAAAAATGTTCCTCTTTGAGAACCTTGTCACCACTGTTGTCCTATACGGTTGTGAAATTTGGGGTTGCAGTATATCCAGAGAGTCGTGGAGAAAGATTGAGATGATTCAAAAGAAATTCATAACCTACAATCTCAAGATCAAGGGAAATACCCTCTATCCTGTCCACCTGATCAAAGTTGGCCTCTCCCCTATTGAAAGCAGGGCTATGTGTAAGTATCTAATGTATAAGAAGAAGCTTTACAACATGGAATCTGAGAGGCTTCCTAAAATTGCTTCTAACTTTAGTCAAAACCCCCACCTTCGCCTCAAGCGTGGGTGACATAAGGATGCCCAGTCTTGGCTCAACCATTGGGGGATAAACGAAGAGATCATCCTAGGAAGCAAGGATAGTGTCAAAGATACTATCACCTCCAAATTTAAGGATAAGCTATGGGATGATAAGGAGATGGAGGGTAAACATAAGCTTAGATATTATAAGGAGGTGATAAACCTCACCCTTGAGAACCATAATTATCTCTCTGTTTTGACCAGCTTGAAGAAAAATATGACATTGCTAAGATTAGAATTAATTCTCATGAGCTTCGAAGTGAAATCATGCGGTGGTTTACTCCCAAGACTCCTTGAGACGATAGAATTTATCAGCTTTGCGATATTCAGTGGGTGGAGGATGAAAAACACTTTCTTTTAGATTGTTCGATCCTTACTCACATCCACTCTCATTTCCCTAACATCTCTCACACTTCCAATCTTCTTGACTTGTTAAGTCAACTCAACTATAATGACCTTGGCGTATTTATTTCCCTTCTTTTTGATCACAAAATAAAATTCTAAAAAATTACAATTATATTCTTTTTCTTAAACTTCAATAAACAACACTTATCTTAAAAACATTAGTCATCATTATCATATCTTTATAATAATTACTAATATATCTTAATAATTAGTTACTCATTCACTAATAAATGTTTAGCAATAATATATCTTTCTAATCACTGGCTTGAGATTATATTAATAGATTGTGATGAAATGCCCCACGATTTTCATGTTCATTTATTAAACAGTAGTCTATCTTTTGAATGAATATCTACAATATAGTTATTAGATTGTGATGGAATGCCTCGCGATTTTTCTTGTAATTTATTGATGTTAATAAGAAACGTAAAATCTTTCCTATATTCTTATTCTTACTTTACAATCTATCGAAGTGATTGACTAATATGTGAGTCTTTAATTAACATGTTAATCATAATCTTAAATGGTTTTTCCTTCCCAAAAAGATGTTACGTTTAATCAATATAGTAATTAAAGAGACTAAATCATTTAATCCTTAAAGGATTGCTATTTTTTAATTGTGATTAAGTTGAGTTTAAATTAAAGCTACGTTTAATCAATATAGCAATTAAAGAGACTAAATCATTTAATTTTTAAATGATTGCTATTTTTCAATTGTGATTAAGTCGAGTTTAAATTAAACCTAATTTGTTTATTAAATGGAAGGATGATATAAATCATTTAAAGGATGATATAAATCATTTAATTTTTAAATGATTGTTATTTTTTAATTTGTGATTAAGTTGAGTTTAAATTGAAGTTAATTTAGGAATACCATTACCAAAAATTTTAATTAAATATTTTTAAATAATTACATTTTTTGAAAGTAGTATCTTTTCAACGAGATGTCAAGTTTAAATAGTTAAATTTCTTTGAAAGTAGCATTTTTTCAACAAGATGACAAGTACACTTTACTCAAACTTACTTACATTTCATAGATTTAATTTTTATCTTTTTTAATAGTGTAAAATATTTGAGTGGTCAAACTAGTAGTGGGACAATCATTACTAGCTATCTGCTAATGCAGGTTGACTCAACATTGTTATTGAAAGAAAACCATGCCACTTAGAATGAATTAGCTATTAGTGGTCCTTGACAAGTTTTCACCTCTATAAAATATCTTTAGATCTCTAGCTACTATCCATTAACCCATCATTGTTATTGTTATTAAAAAAAATCATGTTACCTAAAATAAATTAGCTATTAGTGGTCCTTAACAAGTTTTAACCTCTACAAAATGCCTTTGGATCTCTGCTATTATCCATTGACTCATTGACTCATCATTATTATTGAAAAAAAACAAGACCACCTAAAATAAATTCACTGTTAATCATCCTTAACAAGTTTTCACCCATACCAAATACCTTTAAATCTTAAGCCATCAACCTATTTCCTTATATTCCACAAACTCTTAACTCCATACCCAAATTAAAATTACTCTTACTAATCAATTTGGGAATACAATTTTATTTTTATTTTATTTTTTATTTATACATAAAACGTGAATGTTACATAAAGATTTATTTTGGTTTTCTCGAGGTTTCCACTACGTGGAAATCATATTAAAAGCAAATTTCAGGGAAATATCAGCCGGCTATGATACACGACAAATGTCGGTTCGTCTACATCTCAAAAGAGTGGCCGAAAAGCTATAATTGGCAACCTGATGACGGAGTGCCAGTGGGTGGGGCCCTTTCCATTTTTATATTCATAAAACAAGGCCTGTGCTGGTACAAACACTCGGTTCTTTCTCTTTATATTTATTTATTGTTAAATTTAAAGTTTGAGGCCAATTCGGCATCGAATGAAGATTAATATTCAGTAATGAACATGAACTTTCTCGTAGAACGCCCCACATTAAACAGCATTAAAGTAAAGCCGATTCCATGCAGATCGCCGTCGGTTTATGAAGGAAGAAGCGTAGAAAAGACAGGCAAACATCCTCAATTCCGCGTCGGTGTTGAGGCCCCCCATAGATACGGATCTCAGACCTAATATGAGTTGAGTTTCATAACAGTTTTGAAATCCTCTCAGCTTAATTTTGAAACCCCTTCTCAGTTTTGTGTTACTCAGGCAGGATTACCTGTTCAACTCCATAATTAGTTATTGTGCCTGCTCAACTCCATAATTAGTTATTACTCCATTGCTTGCGAATTCAAAAAACGTATTTTTGGTCGACCTCAGATATAAAAACAGTGGTTTAGAGTTAATCGAGGTGCAGAGCCGGTACCTACTCTACAATTACTGAAAATTATTTTCAGGCAAGGCCGTACCCGTACTGTGCTCAGTAGCTTGTCTCACACTCGAATCCACTCACTCGAACATCCACAAGCAGCAGGGTGGAGCTCTGTGATAGCCAGATAGTGAAAGGAGGTCATTGTTTTCTTCACAGAGTTTGGACTACATCGTTCAGAAACTTGGTTGTTTGAGAACAGATTGGAAGGTGGGAGAATAGAGCGATTAGATATATCAAAGAAGCAGGACGAGGTCGATGAAGATGAATATATTCTCAATGCTGGACCTGCAATGCTGTGTCTTCATCCTTGAGCTCTGTTTAGGTCAGGACAAAAGGGTTCTGATAATACTCTGTTGAATGCATTGAAACCATTGAATCACTTCAAACTTTTATGGTTTTTCTTGGCCTAATGGAAGAAAAAAATGAACAAACTGAATGGTTTTGCTTAGCCTAATGGCAAAAAAAAAATGATCAAGCTGAATGGTTTTGCTTGGACAAATGGGAAAAAATGAACAAACTGAAATGTTTTGCTTGGACTAATGGGAAAAAAAATGAGTAAACTGTATGTTTTTGGTTAGCCTAATGTAAAAAATGAAGCATGCATCGTTAAACCCTTTAAAACCCACAGAATATTTCGATGGGCTAGTTATTTCTGGTTGAACCCTTTGAGCTGATGGATTGTTTTGTTTTGTTTTTGTGTAGTGCTAGGAGCAGGGTATAATGAAACGAAAGTGGACATGCCCAACAGCCCAATAACCACCTTTTCACCACCGGAAGGAAATACCACCTTCATAGATGGGACGACCTGGTGTGTTGCCTCCCCGGCAGCCAACCAGGTGGACTTGCAGGAGGCCTTGGATTGGGCATGCGGTCCAGGGTTGGCAGATTGTTCTGGTATTCAGCCTGGCCAACCCTGTTATCAGCCCAACAGCCTGCTCGCAGTTGCTTCTTATGCCTTCAATATGTATTATCAGACTAATGGGAATTCACCTATAGCCTGTAACTTTGGTGGGACGGGGATGATCACCTCTTCTAATCCAAGTAAGAAGCTAACCAGACCTGATGAAGATGGTTTTATCGTTTGTATGTGTATTGGATTAACGTTGGTTATATGAAAAATCTGGCTGAATGATTCAAGTTTCTTTGTGGAATGCAGGTTATGGATCTTGTCAGTTTCTGACATCAGGGTAAGCCTTGGATTTTGTTTGGTGCATTTTGTTATATTCATGAAAGATTGCCACAAGTTGAATCTAGGTGTAGTCTGTTAACCAAATCCTTCATTAATGTACCCTTCTGTTGATTTCCAACAAAACCTCAATCATAGTCTAGCCCAATAAATCTTAATGACATGCATGAGCCAGGATATATGTAACGTTGCGCTCTCTTAAAACCAAATCTTAGGCAGAGTGCATTCCATGATTCCTGTGCACACTTCTAAAAGACTAAATCTAGGCCTCTGCCAAACAAAATCTAGGGTTGTCAATATGGTTTAGCTGTAAGAATTTTTACCAGACTTTCAGGACTCTCTATTTTATGTTTAGACTGGATGAATGCTTTGTGTATCCAATTATGCTTGATACCATACTGATGAGTATCTTGCTGAAGTACTCCATGATGTTCACAAGTTGGTCCAATTGCAAAGTTCTTACATTGGCATTATCTTATGCAGTCACACTGACATATGCTTGTGTTTAAACATGGTATGGCATATTTGGAGTGTTAGCTTAGCTTATTCTGCAAGATCTTGTGGATTGTTGTCTTCATTCTGTTAGTGAACAGTTTATTATAGTAGAGCTGAGCGTCTATGTTGGCAGAGATATTGAGGATGAGGTGCATGTGGAATTCTACAACATTTTCCTACTGGCAAATAATATGAATACTAGGATATATAGAAAGTATGAATTCTAATATTTATAGTGCATATCAGATGTTAAAAGAATGGCCTGTGAATGAATGTTAAAAGAATGTCTACAGAGAAGTTAGCAATGAGGTGTATCTGCTGCTACAGAGAAGTTAGCAATGAGGTGTATCTGCTGTTTCAAAATCATATGATTTCTTTTGTGTTGTGTTGAGTATCTGTTATATGCCCCCTGAATAAAATAAAATAAATGATGATTTCTTAATGTTTGATATATTTTATATTATAACTACAAAAATGCCATCTCTTAGTAGACTAAGAGCAACTTTTCTACCCTACAGTTGATATATATATATATATATATATATATATATATATATATATATATGATCTTGTACCAGAATCGTTGCAGCCTTTCTGCCATACATCAAGTCTTACTGTAACTTTTGCCTCGTACATCCTACAGTATCATGGGGACGAATATAAAGTATTCCATTATGGAAATAGCATATGGGCTTCAGGAATGTTTGTACGAGTCTTGTTGTAACTTTTGTCACATACATCTTACAGGATTAGGAAGACGAAAATAAAAGTGCCCTCATTGAAACTTTTTTTGTCCCATGCATGCTACAATGCTACAGGGCAATGGGAGCAAAAACAAAAGTTTTATATTCTATTTCATTGAGATATATTTATGTGTTGGCATTATCTAACACTTTTGCATTTTATTGTTTTTTAGTATAAATTTTAGTGTGTTTTTTTGGGTATTTCAAAGGTTTTTTTTTTTGAGCATTTGGATTGTATAGATTATATAGTGCAAAATTAAATCACATCAATTTGGTCCAAGTTTCCAATCAGCTAATGATGTGACCAAATTTTAGCTGGTTCGAAATGTTGGCCAAATCTTAACTGGTTCGAAACGTTGACCTAAATCTTAATGATGTGATTATATCAATTTTATGATTTATTTATTTGTTTTTTTGTTTACTAAGCTACAACTTTGTTTTTCCAAAACATAGAAGAGTTAGATTACAACTTTGTGATTTATTTATTTGCTTTTTTTGTTTACCAGGCTTAAAATCACAAGATTTGTTGTTTGAAAAGTTTTGATGTGATTTTAATAACTGATTGTATTTCATATCCACAGAAATCCCAACAGTAACTCCTTCCCTACGTCGTCTCGAAGTCCAGGAATTTCAGGATGGCTTGTTCCAGGAGTACTATTTATTGCCCATCTATTAAATATGTTGGAATGGAGAGTAACTTCGCCTCAACTACCTTATCTCTGACATCAATAATGGTTTTGTGAACTCTTGGATGGATTTCTTCTTCATCGATATTAAGTGAAAATACTTCCTTGACCTGTTATCTTCCATTTATATAAGATGGTAGGTAATGAGCTTTTGTTTTTCTTGTGTGGGCACGGCTCCATTTAAGCCAATTGTAAGGACACTGTTCGTGCGAGTTAAAAGGTTAAACTGATAGCCATGTGCTCGGTGAACTGCCCATTTTTGATATTCTTTTGACAATCAAAGATTTTAAAAAAGCAGAGAAGCTTTTTCCTCTCGTAAGTTGCGCCTCTTAATCTCTTCTTCACAGCCGATGATGCCATTATCTATTGTCATAAAAAGCTGTAAATTGCAGTGGCAGCAGAGAGATTTGGTAATAAATGGACAAAAGGGAATGTTTTGATATCTGTGCTCTGTTCAAGCAGGCACTCAAGGTTGCTATGATGGAGATACGTTATCTCTACACAGACCAATATTTGGTAGCTTTAAAGAGTTGTCACATTTACAAAGAACGAGGCATTTATAAAGTATTTCTCCGTTGTGATGTCTTAGGGAGTAGGCATTTGTAAAGAATTTCCTACTCGCGATGTCTTTCGCTAAAAGAGTAAAATACATTCTGACAATAATCCTGTGGTTATTCATTTAAAAAAATTAAAATATGATTTTACTGGGAAAACCATTTATCATTTAAAAAAAAATTAAAACATGTTTTCACTCGTGGGTTGATTCTTGATAACAGGTTACAAAGTACGGAGTATAGTATGGCCACTCCCATAAATTTTAATAATGAATAGGTATACAAAGTTCTACATCAATAAAACTAGATTATTATATGTAATATTATCAACTTTATTTATAAGACAGAAAGCAAATTATGTTATCATAAACTTTTAAATATCAATAAAAAATAAAAACAAGATTATTATATGTAATATTATCAACTTTATCTATGAGATAGAATGCACATTCTAATATTACAAATCTTTTTTAAATGAGATTATTATATGTAATATTATCAACTTTATTAATATTATAAATCTTTTTTAAATGAGATTATATTATATGTAATATTGTCCACTTTATTAATATTATAAATCTTTTTTAAATGAGATTATATTATATGTAATATTATCAACTTTTTGAATATTATAAATCTTTTTAAATGTGAATTGTATTTTGAAAAACATATCAACTTTATTTATAAGATAAAATGCACATTGTAATATTATAATCTTTTTTAAATGTGATTTGTATTTTGGGAAAAAAAAATTTAGTTGATATAGTAATGGCAATAATCTCTCACCAGCTAGACCTTAGCTATATCCAAAAAATAATTCTCTTTAGTTTATAGAGATTATTATAAACTAATAGATATTAGAAAAACTAAGTTCTAGAAAGATTGAGCTAGGTGCCTTAGACTAGCATAGTAGTGACAAAAAATAAATTGACATGACTAGGCTGAGTGATCTGAATTCGAGACTGCGATTAGGATGAGCTATTTTGGGTCCTTGGATGTTCTTGTTGTAGGAGGTATGCCAACATGCTATTCATTCTCTTCATTCTTCGGTCTAGGTCCCTTAGGTGTCGATGTAGGTATTCAAGGGAGTGGAGGTTATCCTTGCGGTGCTCATGTCGGTTTAAGAGAGTGTCCTAGTAAAACCTCCATTTACGAATAAAGATCCATAGTTTTCATATACTAATTAAACCTTCCCTATGACAGCTGATTTAAGTGCCAACGAATGGTTATGTTATTTTATGTTAAGAAACTAAAACATTTATTTCTTTCTTGAGAAATATTACTTGATGAACATAAATTAATTTTGTTTGATTAAATAAAAATTAGTTATGAAATGTGGTTTCATAAAAGGTAAAACACTGATGGTAAAAGTATTCCAAGAATTGAGAAGTGGTTGAACAGAAAACAGCTCAGACAGTTACTCTTTCCTTTGAGGATAAAGGGACATCTTAGTGAGGAAGAGGGGTTTTGTTCGGTAGCTGAGGAGAGGAGATAGAGTGAAGAATTCTTGAGCTGGTGGTGACAAGTGGAATTACTCAGATTCATGAAATTCCTAGAATAGAAGACTGGACTTGGGGTCATGAGGTCTCTTCCGGAACCTCTATCAATTCACTTAACTCAGTGGAGCACAGGGGAGAGAAGAGGACATAATTGCCTCTCTCAAGGTAGGGAGGACAACATCAACAGTATCTGGAAAGACAAATAAGTAAAAGAAAACATTGGAAAATTGAGTTTTGGATTGTGATTGTGTAATTAGTTGTATTTTATCTGTTTGCAGTTGTTACTGTATCTCTGGGGATTTCTCTTTAAGTAAATTGGGCAGCTAGACAAATCTTTAGAATATACAGAGCATTTGGGCAATAAAAGCAAGTTTAGATTAAACAATCAGATAGAAAATAAAGCTATAAACTACTATTTCAGTAACTAAAAACAGAGCACTGTTAACATAGAGCTTCCGAGATGAAAGCTCTGCATTGGTCGTTCTCTGCATCTATGATAAACACGGATAAAATGGTTCGGACATTCATCTAAAGTTGAAGGAAAAGTAAACTCAAAACCATAATCAAAAGGGAAAGAAGAATCTGCGGACAATCAGATGTACGTGCTAAACTCACATAACGGATTCTAGGTAGCAAAATGCTTGCACTGAGTATTGGTCGGAGACTACTTTTATAGGAGTAGAGATGTGCGAAAGACACATGCAACCTCAAAAAAAACTAAACACAACAGCGAGTGCTATTCTTGAATTAACGAAATATGTATATGTAAATAGAACGCTGGAAAAGAGCCTGTAGTGCTATTCTTGAATTAACGAAATGTGTATATGTAAATAGAATGCTGGAAAAGAGCTTGTAGTGCTATTCTTGAATTAACAAAATATGTATGTGTAAATAGAATGCTGGAAAAAGAGACTGTAGTACTAATTTCGTAAATCTGTAAACGTATATGTACATAGAATACTGGGAAGTAAATTGTATCATTCTTCTTGAATTGCATAAATGTATATGTAATAGAATCCGAAAAAGAAACTATGATACCAATCCAGAATTGCCGAAATATATAAGATTATTGCAACCATAACATACGATAGGTTCACCTCACCTTGTAATAGGTAGAGCCGAAGCCAAGTGAATTAAATATATCATAGAGAGAACACAGTGATTTAGAATTAAAATGCCCAGGTGGTTGGAAACAAATTACATAGTATTGAATTATAAAATTACCAATTGTTATAAATGTCCAATATGGTAGTTATAAGCTAGGCAAAGCCCGAGATATCCATATAAAAAGTAAAATAGAAATAATATAGAGGCGTGAAGCCTTATAGATAAAACCCAAACTTCAAGGTTGAAGTAGGGGTCACTACAATTGGGAACCTTTGACGAAACCTTGCAACGAAGAAAGATACTTGGTGGAGCAGGTAGTCCGAGTCAGTGTAGAACCGGAAACGAACATTCGAGAGAAATTCAACCATAGCGCCGGGTTAAGGAGAATACCTGTGTAGGAAGGCAAGATGAGAAACCGTCAATGACTGAGTAGGTGTAAGCTTGCCAACCAGTAAATATACAGGGCATGGAAAGGAATGAGAGAGAAATTAACCATTACTTGTGCAAAATACTCAATGGAACTCGAAGATTTAACCTGCAAGAAAACCCACGAAGAAGGTCGATACGCTGAAAACGAAAGGTGGCCTGAAATACAAATTAAAACTTTGTCATTCGCTTCCAAGAACTCAGTTTACCTCCAAATTTCATATGAGGGACGCGACAGAGAGGTCATGGAGCTTAACCTTGGGTGATGAACCAGAACCTCCATTTCCGTCACCGCAAGTAGATAATCTGCAAGGGAAAACAATGAATAAAACAAATAAGATAAACTGTAAATCGATACTAGCATGGTCTAGTCAACCTTCCGGTGAAATAAAGATCGCTGATTAACTCATAAGACAAAAACAAAAAACCAAACGATAGAAATACACCAAGGAAAAAATGGAGGGTGAGGCAAACTGGTTAACTTACTCACCTGACGGCATTGAAACTCGGAAAGGAATCGAGGAGAGCCATGAAAGAGGCTTGTTGGTAGTGGCAAGCCGAAGCAAAACTTGCACAGCTTCGCGACGGAGGCACACGAACAAATGAAAATGGTTAGGGTTAGGGAAGTCATTACCCTAATCGAAACTCTTAAACCAACTATGACTGTAGATCCCGAGACTAAGCATATCGACGACGAAAGGAGCTCACAGCTATCCTCCGGTGGAGAGCTTGCCAGGTTGTATGGAGTTAAATTAACTCGATCACCATTGCAAAGGTTTTTCATAGTAATAGGTAAACCAACAACAATGTAATCATAATCAAAATCATAATGGGCGCTAATGAATTGTAAAGTACTTGTTGACTTAACTCAAGGTCCTTTCGTAATAAAGAAGTAGGACAGACTATCATGATTAAACCGATGCTAGATACGTTGATAGGTGCACACCTCGTAAACTTGTGAAGTGTGCCTTAAACCTTTATGAGGCAGTTATGAATACACATTTGATTTTATCCATAGTACTGTACTTCTAAAGATGTGATATGAAAAGTCTATTGCATAGGTAATAAGTGGAATTGGATATATAAGGTGATTAGTTTAAATATGGTTTAATGTAAAAGTGTAAAGTTAAATTTTTTTTTATGAGTATGGTAGTATGTTACGTTCCCTGTGTGTGACTTGTATTTGGAATCCATTATGCCCATTCCTTGGAATCCATTATGCCCATTCCTTGAGAATCTTTGTATTTGAGAGTGGTATCCTTTGAGAGGAGACTTCTCCCTTAGCTTGGTTGATTTCTCCCTGAATGTGGTCTAGCACGAGGTCTCCATATCACAAGGCAGCGTCCTCCATTCAGTGATGCATCCGAGTATTGCCCCTATGAGCACACTCCTGATAATAAGCGTCCCCCCTTCTTACACACACCCTTTGACAAGGCATGGGGAAGAAAGTAACATAACTAGGAAAAACAGGGTTGGTCCATGACCAAAGAGGATTGTGAGGATGGCAAAGATTAAAACGGGGTATAAAGGAGACGATGTCAAAGAGGACATCTAGGGGGGATTCTAACAAACCCAACCCAAAACAAAAGGGGAGGAGAAGACCGAGTCCCCACCCCCACTAGACCCTCGTCAAATATCGAGAAGAGGCCTTGCAAAAGGTCTAAATAAGACATAGAGCTTGGGGAAGAAAAACAACCACCACATGGAAAGTAGAAGATACGAAACCACAAGAAATGTAGAAGCCCCACGAAAGATAAATCAAGATATTACTAGAGAAGAAAAAGGGAAGGCCTCATACCAACCACCAAAGGCAATGATTCACAAAAGGGAACAATTGAGCTTAAGGCATTTGGGTGCGTTGTTCACTGACCACCTTGCAAACTGGCAAGAAAAAACAACATACTCCAAACAAAACTATAAGGAAATTCAAGTTTATTGATACACATATGAAGACGTAGGACGAGCAGGGAAACAATGCTTGTTAGAAGTCGATGACTCGGCTGGTAATTTAACTTACGACCACCTAAGTTTTCTTCATGGAACGTTCAAAACCTTTTCCTCGTTGTCACTATCCCAAGCTCTGTAGTTGCCTCCAACTCAACTCGTTGTGTACACCATGCCACAGGTTTGACAAAACTATAAGTGAAGTCAAGTTTACTGATTCCTAGATGAAGACCTAGTACGAGGAGGGAAACAATGCTTTTTAGAAGTCAATGACTCGATTGGTAATAATTTAGGTTACGACCACCTAAGTTTTCTTCATGGAACCTTCGAAAGCTTTGCCTCATTGTCCTTATCCCAAGCTCCGTAGTTGCCTCCAGCTCCACTCATTGTGTACACCTTGCCACAAGTTTGTTCGCGAAGCACATTCGGCGAACCATATTTCCTAGACTATACGATATTTAATGCACCCTGAGAGCCAGACGTGACAACCTTCATCGTACTGCCAAATGCCCGTTACGCTTTCGCCCCTCCATACATGTATATATCACTCGATATATACATGGACATACATAGACATCCTATGGGACAACCAAACGATTTTTTAAATATATTAAATATTAACAAGATTTGAAAAAGGTTTATCAATATTTAAAGTATTGAAACAAATCATTTAATTTATTTTCTAAGTTTTAAAGTTTTGAAAATCAAAGTTGTTTAACGCATGTTTAATATATGTATCGAGGGGTAAAATTAAACAATTAGACACGTACTCGATAAATACCTAGACATATATGACATCCTATACGACACCCAATTTTTTATTATTATTAAATATATTAAAAATTAACCGGAATTGAAAAACATATATCAATATTTGAAGTATTAAAACAAATCAATTAATTTATTTTCAAGTTATTGAAGTTTTGATAAATCGAAGTAATTTATTTTCAAATTATTAAAGTTGTGATACATCAAAATTATTTAACACATATTTAGAGTATATATAAATAATTAGATAAATATATTAATTTATAAATTTAATTTAATTTTAATTTTATAAATTAATCTATTTATTTATTAATTTTACTTTTAACTATTTTATTTTAATTTTTAATTATTTTAATTTTAATTTTATAAATTAATCTATTTATCTAACTTTTCTATAAATCAATCTATTTTATAAAATTAAATTTATAAATCAATTTATTTTATCTAATTATTTTATAAAATTAAAATTTATTTATAAATTATAATTATAATAATTAGATAAATAAATCAAAATTAAAATAGTTATATAAATAGATTGATTTATAAAAATAAAATAAAATAAAATTTATCTAACTATTTTAATTTTAAAATTAGATAAAATAGTTAAATAAAATTAATTTAAATTTAAATTTTATAAAACAATCTATTTATTTAACTATTTTAATTTTAATTTATTTATGTAACTATTTTAATTTTAAATTCTAAATAAATTTTAATTTTATAGAATAGTTAGATAAAATAGATTGATTTATAAAACATAGAAATTTGAATAACTGATATATTATTCACCGAGATTCTCCTGGTCACACACTATTTTAGCTTCATGCATAATACATAATCTCTTTTACCATTGATCACCACATGCAGAAATAAAATCAATTGCATGCATACATTAAAACCACAAACAATCACACATATGAACACAATATTTAATGGAAAAGCTTAAAGCTGAAAACCCCAACTATCTGTATATTATATGTCATGGAGATCATGTAACAATCATAGTACAAAAGCTCCTCACAAGCTCTCATGCACACCATCAATTGCTACACACTATCAAGCTAGATCTAGCAAAACACATGCTCCAATCTTTTGCCACTTGATAGCCAGCCTCTATTGCGTTTTCAATGCTATGGGATGGCTTCATTAAATAGATAAACCACCTGGCTTGTACTGCGCAATCATCATGGGCTTCTCCACCTATCTGTGTGTTGCAAATAGCAACAGTATAGTCACAACTGATAGTTAACCTGCTCTTTCACCTCTCTGCACTGGTCTCCACTGAAACTGTCCATGCACTGAAGTTAACTGATGTATTCTTTAGTTGATTAATGAGTTTATAATTAGTGAATTAATTAATAATTAATACACACCACTCTCATTAATTGTATCAATTAGTTAAACTGAATACAAATAGCTCAACTATGTTTAGATTAGTTAAACTGAATACAACTCCACTAACTTCCTCAATCAACTCCACCAAACTCTGTCACATGAGTTCTAATTGAAGTATCCATGCAATAGCTCCACTTAACCCTCATGAATAGCGTAATTCCTTCTGTCAGCTCCTGTGCCACATCTGTGCACTTAACTGAAGTGCTCCAAGAGAATAAGATAATGTTTAGAGTCCAAATATTATTAAGAGCTAATAATATTTGGCATATCTATTTTTAGACTGGAAATCTAAAAATAGATTCTGCCCAATATGTCTAAAAATAGAAGTCCATCTATTTTTTCCGACTTGACCAACCATCCACAAATAACATCTTGCAACTCATAGAACATGATCCATATGTCTAAAAAAAGACATAGTCTAAAAATAGACTTTGCGCCAAAAATAGCCTGCGGGCCCACTTAGTGAAGGCGACTTCTTTCCACTAAGCTCATCATCTTGTTGCAATCTCAACACTCCCTCTCAACAAGATAAGGATTATCTGCCACCCCTATCCTGCCCCTGTGGTATTCGAATTTGCTCCTGGTGATCGCCTTCATCAAGATATCAACATCCCGATCCGCCGTGGGAATGTATGAAAGTAACATGATCCTCCCCTGCACACAATCTCTGATATGATGATACCGGATGTCAATGTAGTGTGAACTGAACAACCCAACCAGGATCTTCCTCATCCATATAGCCTTGCATGCAACCAAACTCGCTGCCATATACTCGACCTCTGCTGAACTGAGTGCCATGGATCTCTACTTCCTGCTGTACCAAGAAACTGTTGTCGACCCGATACTGAAAATCCCTCCAGATGTGCTCTTTCTGTCCGTTGGGCTCCCTACCCAATCTACATCCGTGAAGCCACATAGCCTCACCTCATCCAACTGTTTGTACCATAATCCGTATCCCGATGTGCCTCTGAGATATCTCACTACATGCTTGCCTGCCTTCCAGAAGAGCTTGGTTGGCTTAACCATAGCTTGTGAAAGCTGGTTAACAACATAGCATATATCGGGTCGTGTATTGACCAGATACATAAGCGACCCCACCAACTGTCTATAAACAATGGCATCCACTACCTCCGCCGAAGTGGCATCTTCCTTCCTCCAACCACCAGGAAGAGGAGTATCAATAGGCTTGCAGCCATGCATGTTGAACTTCTCTAGTATCTCTCGAGCATACTTACCCTGAGAAACAAACAGTCCACCACTGCGCTGCCAAATTTCCAATCCCAGGAAATAATGAAGGAGGCCCAAGTCCTTCATCTCAAACTCCTTTGCAAGATCCTCCTTGCATGAGAGTATCAATGTACCTCATCACTCCCGCCAAATCAAATCATCTACATAAAGTACATTGATCAAGAATCCTTACCCTCCACCAACTGCATAGGTTAGGATCCGCTCACTTTTGGAGAATCCAAGTCCTATGGAAATAACCGTCTATCCGTGTGTACCAAGTATGAGGTGCTTGTTTCAACCCATACAATGCTCTCGAGCCTCGCACATGCGACCGTTGTTGAATATCTCAAAACCTTCGAGTCGCTTCTATGTGCTGGCCCCCTCTCAATGACTCCGTTGAGGAAATATAACCTTCACATCCATCCGATGAATGTGCCACCCCATCCGCACCGAGAGCATAAGAATCGTCCGTATGGAAGAATACCTTCATGACAGTAAAGTTGGATCCCATAACTATCCCCTCAAACCGTGAAAAGCTCGTGCAAAAAAATTCGGCCTTGAACTTCTCTACACTCCCGTCGCCCTCCCCGTTCAATTTGTAGATCCATCTCGAACCCACCACTGATTTCCCCTCTAGCCTCGGGACAATCTCCCATGCACTGTTTCTGACAATCGAATCATACTCTTCCACCATGGCATCTACTCATGCGGGGTCCTCCACAGCTTCCTCGAAAGAGGATGGCTCTGTCACGATACACTTGCTCATAAGAGCCATGTATCCAGTATACCGGTCAGGTGACTGTCTCTGTCTGCACTGTGATGTAGGTGCTCCTACAACCTTCTCTGCATCTTGAGCCAGTCGCTCAGCTTCTGTAGTGCACTTCCACCCTCTGATGGTTGGCGTTGCATGAGTGGTTTCTTCCACTACATGAACCTCATCTTGTGGCTGATCCACATCCTGAGACTCATCCTTAGGAACTAATAGCTCCTCATCTGCATGCAAGTGTGGCTCCCTCTCAAGCGAACACTTCATGGCTTTCTCCTTTGAAATTTTATATCCCATCGCACAACAGTCTTGCGACTGTCTAGCAAATACACATGATAGTTGTGGGGCGTATCAGTGCACCCCACAAATATCCCAACCTCCGCAGTCGACTCCAGCTTCTTCCTAGCATCCTTCGTCACATGAATGTAAACAGGTGAACCAAAAATCCTCAAATGGGAAATATCAGCCTCTTACCAGAAAACGCCTCCTTGGGTGTACTCATGCCAAGTATCTTGTGAGGACAACGGTTCTGCACATATACTGCAGTATTGCATGCCTCCGCCCACAAGTGAATGGGTAGGCCTTGATCATGCAACATCGCTTGTGCAGCACCCACGATCGTTCTGTTCTTCCGTTCAGCAACCCCGTTCTGCTGTGGGTTATGAGGTGCTATGAGCTCTCTTCGAATTCCTTATGCGCTGCAAAAGTCTTTGAATTCGCCAGAGATGAATTCACCACCATTGTCACTCCTCAAAGCCTTCACTTACTTCCCCGATTCTTTCTCAACCAGTGCCTTGAACTCACAGAACTTTGAGTATGTCTCGCTCTTCTTCTGCATGAAGAAGATCCAGCACTTACGAGAAAAATCATCAACAAATATCACATAATACCCGGGTGGCCACGTCGAAGCCGCTCGAGAAAGGTCCACACACCTCCGTGTGAACTCTCTCAAGGATCGTCGTGGCGCAACTATCCTTCTCGTGAAAGGTGGTTTTCACATACTTCCCCAAGGTACACCCCTTGCACTGATCTGACTGCGCAAGAGTGCCCTTAGGAAGCCCAGTAGAAATCTGCTGCAAGATCTTCAAAGCTCCATGGTGAAGGTGGCCCAATCTCCTGTGCCAACTCGAAGCATCATCCCGCCACCACTCCTTCGCTCGTCGTCATCGTCGCACAAACCCATCTACCTACAATTGATAAAGGTTCTGAACTCGAACCCCTAGCCTCTAGGTCTCACCAGTTGCCTTACTGCGCATGAAAGCCTTTCCTTCGCTAAAGACAATATCATATCCCTTGTCTTCTAACATCGCCACAGAGATAAGATTCTTCTTCAATCCTGGAACATGCATCACTTCCTTCAATTCGAAGGGTTTATCAGACTCCCTCTCAAAGGAAATGGTACCGATACCAGTCGCACTGTATCTACCATCATCGCCCATCTCGATGTGCACTCTAAGATCTTTCTCATCCAGATCAGTAAACAAATCTCGATCTCCTGTCATGTGAAAAGACGTACCACTGTCCAAAAACCACACTGAACCCATCACACTTGAGACCAAGCATGCGATCAGCGAAAAATCCAGCTCAAACTGCGAGGCTAAGGCCTCTCCAACTGTAGTCCCAGCATCCTGCTTATTTTTCTTCTTCTGCGGACAATTTGTGGCATAATGTCCGTGTTGGTGACAGTGAAAGCACTTCACCTTGGACATGTCTTGCTTCTTGCCCTTCGCACCGGAATGAGAAGCTTTCTTGCTCTTCCCCTTCTTTGCTTTGGCAGCCAAAGCACAATTCTCTTCATTAGAGTTCTTTGATGATGATCCGTCCTTGGTACTCTGCCTTATCTCCTCTTGCACAAGATCTGACCAAAGTCGCTCCCATCCTGGAAATTTCTCCCGACCATTGACAGAGTCCTGATAGGAATGCCAACTCTTCAGAAGCCCAAAGAGAGCCAAGCTCACCAAGTCCTCATCATCTACAGTCACCCCCACACTTCCCAGCTCATCCTTGCATTGGATGAACTTCGTGAGGTACTTGGGCACACTGTCGCCTTTCTCCATCTTTATGTTTCTGAGTTTATCCTTGAGCGCCAACTTCCTCTGGTCGCTCTTGCTTTGGAATAAATCTGTCAAGGCTTTCCACATCAAGTATGGAGAAGCCTTACCATGCAGGCTGGACACTATGTGATCCTTCACGCCCTCCAACAGAATCCTTCGACACTTTGCTGTCTTCTTTTTCCAAGCCTCAATTACGGCAGCATCGCTAGAAGTAGGCTTTGGGACTTCAGCATCTATGAACTCCTTCAACCCATTTTCATCTAACACCACCTCCATCCTGTCCTTCCATGCAATATAATTCGAGCTGCCCTCAAGGGCATACTCCAATCGCAATCCGTTGAAAGACATCTCAACTTCGACACCAAGAAAACACTGCTGCAAATTCAAATTCCACCAGCACAAAACTCAACCGCTTCAATGTTTTGAAATTGCTCCAATGATCAATATCGCTCTGATACCATGTAGAAATTTGAATAACTGATATATTATTCACCGAGATTCTCCTGATCACACACTATTTTAGCTTCATGCATAATACAGAATCTCTTCTACTATTGATCATCACATGCGGAAATAAAATCAATTGCATGCATACATTAAAACCACAAACAATCACACATATGAACACAGTATTTAATGGGAAAGCTTAAAGCCGAAAACCCCAACTATCTGTATATTATATGTCATGGAGATCATGTAACAATCATAGTACAAAAGCTCCTCACAAGCTCTCATGCACACCCTCAATTGCTACACACTATCAAGCTAGATCTAGCAAAACACATGCTCCAATCTTTTGCCACTTGATAGCCAGCCTCTATTGCGTTTTCAATGCTATGGGATGACTTCATTAAATAGATAAACCACCTGGCTTGTACTGCGCAATCCTCATGGGCTTCTCCACATATCTGTGTGTTGCAAATAGCAACAGTATAGTCACAACTGATAGTTAACTTGCTCTTTCACCTATCTCTGCACTGGTCTCCACTGAAACTGTCCATGCACTGAAGTTAACTGATGCATTCTTTAGTTGATTAATGAGTTTATAATTAGTGAATTAATTAATAATTAATTCACACCACTCTCACTAATTGTATCAATTAGTTAAACTGAATACAAATAGATCAACTATGTTTAGATTAGTTAAACTGAATACAACTCCACTAACTTCCTCAATCAACTCCACCAAACTCTGTCACATGAGTTCTAACTGAAGTATCCATGCAATAGCTCCACATAACCCTCAGGAATAACATAATTCCTTCTGTCAGCTCCTGTGCCACATCTGTGCACTTAACTGAAGTGCTCCAAGAGAATAAGATAATGTTTAGAGTCCAAATATTATTAAGAGCTAATAATATTCGACATATCTATTTTTAAATTAGCAATCTAAAAATAGATTCCGCCCAGTATGTCTAAAAATAGAAGTCCATTTATTTTTTCCGACTTGACCAACCATCCACAAATAACATCCTGCAACTCATAGAACATAATCTATATGTCTAAAAATAGACTTTGCGCCAAAAATAGCCTGCGAGCCCACTTAGTGAAGGCGACTCCTTTCCACTAAGCTCATCATCTTGTTACAATCTCAACATAAAATAGTTGGATAAACAAATTTATTTATAAAATTAAAATAGTTATAATTAAAATTAAAATAATTTTTTTAATTATATAATAGTTAGATAAAATAGATTGATTTATAAAATAGTTAGAATTAAAAAAAAAAAAAAAAGAAATAGAGGAAAATAAACTAGTTAAAATTAAAATTTTATAAATCAATTTATTTATTTAATTATGAATATATAAGCCTAGTCTAATTTATAGACTAAATGACTTTTTTTCACTACTATTTTTTAAAATTTGATAGAAATTTTTAAAAACTTGAGTTTAAATTGTTTAATTTACATAATTTAATTGCCCCCAAAATTTTTCAGAGTGCTCAATCATTTATGGATTCAAAAATGTATTTTAAACAACAAAAAATCTTAAAATTGTATTGCTAAATTTTAGTGAATTTTGATGCAATAAATTATTTCATCTATAAATTAGACTGTGCCTATATATATATTCTAAACATGTCTTAAATAATTTTAATTTTTAAAACTTTTAACACTTTAAAAATAAATAAATAAATTTATTTTAATATTTTAAATATTAATAAACATTTTTCAAATTTTGTTAATATTTAATATTTTTAATAAAAATGAAAATAAGATGTTTATGTATGTGCATGTATATATATCTATTATATATTTATGTATATATATCTATGACATGTATTGAGGGGCAAGAGGATAACGAGCATCTGATAATATAATAAAGGCTGTCAAGTGTGGCAATAAATATAATATCGTATAGCCTAGAAATATTGTTCGCGAGCACACGGGATTTAACAACATGAGTTGAGTCTTTATGACAGCCCCTAACACAAGCTAGCATCACAATCGATACTAAAATTGTACGGCCCCAAACCTCCACCAACTTCATTCTTGTCGAGACTGTATAGACCATTTTGAATGTTTGATAATCTAGCTTCATGACATTTAAGTTTCGAGATTATATATTTTTCTATTTTAAATTTTTTTATTTTTTTATTTTATATATATATATATATATATATATATATATAGTTAAAATATGAATTTTTTTATTAACAATTATATCATCAATTTTTTAATACTAATCAAAAAATATATTTTAAATTCATTATTAATCAATTATGAAAGAGATCAATACATATAATAAAATAGAGTTTTATCAACCATTATGTCATCAGTGTATATATTAAATGGAAAAAACTCGTAATTTTATTCAATTAAAAAAAAAAATAGATTTTTTTAGATGCTAACCGCATTTAGCAATAGTAGCCTCTTGACTTGTGTGTATAAGAAAACACTTTAAAAATAATAGAAACTAGCCTCTTAACTTGTCTTTCTTGCCTTTCTTTTTCAGGACCTTCTGCCATCCGCCTAAGTTTGGGTCAACTGAAACCATTGCCAAATCGCTTTTGGTTATCTTCAGTGAGAGTTTTTTGTATGAATTCAAACTTTCGGGAACATAAACTCTCTTTATGCCCATCGTCCCATTCTCTTTGTGTGCCATATTTTTATGTTGTTCTGGTTCATGGATCTCTTTTGATTCATTGCCATTTTGCTTACGCGTTGCATTCAAGCCATTATGGATCAGAGCATCCCCTTTTCATTTTGGATTTTTTTTCTTGTAGGCATGTGTTTTACAATTGTTTAACATGATCGACATTTGAAAGCCATATTTTCATAATCTAGAAGTTGTGTCCACTGGAAATTTTTATGTTTCAGTTGAATGCGATCAAGTAGACCTTTACTTAGGTCTATTTCAACATAGATTCCAGTGAAGGTAAATAACCGTTTCTTTGTTTTTCGAGGTCCAATTTTTTGGATGACCCCGGGGTGTTTCCAATTTCCTCTAGAACATTGTGGTGCTAGAAAGGAGGGGGAAGTTTTGGTAGCCTCACCCATATTGGGATTGTTGAGACCACCATTTTTGTGGCATCAAAATTTGAGAACCAAGGGGTAATGAAGAGCCCTGCATTTCCCCAAAACCAAGGCCCTTCTTTCAACGCTATCTCCACCTTCTTGGGTATCAAACTGGACAATAAATAACTTTTTTTAGCAAAGGTATATGGCGCAGTTTTTTGTCTAGGTTGTGAAAAACTGTTGATGCAAAGCATTGGATCTAGGCCAAAAACCATTGAATCTGAAAATCACTGCCCTAAATTGAAGGACAAAAAAAACTGATTTACCTTTGTTAGATTTACCTCCATGGCCAGCGCTTGTTGTTGTTGTTCAAAAATGTAAGGTGTAGGATTGTAGTGTGGTAGATATGATGGATTATATCATTTTCCATGTGCCACATCCTTGTAGGAAACAAAGCCTCATAGATTTTTGGCTCCCGAAGCACCCCTGATCCGGATTTATGCAGGAACGCAACAGAATAAACATATAACCATAAATACAGAGATACAACGGAAATAACACTTCATTTCATTACTATCAAAGAACTGAAATTTGCTTACAGACAGAATGGAAATAAAACTAGCTAGGGCGCTGGTAGCTATCTCTGAGAAGAGATGTGGCGGCTACAGGCCTCTGAACTGTGTTACAATGAGGCTCGAGGGCCTATTTATCATTTAAAAACAATGGGAAATCCTAAACAGCCAAAACCCTAACCCTAGGAGATGAAGCGCCAAAACTATGGGCCCCGTTTGGGTAAATTGGTCTTTCAACTTCCCAGGGGCGTAACTTTGGCATACGATCTCCGTTTGACGCGTACCATACCTCGTTAGAAAGATCTATCCGAGGACTACAAATTTGGAACGAGCAACATGGGTCCATAGTTTTCCCAAAAAACGTCGTTTAGGGCCTCAAAACGGCTCCGGAAGTTTAGGACCCGAAAAACTGCTAAAAATAGTAAACTGTGCCGAAATTGAAAAACTGAAATAGACAATAGTGGAGCCCCGAGTGGAATAGGCGGGTGACCACCAATATCCACCTGGATCATTCCTCCCCCCTTAGGAAGCAATGGTCCCCATTGCGTTAAGTTCCTCCATGAGATGAGGAAATTTCTGCTGAACTTGGTCCCTGGTGAACCACTTTCCTTGGTGCAGGAGTTGGCCAACTTTGACAACCCGATACAGTTGGATCCTCTGTTGGCGAGTGTTATTAATTTTCATGTCCATGATACAATCTGTGGTGGCCTGTTCCATGCAGTCTGGGTTTAACTCTGTTGGTGTGAGTTGTTCTGCAATGTCCGAAGTGTCCAGTAGAGGTGGGAAGTAAGGACGAAGGCGATCCACATTGAAGACTGGGTGCAGACCAAGGAATGGTGGAATACTAAGCTCGAAAGCATTGTTCCATACAGCCTTGGTGATGGTGTACGGCTCGTATCGGAGCGGGCGAAGCTTGCGGTGAGGTCCAGTGAGGCGCTCCTTCTGCAAATGCAGCCATACTTGTCGCCCACCTGGAAGTTGTGTGGCACCCAGTGTTGATCATGGCGCTGCTTGTACTTCGCATTGGCTTTGTCCAATATATCATGAACCTGTTGGCGGATGTGTTGAATGCGCTCGATGAAGCTACTTGCTTTGTCAACTTCAGACTGGACGTGCGCTGAATCGGCCTGAGCAGCTGCAAATGGCATGGCTACGTCAATGGGACATAGTGGCCGGAATCCCAAGCCCACCTGAAAGGGGCTATGGCCAATTGAACTGTGGAGAGCCCGGTTATAACTATGTTGTACATAAGGGAGGCTCTTGTCCCATGTGCGTGGATGCTTTGAATTGTACATGCGCAGAATGTGTACAATCATTCTGTTGACGACCTCTGTCTGGCCATCTGTTTGGGGATGGAAAGCTGTGGACTTGGTGAGCTTGGTATCCAACATCGACCAGAGGCCGGACCAAAATGTGCTGAGGAACCTGCTATCCCGATCTGATATGATAGACTGTGGGATCCCAAAGTGCACCCACACTCGTTCAAAGAAGAGTTTAGCAGTGGCTTCTGCTGTGATATTCTTCTTGCATGCCGCCATAATGGCCATCTTCGAGAATCTGTCGACGACCACAAAAACACAGTCATTTCCCTGCTTAGTAGAAGGCAGGCCCGACATGTAATCCATGGAGATGGATTCCCAAGGTCGACTAGGGGTAGGTAGAGGAGTATATAGGCCTTGCTTCTTGATGGTCGGTTTGGCAATGGCACAAGCAATGCAGGATCTGATGTGCTTCTCGACATCCTTTCGAAGGTTCGGCCAATAGAAATACTTCTGTAGTATTGCTACTGTTTTCTCGACCCCGAAATGCCCAGCGACTCGACCGTAGTGTGCTTCCCATATCATCTTGGCACACTCGCTTGAGGGAACACAAAGGTGTCCTAGGTGACATAAGAGTGCATCTTGGAGGTGAAAATTTGGAACTTGTGTGCACCCCAAGAGTGCCTTGTAAGTGTGGCCGAATTCTGGGTCACTCTCATAGAGAAGCGGCCAATCAGAAGTCTCGTGCCCACAAGAGTTGAGCACAATGGTGAGCGCCACGATCGGTGGTCGGCTGAGGCAGTCTGCAACATGATTGGTGCTACCCTTCTTATACTTGATGTTCAAATGAAACTGTTGCAGATATGTAGACCACTTCTGATGGCGATCATTCTGCAATTTCCCTTGTGTCTGTATGAACTGCAGGGGCCTGTGGTCTGTATGGATGATTGTTTCCTTCCCCAAAATGTAATGCTTCCATTGTCGACAAGCTTGCACAATGGAGTACATTTCTTTGTCATATGTGGGGTACTTGCGAACTGTGTCAGACAATGTCTCACTGTGAAATACCACTGGATGTCCCCGTTGAGTAAGAACTGCCCCAATAGGATAGTCAGAGGCATCTGTCTCGATCTCAAATCGCTGTTGCAAGTCTGGTAAAGTGAGCACTGGGGCAGAACAGAGGCGATTTTTCAGTTCTGTGAACGCCTTCTGTTGAGGTTCCGACCAAAAAATTTTTGCTCTCGCTCCTCCCTTGGTGACTTGACTCAAGGGCCAAGTGATATGAGATAATCCCAACACGAACCTCCGATAGAAATTAGCAAGACCCAGAAAGCTGCGAAGCTCTGTTATAGTGGTTGGGGCTGGCTAATCCCGAATGACTTGGATCTTGGCTGGATCCACATGCACCCCCCTTTCATCAATAATGTATCCCAGATATTGAACCTGGGTCATGCCAAACGTGCACTTCTCCAAATTGGCACACAACGTGTGTTGCCGCAGTGTTTGGAGGACTTGTCGGATGTGATGAAGGTGCTCTTCCCAAGTCTTGCTGAAGATCAGAATGTCATCCAAGTACACCACTACGAATGAGTTGGTGAATGGCCGCAAGATGTCGTCCATCATCCTCAAGAAGGTTGCGGGAGCATTCGTCAACCCGAAAGGCATGACCAGCCATTCAAAAAGGCCTTCCTTAGCTTTGAAGGCAGTCTTCCACACATCAGAGGGTTCAATTGGTACCTGGTGATACCCAGACTTCAGGTCGATCTTACTGAAATATTTTTCACCTTGGAGTTGGTCCAGAAGGTCATCAATTCGTGGGATTGGGTACCTATTTCGGACAGTGATCTTGTTCAGCGCCCGATAGTCAATACAGAGTCTCCACGTCCCATCCTTCTTCTGTACCAACACGATCGGGCTCCCACAGGGCGATGAACTTGGTCTGATGTGACCTTTCTGCAACAGCTCCTGAATCTGCTTCTTGATTTCATCATTCTCCAGAACAGAGCGCCGATAGATCGGTCCATTAGGTAGCGGCGCACCGGGGGTCAGATCAATCGGGTGCTTGACCTGACAGTGCAGAGGAACCCCTGTGGGTGAGGTGAATATGTCCCCGTACTCCTCCACAACCTTATCCATTTGTTGTTGTTGTGCAGAGGAGCCCTCTCTGGAGGTCGTGGCCACAGTCTTCTTCTTGCCCTGGGGGTGGATCATCAGGAAAATGAATTTCCTGGTTTGGGAAATGAGCTTACTGCATTGTTTTGCAGTAACCAAAGAGATAGCGGCAGGAGGTGGTACCTCTGGTATCCCGTACAACTTATTTCCCAAAGTAACAATAACAGCACGAGGTCGAGACTCATACACAGCATGACGCTTCCACAAGTATGGTTGTCCTAATAATACATCAGAAACATCAATAGGAGCAACGTCACATAATACCTCATCCGTGAAGGGTTTGATGCTATATGATGCTATAGGGAAGGCGACACTGCCGGCTGACGCGGAGATCTCGTCCTTGGTGAAGCCACCCGATGGTGTATGGATGTGGGTGAGCTGTGGTCGGCAAGCCCAACCGCTTCACGGCATCTGCTGAAACGAGGTTCTTTTGGCTCCCATTGTCGACAATGAACCGTACCGGGAGCCCTTTACCCACATCTGGGAGTGGAAGAGACGTTCCTCCTCCTCTGGATCTTCTGGTTCCTCCTTTTGGATCTTTGCAGTGGAAACAGCGGGCATCGGGGCTCCGCATCGAATAACTGTTTCCTTTTTCATTCACCTTTTCGAAACCCTCATTCGGAGTCGAGTACGTATCCGACTCGTAAGCCCTTATCTCGCCACTAGCGATCGTTGGCCCGACACTCACCGTGTCATGAGTGGAGCTCTTATGGAACTCACACCACTTCCCGTGTCCTTATTTGGCTTCGCGGTGTCGTTGTGGCTTCGATGAGTTGTCTTTGGTCACATCGCATGCTCTTGCCTCCGTCCTCTGTTTTGCGCTAGTTCCTTCTCGCGTTTTATTTTCGGATCCAAAGTCTCGCTTCTTCTTTTTAAATTTCTGCTCGATCTTAGCGGCATATCGATATGTCGTGCCAAGCTTGGTAATGTCAAGGAACTCCATTTCCTCCTTAATGTATATGTGCAAAATACTATGGTACTTGAGCACCATATTATTCTTTGAATATTTAATACCCAACTTTGTGCGCATCCTATGGAACAAATTTGTCACCTCATGCACATCTTGATCCCTTTGTTGTCGCAACAAGGTCGTGGTCCACCGTATGTACTTGTCCTCATAGCTCCCCACCGGATAGCATCATGTTCCTCGACTCTGCCCTCGTCGCACCTTTTCCAGTTGGTACCGCCGATGTCGCAGAGGGTTCCGTCTCGGTCCTCGTTCACGCAGGTTTCCCACCGCCCCAACATGGGGTAGCTTTCGAGGAGTGCAAAAATAATCTTCTCCCGGTCTGAAAAGTCATGAACTGAGAAATATCCTTCTAACAGATTCAACCATCTATCTACGGCATCTGCATCTATTTGACCCTCAAATATGGGAATGTCAAAATTTACTTGTACCTTAAAAGGAGTCGCGCCTCCCGAGTGGCTGCTGGATGTAGATGCGCCGCCGGTGGGTAGCCGTTGAAGGATCTGAGCAAAGTTATCCATCATCACGTTCCTTTGTCTTTCGAGGGCCTCCTCGAGCAATATTTTGATAGGATCTCCTGCTCCCTCATCTTTCTTTTCGTCCCCCACGGGCGTCCGTCGAGGTTTGCGAGGCTGATCTTGCAAAGGTTCCACCAGATCGAGCCCTAGCTCCTTATACCCCGACCTCGTTGGGGACATGCAAAGAAGGATCGAGAAAAAGCAGACCGCTCTGATACCACTGATCCGGATTTATGCAGGAACGCAACAAAATAAACATATAAACATAAATACAGATATGCAGCGGAAATAACACTTCATTTCATTACTATCAAAGAACTGAAATTTGCTTACAGACAGAATGGAAATAAAACTAGCTAGGGCGCTGGTAGCTATCTCTGAGAAGAGATGTGGCGGCTACAGGCCTCTGAACTGAGTTACAATGAGGCTCGAGGGCCTATTTATCATTTAGAAACAATGGGAAATCCTAAAACAGCCAAAACCCTAACCCTAGGAGATGAAGCGCCAAAACTATGGGCCCCGTTTGGGTAAATTGGTGTTTCAACTTCCCAGGGGCATAACTTTGGCATACGATCTCCGTTTGACGCGTACCATACCTCGTTAGAAAGATCTATCCGAGGACTACAAATTTGGAATGGGCAACATCGGTCCATGGACCCATGTTGCCCTCCGTTTTCCCAAAAAACGTCGTTTAGGGCCTCAAAACGGCTCCGGAAGTTTAGGACTCGAAAAACTGCTAAAAATAGTAAACTGTGCCGAAACTGAAAAACTGAAATAGACAATAGTGGAGCCCCAAGTGGAATAGGCGGGTGACCACCAATATCCACCTGGATCAACCCCCTCGTAGCGTTAGATTCAAGCCAATGGTGGAATTTCTTAAGATGTTGTAACCCTGCAGCTGAAAATGATCCTGACGCTACTTCCTTCTATGAAGGAGACATCATTAGAGATTTTTTGAGGTTTAAAATGGGCCTCCTAAGGAATATTATAAAATAATAGTGGAAATAATAAAATAGGATTAGATTATCTCATCAAGTTTTGGAGGGAAAAAATAAAAATATTTTTCAACTCGTATTTTCAACTTATCTTCCTATGATTTTACTCAAATTCCAAGTGGGAGCACTCGTTGGATGTAAAAATTAATTTTTCATCCAAGGGGTACCATGTTGCATACTTTCGATGAACCCTATTACACGAAAAATATGAAATACATGAAAAAAACGTGACTGCAATCATGTTTTTTCATGTATTTCACATTTTTCATGTAGTAAGCTCCATCGAAAGTATGCAACATGGGTACTCCTTTGATTCAAAATTAAATTCCGCATTTAACGAGTGCTCTCGCTTGAAATTTGAGTAAAATCATAGGAAGATCAATTGAAAATATGAGTTGAAAAAGTAGTTTTTAATTTTAATTTTTATCTTTTTACCTTTTTAGTTGAAAAATGGTGAATCATCCCCTATGGTTGACATCATCACATTAAATCCTATTGGTTCTTATAAAATTGATTTGTGTTGTACACTTTTATTTTGAGGCCCATTTTTTGCCTCAAAATTTCTCTAATGTGTGTATCAACAAGATATCCCAACCGTTTCTCTATCTACTACTTAATATTTATCACATAATCTGAACCTGAAACCCAAAAAGGGATGAATTTCCCATTAATGTCCTTAATAAAGCTCTGAAAATTTCCCATTTGATTCAAATCTTCAAACCTTTTACCAAATCGAGATCAATTACTATATAGGGTTTTATTTTGTAGATCTGCTACATTCTGCAAGCTACCCAATTTATATGAGTCAATGTCTGGGCTTGGGCCCAAGAAAACCTCAGCAATCGACTGCCCTTCCTTCTAAGGTAATTGTAGTAAAGTTGCAGGCCTGAGGTGAGCATCAATGCACCTCCTCCCGCGTTCACCCATATCCTATGACGATTGTTGGCTAGAATATGGCTGATATCATCTTCTTTGATCAATAACATCCATCCCTTTCCTATCATAAAATCGCGACCACAATCTACACATGAAAATAACTCGTAAGAGTATCCCTTGCTAAAAACCTTGGTACTCAAAGCTCTTGCCATCATTCTTCCACTAGAAACGAGTTCCTGCAAGGCTTTGAGCCCTTCTTCCACAGAGTTCGGTTGTCTATATACTGCAGACCTAGGATCTTGGGGCCATCCAATGACACATATATATCAGTCGATGCATCTATTGTCCACGTAGTAGCCGCTGTCACTGGTTTGTGGTCTCCTTTCAACTCTGATCTTGTATGCCTGCACCCTCGTCTTTACCATGCAACAACCATCGAGTTTCCTATGAGGTGATTCCGACTTGAGATCATTGCACTTGACGAGAGAAGCCCCAAGGCAGAGTTTCTTCATTAGTTTTTGCTGCAGACTCAGTGTGAACTCCATGTTTGCACTTATTATTAATTAATTATCAAAGAGATCATTAACATATTTTTAAGAAAGTATTAATTGTCTTTTGAAATTCCACGAATTCAACTATATAAAATCTTTCTATTTTTCATGTTGGAATCATTTCTTATTTATGAGTAAGTGGGAAAATTAATTTGAGAATGAGTTTTGTGAGTAAATTGTTTTTTTTAAGTTAATTACACTTTTGTATTATTTAAAACAAAAATTGTTTTCTTATAACTATTAATCTTTCATGAAACTGAAGTCTTCTATCGGTGGTGATTTATGGTTGACCACCAACTATGGAACTTGGCTCGAAGCAGTTCCTGGAACAATTTTGAATCTGGCTAGAAGCTTAAGTCTTCTGCGAAATGGAAGTGCTCCTTGGTGATGGTTTAAAATTTACCACAAAATGATGAAATGGGTAGTAGACACCACAATCTTCTACTAGTGGTGGTTTAAGGTAAACCACCAACCAAATCATGCTCATGGAACATGAATTTGTCTTTGCCTACAAATTTGACTCTAGCACTTGTTGACTCTAGCTCTAGGTTTTGGTTGCAGACTTTGGTTCTGGTTGTGACTTAGGCTCGGTTGATATAACTTTGAATCTACTAGTTGACTATCAATTCCCCCCTGTTAGATACAAGGTGAGAAGATGAATATCTCTCCATTACAAGATGTGCCAATACTCGAGAATGAACTCTATGGTATGACTGATATATCTTCATGGTTGTTAAAGGCTATTGCAAAGAAATAATCCATCCAAGGTGAATATTTGCTCTTGCAGGAGTATTATGTTTGGAACATCTGATTGAATGATCAGTATGTTTTCTGCAATGCTCACAATGGTGAAGATCAAAACATTGATATTTCATGTGGCTAACTCGATCACAATATTGGCATTTGATAATATGAAGTGACTATGGAGCTAGAGTAGGTGAAGATGAATTGTCATGGAGAGACCCAACAATCTAAATTTCGATTGGTTTGGAGTAGTAGAGAATTCCAAAAGAAACTTCCTTTTCATATCCAAGGCTAGTTTATGCTTGTTGTTAATGAATTTTTCCCAAGGTTTGATGATGGGCTTGGGAAGTGCAAGAAGAACCTTTGCATCTTCATGAGAATTTGTTCTTGAAGTATGATAATGTGGTGATCGCTAATGGGAGTCTTCTCTAAATTAAAAAAAAAAAAAAAATTATTATGAACAAAAACTAGTTCATAATGTTGAATCTTCCTTTGTTGTAATTTATTTTGTTGAAGCTGAGATTTAATTTAGAGAAACTCAATCTTCTCATGTGCATCTTGTAAACATATTTGAATATCAATTAGTCTAGTGGTTTAGTAAAAAGTGTCAAACAATTCTAATAACTGATTAATTCTATCTAAATAAAGTAGATGTTCTCCAAATGTTGTTGATGCTACGCTCTTTGTAATAGAGATCAGGGTTTGAAAAAAACCAAGCATGGTTTACATGGAGCTCAAAAGCAAAACCAAAATGAAACATGCCAGAAAAAAGGACTCTCAACTCCTTCTAAAGGCACCCCAAATTTGAAAAATAATCAAAATAACCACATAAAATGTTGAACTGGGGTCAATAAAGGACCACCGTTGAAAGAGTGTTTTGGAATTAGATTTTGCTGAAAATTTTGAAACAATTGAAACTAATGCACATGAAGAGAGCGATGCATCCAAAAAATCAGTTTTTTTTATCCTAGTTTCTGAAGGTAATACATCAATGCAAGCACAATCAACGCATGTATTGCCACATGGACATCTAAAATAAGAAAATCATGCCAATATGGTGTCTCCCAACCTCTTATAGGATAGTGATGGTAATGAATTTGACTCCTCAACATATCAGAGCTAGAAAAAATCCCCTACACAGTCAAGGTTGTCCATTCTACTATTATGGGCGCTCTCTGCACTTTTCACCGCTATTAGTCTCTACTTCAGCCCTTAGAAATGCCCCTAAATTTGTTGTGCCATTATTTGTAACGAGACTGTTGGCATTCTCCACTGTCTCCTCATAATACTCAGCTATTTTTTACCATGTATTGACACCCATGCTACATGGGGTCACTAGTGTTGCCTCACCCATGCTACATGGTGTCACTAATGTTGCCTCTAAAGAGGAGAAGATTCATGGAGTAGTGGTTTGATAGAACACCAGTGGGAATATTGTAAATCAATTTTAAATTTGTTACCATGTACTCACACTTATGCTACATGGTGTCACTAATGTTGCCTCTAAAGAGGAGAAGATTCATGGAGTAGTGGTTTAATAGAACACCTGTGGGATTATTGCAATGGTGGGACTATTGCAAATCGATTCTAAACACCAAAAATCCAGAGATCGGAGTTGATAATAAGACTTGTTTTCATATTGCTTGGATCCTCCTAATAATACAGGCATGTGTGTGAGATTTCCAGTCGGTGAGAAGAGTAAGGTACAATTTCCAACTGTGAACATTGTGACGATTAGGAATTTACAAATAAGAAAATGAAATCACTAAGGGAGCCATTGTCAGTTTCTCCTGCTTAAACTTTCCGATCTTCTTGAATCAAATATCATAGGCATTACACAAACAATTTGGTCCATCGAAACCATTTCTCCACAACGACGTTCTGTCAGTGTTGCATTATGCACATGTCTTCGCAATTGCGCCATCTAGAAATTCAGGATACATTGCTCCTGTTTTATCCGAGTGAATTTGTCCAATTTTATAAGGCGTCATCATCTGCATTCCAATAGATAAAGAACGATTCGGTTTGGCTTCCATCTGGAAGATCCTTTTCGATAGCCTCTACACAAAAGTCTGTAGAATAACACCGTATCTTACAATATTGTGAAGATTTCAACGACACAGAATTCTGCACTATAATGCTCTAGTACCATGGTCACTACAACGGTAAAACTTTTCTTTGAGGTCACATAAGGCCATGTGATACAGAGGCGAGTCTTTACGAAATAATTTTATTGGAAGAATCTCGTCACTCTATATAGGGGAGGTCTCCAGTTTGAATCAATTTAGTTTCAACGCGCTGACATGGTAAATTGATTTCACCGAACGTTAATTTTCTTGAGAAGTTGATTGTCTCGAACGAATCACCTTGTATGAGTTTGATTGGTGTACTAAAATATCCAAACGAGCATGTGATCTTGGAAGAAAATCCTGAACCTTTTTCAAAAAAGAAAAAAGTAACTTGCTTGTGTACTGAAATATCCGAACGAGTATGTGATCTTGGAAGCAAATCCTAAACCCTTTTCCAAAAAAAAAACGAACTTGATTTTATTAAAATGAATTTTTCATTTACAAAAAAACAAGCCCTCAAAAGAGATATATAGTCTGCTATCTTCCTCGAGCCATCACTACATCATATTTCCACACTTCCTACAGATAAAAATTGTTATGAGCTAAAAAGGATCCCATGCAATCATAAAAAAATATTAAGACTGTTAATACATATTTCAAACCTAGATTTAGTAAAACCAAAGAGTAGAAGTGTGATAGAAACTACCCTTAGATTTCAATGTACCTTGACCTCTGGAGCGCACCTTTGGAGTATACAAAGAAACTTATATTTCCTGACACTTGGCTGCATCCATATTTTGACAACATATTAGGCTCATGATTATATTTTGTGTGATATAAAAATCCTTTTTGAATGCCTTGATCAGTGACCTGATCCTATTCATCCAACGCGAGAGAGCTAGAGCCTCTAATGAATTTATTATATTTTCCCACTCAACAATCACTTTAGAATTACGATAGAAATCAATCTCAACTATGTCCAACAACTTGGCACAAAAGAGGACACCCTACAAAGCTAGTAACTAGGCGCTCATGTAAGAACCTATGTCATGAAACATCTAAACTTCTAGAAATCTCTAGGCCTCATAACTAAAAACATCCGCTACCACATCGCTCAAAAGATGAGCCCCCCTTAGAAAATCCTATCATGAAACTGGTCCAAATACCCTTTAAAACACATATTCTTTTTGCTATCTTTTCCAAGATAGGACTTCTCTCCATAAAAAATGACAAGATCTTAATATAGGTACCCCTCACATCAAGATCAAACGGATAAAAAATCTTTTCTTTTCTAGCCCTATAAATACCCCCATATAACATAGAAGGGCAATGTTTTGTATGACTTATTCTCTACGAACCACTGAGATAGGCAGGGAATGATAGTGTACTGGTCCCAAGAAGCTCAGATATGGAGTATGTGGAGGATTCCCTTCCAATTTGCAGCTGCAAATGGGCACATAAGAAAAATGTGTTTTACATCTTTTGAATTTAATTGGCATAGAGTGCATCTACCGATGCCCTGAAAGCCTATTTTAAGTAAATTTTCGCATGCGAGTATCTTGTTGTGGACCACTAACCAACAAAAACATTTCAACTTTTGAGGAATATTCCACTGCCATGACTTTTGGAACCAATTGCTTCTTGTATCAACAGATTGTCCCTGAGTGATGTATAAGTAAAATTCTTTAATCGACACCTGGGCTTTAACCATGCTACCATTCCATGTCAACACAGCTTCCTTTGATGTCAAAATAATACTTTACAGTATTAATTGAAGTATATACTCATTCCATTCTTCGACTAATGAATCTGAGAGACCTATTTCCCTTGCCTCCCTCAATGATTTCAACTGTAAATTTGAGCCTCAATCTACATATATTTCTTTATAGAGACAAAGAAAGCAAATCCTGAACCTAAAAGGCACTGGATGTTATTAACATATGAATTAGTTAACATTATTTATGATGTAAATGCTAATTGTAGGAGAGGGCTAATGTAATTTTGGTATGTGTATAGTTTAATACCGGAAGGTTGGTCCATAAGGAGCTCCACTCATTGATTGTTGTCCTGAATTTTTATGAGTTATCCACCCATGAGATATAGTAATTTTTTCCAAAATCATCACTTATGGCTAGGTGGTTGTGGTCCTTGAGCAAAGTCTGGGAGGAAGATCTTGCAATAGACATAAAAGATACTAGAAAATGGACCACTACTATAACTACTCGAATTCCAGTGGATGCTGAGAGATAATGATTAGATCCAAGCTTTTGGAAAAGTTCCTGATTTTTGAGATGGATGTTGTAGAAATAAGCTTTGTCATATTGACTAGCTATGAACACCATCAACTTGTGAAGAATGATGCTTTTGTATAAAGTTATGGTACCATTTCCAAATTACACAAAAAAATACACAATAGATGATAAACTATGTGATGCAAACATTATTCATATGATACACATAAATACGCAAATTCATGACCCTTGGTTTCATATTGCAAGAGGTCTTTTGGACTTCTATGATTGTCCAACTTCACTTGAGGATTTTTTCCTTCTACACAAGTGAATGTATAAAATTTACACAACCCCAAATTGATTATGTTTCCAATAAAAATGATTAGTTGTGGCTATAATAACAAAAATATAGAATTCATCTAGCTTAAGACTCTCAAACACAATGTTGTCATTATGATAAAAGTGTTGTCCTTGATGGAAACCCACTTGTAACAGAGATTGTCGGCATTATGATAAAAGTGTTGTCCTTGATGGCAACCCACTTGTAACAGAGTTCACAGATCAGTTCAGAGGTGATAGAATGATGGAACAAAATGACAGAATGATGAGACAAAGGTTTGCTAGTCAAAATAAGAAGATTATTAAAGGCAAAGATTTGAATATCTATATGTGGGTTAGTGAAGGAAAAGTCACGTATAGTGTTAGGTCCCTATATTACTAGTATAGTCCATTATTGTTGTTAGTGTAACCCCCTTATTGTTATTGTTGTACCCCTGCAACCCCAATATTGTTTTATTGTGCCCTTACAATATTATTGTTTGGTCGGCTAGTATTATATTGTGACCCCATGGACTCCTATATATAGAAGGAGGTTTTGTCATTTGTATCATCCAAGACTTGTTCATTTATGTAATGTAAAAGAGGTTTCCCCCTCAAAGTGGCTTATTTCTAAGGCATTGATCTCTCTTTTCTTCTAGTTTTGGAGCTGGTTTCATAACATTTGGTATCAGAGCTTTGGATTCTAGGGTTTCACTGCTCCAAACAGGTCATCGTGGAATTTTCGCTATAAATTTTTTTCTACGAAGACTCAGAAGCTGAAATTTTTATCACGCGAAGCCGAAATCCTGAGGAACTTCTTGTAAAAAATTCAGATCTTGGTTCGCAATATTTTCGGAGAAATGATCTATGGAAATTAGGGTTTTTCAGGCTCCTGAATTTCATCTCAAAGAGGTGACTGTGGGAAAATCGTCATAACTCTCTCTCTAAGCATCAGATTGGAATTCTGTAAAAGGTGGACGCAAGTACACATATTGTCGTTTCCTGTATATCAATTTCAGAGCCGAAGGAGGAAACAATGACACGTGGCACGTCTCTACCTAAATTTTCTATTAATCCAGTTTGCTCAGTCTACAGGTGAAAATTTTAGAAGGTTGGTTGTTGTACGTAGGTTTCATTAAGTATAGTCGTGTATATACGTGAGTTTATTTGCAGAAAGTCATGTATGTTTTTCTATAATAGAAAAACAATGGGTCAGCCTCAAGATCAGACTCTGACATGCTTTTATGGGTCTACAATATGTTGATATGGTATTGAGCTATGATTTTTCATTGATATTTATCTGATTTATGAAGATGCTTTGACGAGTTGTTGACAATGAACAAGTAGCACAGGTTCAGGGGGAGCATTAGCCTTGTTGAGTATAATGCATTGTTGGCATTATGTTTATATTGATTGTTGAATTATGTTCAATGATCTATCACTCTTGAGGGATTTTGGTTTTGGTTATAGAATTCATATCTGTAAATTGATGTAAAGGTCATGTTGAGACCTATGATGTAATAATTTTCATAGTCAGTCATGTATGGGCTTTGAGGTCATCCCAGTTGGTTGGGTGGTTTTGTCAAATATGTAATCCCACTTGGTTGGGTGATTTATGTAAGTATGAGTCCTTGGTGATAGGAAAGGTCATACTCAGTTGAGTTATAGAGTCATTTAATTCTTTGAAAATCTATCTGAAGATTCAACATGTGCTTAGGGGGAGCATGGTCAGTATATTGCAGATCAGATCTACAGAGATCTTGTATCTACAAGGAAAGAGAAACCTTGTTTCAACATTGTCCACCCTTTACCCTTGATGTCAAAGGGGGAGAGTAACTTGGTCTTTGAATAATGCTTATATTGATGTGTCTAACAAGTATCTTCACGTTATGGTGATCAATCACCAATATGGTTGCCATCAAGTCCAAAGGGGGAGATTGTTGGCATTATGATAAAAGTGTTGTCCTTGATGGAAACCCACTTGTAACACAGTTCATAGATCAGTTCAGAGGTGACAAAGTGATGGAACAGAATGACAGAATGATGAGACAGAGGTTTGCAGGTCAGAATCAGAAAATTATTAAAGGTAAATATTTGAATATTTATACACGGGTTAGTGAAGGCAAAGTCGTGTATACACGCGAAAACGAAGAAACAAAGTCACGTATGTGATGGCACACCAATTTTATAATACCAGGGGTCTTTACCATGGTATTAGCCCACAATATTGAGCGCAATAAAAGTTATTTGATCTCGTCCAAGAATACCATCGACACTTGTGTGGTTTTGGCTCATGGTATTAGCTAAGGCTCAAACTATATAAGGAGGAGAAGTTCAAAGTGATAAGTGTGCATGAGTAAAGTTAATGAATGATTACTTCAATATGAATTATATTTGCATGGTATGAGATATAGTTGATTGATAGATATGATATAATGATGCACTCATGAATGCAATGGTGGATCAAGATCTCTAGACCTGAAATGACTACGTATTTGCATTATCTGTTTACGAGTTGTTTAGATATGTGGTCTGGCGCATGTTTGCTGCAGTGAAGGGTATGATCTCAGTAAGTTTGAAGTTCTGAAGTATTGTGCAGTCCTGAATTATTTACATATCTATATGCAGGTTTGACACGAGGAAGACACGTATACACATAGGTTTGGTTCTGCAGAGACACGTATATATTCAGTAAAAATATTGATATCTATACGCAAATTGGTTACGGGATAAGCACATACATATGCTGATATGCCTTTTGGACAGCGCGTATGCAAGCCAAGGTTTTTGCTGAAGAACGCTGAAGAAAATTTCTGATCAGTTTTGCTGTGTTTCTGTTATCTGTCAATGATGTCTTCATATATATCTAGGTTTTTTGGGTATTTATTATGCTACTAGTTGATTGTGATTAAAGATCAGTGATTGGTTTTTTTATTGATGATTCAGTGAATGATTTGGTACAGTTATATGTTTCAGTTTGATGTATGGTATTGGGTTTAAATGAGTATAGTGGGTCCAGTTTGAAAATCTGATGAAAATAGGCCTACAAGTTGTGTTGAATTGAAGCCGGTGAATCCAATGTGAAAATTTATGAAACATGGTCCGCTGTAGTGCTGAGGGTTGGAGCCTTCATTGAGGAATTTGAAGCTTCCTGCCAGTAGGAGCTGGTGATCAGATCAGGGGGTTATATCTCCCTTCCAGTAGTGGTTGGTAAACGAGAGCAGGGGCTCAAAGCTCCCTTCGAGTGGTGGTTGGTAAACGAGATTAGGGGGTTGGAGCTCCCTTCCAGTAGTAGCTGGAGAACGAGTGAAGGTTGTAGCCTTCTACAGGTGAATGCCTGCGTGCTAGTATGAGTCTGCGCAAATATAGGATTGTAAGTAGTTTTCTATATAATAAATATTGAAGACAGAGACGACAACGGCCGTGGTTTTCTCCCACATTGGGTTTCCACCTTAAATCCTGGTGTTCATGTCTGTTGCTTATGTGTGATAGTTTATTTTGTTATTACTGCATATGTTTACTACTTACTAAATGTCTGATGAATCATTAATGCACTGGTCTAAGTAAATTTACTGAAGATTTATTTGAATTATAAGTTCTATGGGCATACTCTAGTTTCCTGAATGAAAATCGCGTACATATGCTAGTTGTCTTAAGTAAATTCGCGTATAGAATTCATTAAAGAAAAGTATTGTCTGGGTGAGTTTTAAATACTAATTCACCCCTCCCCCCCCATCTCAGTATTTTTGCCAACACACAAAGCATTGACAAATGTAAAATTAATGAGAAGGTTGTATAGCCTACTTTGAAAAGTAAAAACAATGGTAAAAACCTTGACCATAAGTAGGGATACTTCTGGGTTTGCTACTTCTTGGTAAAAATAGTCACCATGTGATTTAGCTTGTTAATCTATAGCTTCATAGAATCTATGCATAAGAGAATCTTGCTTACCTTGATCTAGTATTGCCTAGGTTTGGTATCCACTGCCTTATATTTTCTTCAACCTTTGTATATGACAAAAATATTCTTTCCACTTTTGCCTCATTTTCAACAATTTCAATTTTATTTCAAGCTACCCTGGAGGTAGACTCCCAATAATGTGTTGTAGAGGCTTTTGCATGTGCATGTGCTCTAGTGTGTGAGGAGACTCCTTCGCCTCAACTTCTGTGATTGTTGCGGGAAGAACCAGAGTAATGCATGGTTTTTGATGAGACATTGGATAGGGGAGTGGGACAAGGGATGTAGGGAAAAGAGCACATGGGAGTGACCAATGAAATGATGTCCACCACCCTGAAATATGGAAACAGAGTAGCTTGGAGCTGCCAACACATGCATGAGATTAGAGGTTTGTAGGTTGAAACGACATGAAGGAGAGAGAGTAGAAATGTGGGGTATTGAGACTAATAGGGGTGGGGTGCTCTATGAGCTATAATTCATATGGAATTATACTTAATTGTAGGGAATTTTTTTTATTGAGATCTAAAGAAGAAACTTACCCATAATATCAATGGAACAAAAAAAATTATGACTCATCCTTTTCTATCATCATGAAGCAAGGTTCTTGAGCAAGAATATAATCACAATTGTGCACTACTTTAACCATCTTTGAATATCTTTTCTATGTGAGATGATGGGCACTAACCCCCTTCATGTCATCCTTTTATCTATGTGATTACGCACTGCGCACTCCCACGTGATTGATGATCATAGAAAGAAAGAGGAGAAGTTAGTTGTATCAATGCTACCTAAAGTAATCACCCTATGTGGGATTAAATAATTTTTATGATTGGTTATTATATTTAAAATATTTTATTTAAAAAAAGATTTTTAAAGATATATGATATCATGCTTCATATAAATTTGTTGTCACATTCGTTGTTTCAATGGGTTTTATTTAAAATGTTAAATATTTTTAATGATTTAGTTTCTTGGAATGCCCTATATGTATTATCATATTAGTGTTGGTTTCATGTTCCTTTTATATATTGGGTCTCTTGGATTTATGCTCTCTTAGTCGTAATTTGGGTCCACTCACTTTGATTTCATGATCTCAACCATATCAGGGATTTGTAATCCAGTATTGTAGGTTTTCTCTATAGTGGGTTCGGTCTTCTGGCTATAGTGGTATTATTAGCCCTCTGGGAAAATGGAACTTGTGAAGTCATAGCAATGATATTTTGTGGATTTATGGGTTTATTTCTTTGTTCGAGTGGTTCCCTAATTGGAATTCGACCTTGGGTTGTTACCCCTTCTTGTTTTCCCTCTATGGACTAAAAGGCATTACAATAAATTAGAAGTTTTTTCTTCAAACTCACAAAGAATACATTGAGTGCAATCAGACTTCTCTCTTCTCAGTGACTGTAATAGGACACCTCTCTCACCTTCAAAATTGTTGCAATCACGAATACAAATTTTTCAACAAATTTGCAAATGCCACATTGGAGGTTGTGTAATATGTTGAGAGACATTGTTGTAAACTTAAGCAAGGGAACTTAGTCAATGGTATCTATTCAAAGAATGTGAATGAGGGGATTTTAAGTAAGATGACATAATGCATGAATTGATAGAAGATATGGACCTTGGAAATCAATGCATTTTCCCCTATAATAAAGCCATTTTCCACTAAGTTATATTGTTTTTAAAAAATATTAAAATATCAAGTGTTGATTTTGAAATACATAGTAGTAAGAAGTATTGAGATGCTTGGCTTGAAGATACATGTAAACTTTTCCACATATATATTGTTTACTTTGTTTAAAAATATGGATAATAATAATAATATGTACTATTAAAATTTATATATAATATAATATAATTAATGATGATTATTATTTTTAAGGAAATTATTTATTGAAAACATGTCCACATATAAGTAGTCTACTTTGTTTAAAAATATAGATAATAATAATAAGTAATATCATTATGATTATTTAGCTTAAAATTTTATATATAATACAATTTTATTAATGATGATTATTATTTTTAAGTATATTATTTAGTGGGAGATCCATTTCATTGCTCATATTATCTATCTTTGATCCCCAAATATGCATATTTTTGACATGTATAAAACACATTGTAAGATATAAAAATAAGTTGGTTAACAATAAAATAAATTGAAAGCCCCCAAAAAATTAGGAGTGATTTGATTTTTTGGTGATATTATTTTTGGTTAAATTTTAATGTTTAGTCAGTTTTTTTCACATTTATTTTTATTTACTTTCAATAAATAAAAGAAGTTACATTTACATTGATTTCTCATTTATTTCCACCATTTTCGCTACTAACCACACTTTAATTTTAACATTTCCTATTCTATGATTTCTCATCTATCAATGCTTTTGTATCTCTGTTTGTCTTTTTAAAACAAAACATACTAACATAGTCAAAATTAAACATACACAAATTTTCTATGAGTTTCCTATCTCTATAGCATTGATATTTAAACAAAATCAGAAACATCACTCAAATAGCCCAACAATTCTATCCATATATCTATGCTGGAAGGGCCATTTTTGAAAGTTGAGAATTTGATCATGCCCATATCATTGTTGCTTCCCTCTCCTTCATGGTTTTGTTCTTTGTAGAGATGAGTGAAGGGTAATCTCTCGAAAGTCTTAATCATCAATCTAATTCTCTTCATTCAATTCAATTTGCCAGGGGCAAAGACTCTAAAGTAGATCTTTTTTTTACCCATTCAATGATCACTTTGGAGTTTCTAAATACTTCAAGCTCATCTATAATAATGTTTGGTTAATTAAACTAGATTTTTGAATGTATTAAATGAATTCAATATTTTGGAAAATTTCTGAAATAAATTCAATAATTTAAAATTATAATTTTCTCTATTTCTATTTGGATTTTGGGAAAAAATCATCTCGAAATCTGTCTAAAAAAGCTTCAAATTCACTTGCTTAGGCTGCGTTTAAAATAATTAGATAAATTAAATATATGTATTTTTTAAATAGATGAGATATGAAAAATAAATAAATGAGTGAAATAAAATAAGAGACTAATGTATCATTGTGGTGGACTGACTATACAATTTATATATTGAGTTATCTAACTATTTTATGTTTTGGTTTTCTTGATTGGAATTAAGCAATAGAATTGTGAATAATATTGTGATTTTTGGTTGTTTAAAATGTAATTTTGACCACATAAATAGATCACTTCATAAATGGATTCGAAAGTGCTTGGATTGTGCAAATTGCACAATTCAAACTAGTGGATGACTATATAAATGGATTTGAAAGTGCTTGGACAATTTGAAAGTGCTTGGATTGTCCAAATTGCACAATTCAAACTAGTGGTTGTAACAAATTTCTACTGGATTTTGGAGATATTAGCCAAAAGATATCTATGAAAACTATGTTGCACTAATTTTGGGGAAGAGGGAATGACGGGGATGTGAGACACATCCCCTTAACGACTAGAGCTCAGCCCCAAAATTTTCAGGGGAGGCTGGGTTGAGGATATATATATATATATATTCAAAATTTACCATTAACATTTGCAGTTATTTCAAGACCAGTCAGCATAACAATATATATATTCAAAATTCACCATTAACATTTGTAGTTGTTTCAAGTCTGTCAACATAACAAGTTATACTTTCTAGTATTATGCACTAGACATTGACTTTAGCTTTAAGAAGTTTAATTGTAACAACTTTCAATTTGGAATAAGGCACATGAAGGATCTATTAGGCAAAGAAGAGTCTTTATCACAATTTTTTATTATTCTCATATTTATTGTTAAAGATAACTAGTTAAACATAAAAGACATTTTATTCTTAATAGGTTTTACAAAGTTTACAGCTGTGTTGAAAACCACAAACTGATGCAGGGGCATTAGGCTAAAAGAAAAATCCTTGTATTTTGTTAGACTTAGGGGTTTTTGAGTTTTCAAGAGAGTTAGAATTTATGTAATAAATTGAGTGAATTTTAATTATTTCTAATTAAATATTGAGAGAAAATGTAACCGTTCTCGAATGATTAGAGAACGGGGGAATTTGATTAATTAGGAATGTGAAGAGATAGTTGAGATTTAGGAATCAAATTAGAATTAGTTTCAGAAATTCTAGGGATTTGGCTATTAGGGGAACTAAATCGATTCATTATCATTTTGTATAAATGTAAGCCTCAAAGGCATTAAGGAAAAATCTGGAGAGAGTGTGATTGATTCAGTTTTAGGGCAAACAGGGGTTTGTTCCTGTAAGCCTACGGGCAGTTGAACAGGGCCATTTGATTTTGAAGATCTGGCCAAAGACAAGAAGAATTTTTGTAAGTGATTTCATTTATATATGTGAAAGAATCTGTTTCTGAATTATGTGTATATGGACCGATTGAATTCTATGTAAGGAGTTTGTAGAACTTCAATAAGAAACCGTGATGAGACTCTGTGTTGGTTTTGGAATGCCTTCTGTATGTAATTGAGAAAACCCATATAATTTCTGAGAGAGGGTTGATTCTGAGATTGAGAATAAATGTTCATTTATGTGAATTCTGTGAGTAGATCTATGCTATTAAATGAAGTTTCCGCAGACTTCGGAATTGAAGTCTAAATTGCCTGGATGTGTTAAGAAAATAGAATGCTGGGTTTTGTTAACCGTTATGTGTATATAAACAATACAGTTAGATCTGGTGTTTGAAATCCAACAAGGTTGAAATGGTATTCTGGTTACCATTGAGAATTCGATAGAATATTGAATGAGGACGAGAAATACGTTCCTGTTATAATTTATATATGCAGAGGGATTATGAATTATGGGTTCATATGTAGGGGTCGAAACAGAGAGAAACTGAGGTAAGTGTTTCCGCGCAGGAATATTGAATTGAATGAACCTATCGAAGAAAAGAAATGGTGAAGCCGGGATAGAATTATTGAGTGGAATACGGCACCAGAGTTGCGTAGTCTAGTATGAAACCGGAGCAAAGGGACTGCGCAAAGATTTATTCTTGACCGTATTGAAACCTGAGTCACGTTGAAGCGGAGGAATGATACAAAGAATTTGAGAAGGGAAAATTGAGTTGGTAGCGTTGTAGCGAAGGCATAACCACACAATTATGTTGAAAACGTGAGGGCACAATGAAATGAGAACCAATTTAATGAAACTGAATCAGAAGTAACTGAGAAGGTGATGGGTTAATGAATCCGTGGAATCAAATGGGAATTCGATATCGCAGAAGATTCAATGGTTCATTGAGAAATTGAAGCGGTTGGAACTGTGAAAGAAGCGGAACCGTGAGGAGGGACCGTGAAGGCGGTTTTGAAGGACAAACCGGGGATTTCGCATAACTTCTCAAGTGGTAAGCTGTTTTTGTTTTTTTTTGAACACGATATCGCTCAGTGCTTAACACGTGGCAAGAGTGGTATTTAAAAACCATTTTAATCGCATGATTTTGGGAGGTCAAGGAATGTGCAGTTGTGTTATGCGATATTCGTCCGATTGTGGTCTTGGGAGATCCGACAATGATCGCGTCAGAAGTTGCGTGATATTTAACAAGGTATGGAAACAATGGGTTATATGCGGTTGCATATGTTGTGTGATCGGTTTTCAAATAAAGTATGCTATGGCTGGGATCTTTAATATGTGTTGATCTTTGGGTTAACCAAGTCCACAGTTGTAACTGCATTTCACTTCCACTTCAAAGGTATATGAAAGGGTTTAAAACCAAAGTATGGTCATATTAGATTTCAAGTTTTATTTTAAGGTCGGATGTATGCATTCGAATTTCATATAAAGTGAAAGTCAAAGATTTGCTTGGGTTTTATAACCAAATTTTGAAATATTAATTTCAAATTCATAAAGTGGGTTTTGGACCATAGCACATAAGGTGAAGAACTACTTCCGCATTAAAGTAGCTGGGTTGAAATTGTGTTGATTGCTTTTCATAGTGTATTAAAGGTGAGCTTCTGAAATTGAGTTTACCAATTTGGGCATTTTCATGTAAATGAAAATGAAGAATGCATTGTATATGTAAAAGGAGGTGAATGTGGGTATTGGCAAGGGTATCCTGCCATCAAGTGGTATCAGAGTGGGATAAGCTCTTTGAATTTTTTTTTGGAATGCATGTGTGCTGAAGAAATTAAGGAAGGTTTGGGTTTTAAAAAAAATTGTTTGATAGAAATTGACGATTTGAATAAGTATACAGTGAAGGTTGATAATTCAGATTTCCATAATCTGAATTTGAAGGCAAATGTGCTTTGAAAATTTGCAAGGTGATGTGCATACAGGTATAAAGGTGATGACAAGGTGATCAGATCTAAATCTGACAGGACAACATGCAGTGCAGCAGAGTATTGAAGGATTGCAGAAGCAATTTCAAGTGAGCTTGAAACAAACCTTGAAGGTGAGATATTTTTGATTTTGTTTAAGGATTTTGTTTGCAGAATGCAGAGTGCAAGCAATTGAGGAACATCTCAGCAAGAAGATCACAGCTTTGAAAAGCAGTGATGAAGGAAGCCAATGAAGGTTTCTAAAGAGAAAAAGGAGAGTGTGGCAAAACCTGGAGAAATTCCAACAGAGGTTGGATACAAAGAACAGTTGTGTTCTTGAGAGGGTGCAGAGGAGTGAAGCCTGAAGGAGCAGAGAGGAATGCTCAGAAGGTTCCTGAATATAGAGGACCAGTGCTTGCCAAAAGACCAAGTCCAGAGAGAGGATTGGTGAGGTAAGTTGTAACAAGGAGGACTTGTTATTGCAGAGGTTTCAGTGCAGTCGTGATGAATGAGTGAGAACTCATGAAGGAGAAGATGGCTACTGATAGTCATAGCAGAGATAGCAAAGATTCTGAGAGAGGCCACAATAGAATGAAGATGAAGAAAGAGGATGCCAAGACAGATGGCATACAGAGACAGTTAAAGAAGGAAGAGTATGAGAGAGAGGTAGCTGAGATCAGAGAGCAGTTTAACAAACTGAAGATGATGATAGAAGACAAAAGATGGGGTTTTCTTGTAAGAAGAAAGGTAAAGTGGCATAGGCTACAGGTGAAGAAAGAGCAGATGATAAATGCTCAGTTGAGGGAGAAATTACTCAGAACGAAAGAGTATTTGGAGAAGGACTTGAAGACTGAAACTTCAAGTGAGATCAAGAGGTCAAATGACTTTACATCTGACAAATTTTGTATGTTTGCAGGAAGAACACGTGGAGAAGGACAAACTGCTGATATTGTCACAAAGGAAGAAAATGAGACAACCCATACACAGTTGGAGAAAATTTTTACTTTTCAATATATTGGAAGTAGAAGAAATTTAAATTATGATGATGGCCAAAAGCTGGGAATTGAGCAATAAATTGGACAGCTTGAAGAGACTAAAGAGAAGACCATTGAAGAATTTCTGAAATGTATAGAAGACTTGGAACAACAGGAATATTTGATGATTAAATCATCAAATGAGACCATGAGGTCTTATGGTTTTAAAACTGACAAGTTGTGTGTGAATGCAGGTATTGAAGAAGACTGTTCGTATGATGAAATTGTATTGGGTAAAGCTGAAAATTGCCAAGCAAAGTATGATGATTATTATCTTTGAGATGAAGATCAAACTGAATTACTGCAACAAAAGGAATTCATAAATTCCTTGTTTTATGAAAAAGATGGTTTCAATGGGGACATGACAGTTATGTCTGATGATGATGAATTTGTTATTAATGATGATAATGACAAATTGATTTTATTAAATGGCCAAATGAAGAGTGATGGACAGGTAACTGAAATTATTGCAGAGATGGGAGATCAGAATTCTATTCTGATGAAAGATGAAGAGATAGTGACAACAAGAAACTTGACTTGTGATAAAGAGGAAGATAGCGAAGATTGTATAATTGTTTTCTCATATGAGATGACAGATTTGTGGCATGAGTGAAGTATCCTAGAGAAGAGGATAGAAACACAAAGAAAAAGTGTTCAGATTGTAAAGGCAGAGTTGAATGGAAATGAAAAGGATCATTTTTATTAACCAGTGCAAGGAGACATCCTTGAGAAGGATGATGCAGAAGATAGACTAGCTGACAGTCTCGAGAATTATTTGAAGGATTGGAATCAGCATACTGATGTGCTGGTGACAAAGCAACAGATTGAAGTGTTGCCTGAGGAAATGTCAGAGCAACAATTTGAAGTGTTGCCAGAGGAGGAAGAGACGCAAAGATTTTATAATTTTGATGTTTGTTTTATGATTGCAGGTACTGATGGAAGGACTAAAGAATGTTTAGTCCAGGAGAGGAAAAGAGATGATGACAGTGACTGGAAATTTAAACACCAGTCCAAAGAATTGCTGAAGGCAGAGAACGAAGAAATTGTCACAAGTGACAATCAGGAAGAAGTTTTCAGTTGCAAAAAACAAGAGGGAAAGGATGATAGGGTGGCAGTAAGAGTCCAGCAAGTAAGAATTCAACAATCAAGATGGAGCAGTATCCAGCAGTCAGAAGATAAATTAGATCAGGAAATTGAATTGATAAGAAAACTGATGGTAAAAGTGTCTCAGAAGAAGATAACAGCAAGAAAGCAAAGAAGCAGCAACAACAAGAGAAAGACAGTCACAGATTGTGAAAGCATAGCAGGCGGGAAGATGCAGAATAAGATATGGAAGCCTGGAGAAGTGCGGAAGAAGAATGTTGCAGCGGATGATCAGTTGTAGAATAAAGTGTGGGATCCAGGAAAGCCAGAGGTGAAAGCACATGATCAGGAGATCATGATTATTTTTAACCTTGGGAGTCTGATGCGGGGGCATTAGGCTAAAAGAAAAATCCTTGTATTTTGTTAGACTTAGGGGGTTTTGAGTTTTCAAGAGAGTTAGACTTCATGTAATAAATTGAGTGAATTTTAATTATTTCTAATTAAATATTGAGAGAAAATGTAACCGTTCTTGAATGATTAGAGAACAGGGGAATTTGATTAATTAGGAATGTGAAGAGATAGTTGAGATTTAGGAATCAAATTAGAATTAGTTTCAGAAATTCTAGGGATTTGGTTATTAGGGGAACTGAATCGATTCATTATCATTTTGTATAAATGTAAGCCTCAAAGGCATTAAGGACAGATCTGGAGAGAGTGTGATTGATTCAGTTTTAGGGCAAACATGGGTTTGTTCCTGTAAGCCTACAGGCAGCTGAACAGGGCCATTTGATTTTGAAGATCTGGCCAAAGACAAGAAGAATTTTTGTAAGTGATTTCATTTACATATGTGAAAGAATATGTTTCTGAATTATGTGTATATGGACCGATTGAATTCTATGTAAGGAATTTGTAGAACTTCAATAAGAAACTGTGATGAGACTCTGTGTTGGTTTTGGAATGCCTTCTGTATGTAATTGAGAAAACCCATATAATTTCCGAGAGAGGGTTGATTGTGAGATTGAGAATGAATATTCATTTATGTGAATTCTGTGAGTAGATCTATCCTATTAAATGAATTTTCCGCAGACTTCGGAATTGAAGTCTAAATTGCCTGGATGTGTTAAGAAAATAGAATGCTGGGTTTTGTTAACCGTTTTGTGTATATAAACAATACAGTTAGATCTGGTGTTTGAAATCCAATAAGGTTGAAATGGTATTCTGGTTACCATTGAGAATTCGATAGAATATTGAATGAGGACGAGAAATACGTTCCTGTTATAATTTATATATGCAGAGGGATTATGAATTATGGGTTCATATGCAGGGGTCGAAACAGAGAGAAACTGAGGTAAGGGTTTCTACGCAGGAATATTGAATCGAACGAACCTATCGAAGAAAAGAAGTGGTGCAGCCGGGACATAATTATTGAGTGGAATATGGCACCAGAGTTGCGTAGTATGGTATGAAACTAGAGCAAAGGGACTGCGCAAAGATTTGATTCCTGACCATATTGAAACCTGAGTCACGTTGAAGCGGAGGAATGATACAACAAATTTGAGAAGGGAAAATTGAGTTGGTAGCATTGTAGCGAAGGCATAACCACACAATTATGTTGAAAACGTGAGGGCACAGTGAAATGAGAATAGATTTAATGAAACCGAATCAGAAGTAACTAAGAAGGTGTTGGGTTAATGAATCCATGGAATCAAATGGGAATCCGATAGCGCAGAAGATTCAATGGTTCGTTGAGCAATTGAAGCGGTTGGAACTGTGAAGAAGCGGAACCGTGAGGAGGGACCGTGTAGGCGGTTTTGAAGGACAAACCAGGGATTTCGCATAACTTCTCAGGTGGTAAGCTGTTTTTGTTTTTTTTTGAACACGATATCGCTCAGTGCTTAACACGTGGGAAGAGTGGTATTTAAAAACCGTTTTCATCGCATGATTTTGGGAGGTCAAGGAATGTGCAGTTGTGTTACGCGATATTCGTCCGATTGTGGTCTGGGGAGATCCGGCAATGATCGCGTCAAGAGTTGCGTGATAGTTAACAAGGTATGGAAACAATGGGTTATATGCGGTTGTATATGCTGTGTGATCGGTTTTCAAATAAAGTATGCTATGGCTGGGATCTTTAATATGTGTTGATATTTGAGTTAATCAAGTCCACAGTTGTAACTGCATTGCACTTCCACTTCAAAGGTATATGAAAGGGTTTAAAACCAAAGTATGGTCATATTAGATTTCAAGTTTTATTTTAAGGTCGGATGTATGCATTCGAATTTCATATAAAGGGAAAGTCAAAGATTTTCTTGGGTTTTATAACCAAAGTTTGAAATATTAATTTCAAATTCATAAAGTGGGTTTTGGACGATAGCGCATAAGGTGAAGAACTACTTCCGCATTAAAGTTGCTGGGTTGAAATTGTGTTGATTGCTTTTCATAATGTATTAAAGGTGAGCTTCCGAAATTGAGTTTGCCAATTTGGGCATTTTCATGTAAATGAAAATGAAGAATGCATTGTATATGTAAAAGGAGGTGAATGTGGGTATTGGCAGGGGTATCCTCCCATCACAAACCAAAGAGATTAAAGATGATTGAATAGAATTTTATTTAAACATTTAGTATCGAATCCAAGTTACTATTATCTAATTGTTTTCACAATGCTTGAAGTTGGGATGGTGGAAGCACTCAAATTGAATCACTGCTCAAAACCTATGTATAATATGTGAAAGCTGGAATGATTTGAAAATGAAAAAGAATAAGAACAATAATCACAAGGATTAGCCTTTTAAAATGTTATATTTTCTGTTTCTTGACATAGACATTGCTTCTTGTAATTTTAGCATTGAAATTAAATATCTAAATAACCACACATCTAAATGGAAACCAATGAAAAAAAATTTGAACTACAACTTGTACAAACAAATTTAAATTCAATTCATTACCAAAAAAAATAATAGATAAAAAAAAATCATGTTATTCAAAAATCAATTTCCATAATGTTCACAACTGAAACTATATGCTTAAATCATCTATGAAATCTACCAAAAACATCCCTAAAATCGGTCGGAATATTCCTCCAATCTTATTAAAACGTCTTAGGTACTGCCAGCAAATCCCAAGTCATCCCGTTTAAGGATATTTCGTAAGGATCCAAAAATCCCCAAAACACAAGAATACGTGGTTTTTTTGGGAAATGAGTAACCATGCAACATAGCTGAAAACACTAAAAAAATTTAAACTACAGCCACTGTGTTGCAAGTAGTGAATGGATTATGACAGTGAACTGGCACGGTATTTTAATATTAACTTATACGTGTTGACATGACGAACTCATAAGTGCGCAATTAAATACATGTCGGCACGCTTTTTGTTGTCACGGCTCGACCACCCTTTACAGACAATCCGTGGCTTTCGATTTGAATATTCGGACTATTGTTAATTATTCGATGCTGTAAAGGGATTAAAACTTAAACTGAGAACGCATTTGAAAATTGCCTCAAAAGAATAAATCGACAACTAAAAATAAAAAGCAAAGAGTGTGGTCCAATTTAACATTTTAGGTTTATTGTGAGATTAAAAAAATCCAAAGGTCAGGTCATTTTTTTAAATGATAAGATTGTGGTTTGATATTCCAGGGAAATTCCTTTGGCCCATTGATAACACATGAGTTCCGTATAATAAAATTGTATGTTTTGGATTTCAGGTAAAACAATATTAATAAATAGAATTGAAAAAAAAAATTATTGAAAAGGAGTTTTAAACAAGGCTACAATGTAGCTACTACCTGCCGTCTAGTTTAAATATAGCAATGTTGCAATGTGGTCTTGAAAATGTTTATGGGTAGCTATTACATGTTGCTTAATGTAAGTATAAAGATTTTGCAATTTGACTTGAGCATGTTTGTGAAGATTTGCTTTGTAATAAAGTATAGTTGAATTAAATTGGAAATAATTGGAAAATGTCTATGGTACTTTGTAAGAAGGTTGATTTCAAAGTTGTATATATATATATATATTTGTGTGTGTGTAAATCAATGTCAATTTCTATAATTTAAAATGAAGTTGTTTATTATTATTATTATTATTATTATTATTAAATATAGTTATAATTTAGTTAATTTGCATGTTTTTGATGATATAAGATATATCATAGAGTATGTCTTTTAAATATTATTCTGAATTGATAATATCAAATAACAATGTTAAATTAAAGCAAAAGTTTTAAAAATTTGGAAAACAAATAATTAAATATAAATTTGGTAGATTAATTTTTTATTAAATGTTAAATGCGTTAAATATTTATCCTCGAATTCTACTTCCATGTGAGGACAAAGAAAAATAAATAAACATAAATATGCATTTTTTTTTTAATAAATTTTAATTTTAAAAAATAAATACATTTACACATTATTTTATTATATCATTTCTTAAAGAATATAGAGAAATTTAATCTAGATTATGTTTATATTTATGGAAATTTTAAGTAATTTAGATGAAATAAGAATATCCTTAGCAAGTTAATTGAAAGACATTGCCAAATACATTATAGATCACAAATAAACAATGAAAAATTTAAGTGGGTTGTTTCAACATATTTGAATAAGCGCAAGGTATTTGAATAAGCGCAGTAGTGACTGAACTCAAAGTAATTTCAGGCACAGAAAAATAAAATTTGTATAGTGAGATCAACCCAATTATCCTGTGATCCTATATGCATTTTAGATTTGTAAGAGATAAATAAGTTATATTTAAATTTATTTTCATTGATGCAAATATATAAAATAAGTATCCATGCAAGTGGATTTGTAAGAAATGAATAGATAAAGTATTTACTGATTAATGGAAACGTATGAAATAAGCGACCATAAACCAGGTTAAGCTAAAAGCATATAGCAGTTAAAGTAGTAGAGAAATATTAATTAATTAAAACATAATAACAATATGCAATTAATTAGAATATAATAATGCTAAGACTATTAACCAGAAGGGATCACGTGTGCTAAATATGTTGAGTTTGTACAAAGAACTAGATTATTAGAAAATAGTATAGTTAAAAACTGAAAAAGCTTATTGGACCATATGTCATCTCAACAGATTTAAACAACTCTGAAATTGAATTACAAATCCAAGGAGAGTCCAAATTAAGATAATTTAATAGTAGACATAGCTAATAATCTCATGGATGTTGACTCTATAAAATTAGGTTTATTAAGTCTGATCTGGCAAGGAAGTGAAATAGTTGAGTAAATGTAAATGGGATAATAAATCATTCAAGAATGCTTAATGCGAACAAGTTGTTATGAAATTATTACACCAGGAAATGTAGTTAGAGATGACTAATGGGTAAATGATTGTGGCTGAACTGACAAGGAAGTAAAAACTTTAAACTAGATCAATATGGGATGGAAAATCATTAAAATAGGCCTAATGCCAAGGGGTTATGAATTTATTATAATGGGAAATTCATAGTTATGACAACCAGTCAGTGGATTTTGAGTGAAGTTTGCACGCAGGGTAGAAGAAAAATGAAAACATCCTTGACAGGTGCATATTTTGCATCTCTCAAGGTAGATCTGTGAGAAAAAATGAGGAGATGGGTTCTGGATTTTGTGGACCAAGAATCCATATATCCAACTGCAAGCTGTTGCTTGACTGCAACTGGTATACAAATAAAACGTCTTAGCAAACTTGCCAGTCCCAATCCCTTCCGAGAAAACATTTTGCATTGAATTTGTAGATTGGAAAGGCATAAGAGACTGAGGAGCTTGCACAACCTCGTTGGGTAAAGTCAAATAGTTACTGGCAGGACTATTATGAGTCAGTCTACTAGGGAAATTTATGAAGTTATCTGCATGATCCATGATATCTGGTGCGAAGGAGATCAAGTGAAATGATATAGGCCAAGGATACTTGGCTGCTAGTGAATATTGTCGTATGGAAAAAATAAAACTAGTAGCAGCATATAGTATAGATCGATGCATAAAGATGAAAAGCAAATAAAAAAACTTATGTATCAGTTCAAAAAAACATATGTAATAAATATATAATAGAAATCTCATGGATCAGTTCAAAAAAATTACTACAAGTATGCTTATACCAAGATTTCGTTCTCATCTGAGTACTTCAACACATGAAATTGAAAATGTGTGAAACAATAGATGGCTAAATCCCCTCAAGAGATACAGGATAAGGAAGGGATACTTCTTTGATCCTTTCTTTTTGCGTTTAATTGAAAACAATTATACGACAAGTTTACAATATATCTACAAACAATAGAATAAAAATATTTTTCTTTCCAATAGTAATCCAAATTTCAAGGTTGTATTATTTTATATAGCCATGGAAAATAGAATTAGGATGTGAAAAGAAAAAATCTCTGAATCTCAATCTTAGCAATATATGATAAAAAATTTACAGAGATTTCTCAACCGAACTAATGTTGAGCCAAGTTGCTTTTGAATCCCTAGATGCAACAATGTGTTCAGCTCTATCCTCGAATTCAGAATTCTGTCTGCCAGACTCAACTCCGGGTAGGAGGCATATTATACATAGTACTTCGGCTCATGGGGGCGCAACACCAACCATGTTATAAATACAACATCCCCAATCACAATTAGCAGACAGAGAATTGTTGAACACAAGTACGATATCATCCGCTTGGGACGAGGGTTTTTTCTGAGAATTTTGTCGACAATATTTCCATATATTGGTTTTGGCGGCGTCATGGAACTATACAATTTTCTGCTTACAAAATCAGAAATGGGGAAGACTATGCAATATACAAGACGATATTGCTACAAAATCAGTAACAGGGAAGAGTATGCAATATGCAGAGAAAAAACGAGAGGATATATCAGACATGGATTGGAATCAATTAGATATGTTTTTTTTTTTTTTTTTTAAATTTATTTATTTATAGAATCATGGTTTCTACCTTCACTTTGGAGATGACCAAGAGAGTGTATTCCAAGAGTGTGACGGGCAACCTTTAACTCTTTTCATTAATTGAACATTCCACAAATCGATATCGCATCACATTCTTCTGTTAAGATTATAGTTGTAAAATGGTTTAAAGAATTAAAAATCCAAATACAGAGTTTAGTGGAGTCTTCAGGGTAACCTGAATAACAAAAGAGTTTGTACATGTCACTTGTAGAAATCAACAATCGAGGTCAAGGGAAGACAATAGAAGACAATGTATCATTAAAGTTGTGCTTCTTTTTCTTATTTTTTACCAAAATAAAACATGAGATAAATAGAGATTACATAGGCCAAGGATACTTGGCTCCTAGTGAACATTGTCATATGGAAAAAATAAAACTAGTAGCAACATATAGTATAGATCGATGCATAAAGCTAAAAAGCAAGTAAAAAAACTCATGGATCAGTTCGAAAAAACAGATGTAATAAATATATAATAGAAATCTCAAGGATCAGTTTAAAAAAATTACTACAAGTATGCTTAAACCTTCTTATAACTTTTTAAACAGTTCTGGGAAATGGGGATAATCCCTATTATCGCATATCGAAATGGGACCGAACCTAAATTGGGACAGTTAAATTAAACCCTCAAATGTAAAACTAGATTTTAACTGGGTTCCAAGCACGCGACAGCCACATAGACCCCGCCTGCAAGAAAATAAAAAATCTCTGAATCTCAATCTTAGCAATATATGATAAAAAATTTACAGAGATCTCTCAACCGAACTAATGTTGCTACGTACGTATTTCACAAGCCAAGATCCTTTCGAATTCCTAGACACAACAATGTGTTCTACCTTAAATTCTCAGTTATGGAAAAGTATGAATTATTGAGAAGTAAGAGTACAAGCAGCGTATAAAAGAACCAGATATTGAAGGGATGGATTTCTAAAACATTTTCTCTTTTGAAGAGAAACGTATTAGGACTTAGAATTATAGGATTAAAGAATTAAAAATCCAAATACAGAGTTTAGTCGAGTCTTCAGGGTAACCTGAATAACAAAATATTTTTGTACATGTCACTTGTAGAAATGAACAATCGAGGTCAAGGGAAGACAATAGAAGACAATGTATCATTAAAGTTGTGCTTCTTTTTCTTATTTGCTACCAAAATAAAACAAGAGATAAACATCACACCATACAAGATCTATCATCAGTTGACATAGTACTTGGCATGGTATTGCCAGAGTCAAGTAAAATACAATGGGAAAGCAAAATACTAAATATGGACTAATCTGGCAACAGGTATATAAAAAGTGCAATGTTTTTATAAGAAATTTATATTGCAATTTGGCATTATAAATGCATTCAGGAGATTTGTAAAGAGGTCTATAATATTTATATATTTAATGGCAAATTGTAAATACATATTCTGTTTGTTAAACATATATGCATTAAGTTTCAAAATACATATAATAAGTCTGAAAGTCTTTGTAAACAACTAGAGGAAATATAATAAATATAACGAGTAATTTTTGTTTCTAATATTTGTTTGGAAAAAACTGGGGTGTCATATGTGCATCTATATGCCTTTTTGTTCTGGCAAAATTTTGCAGACATGCTGCACTTTGAGTGAGGAGGATCCAATTAGCAAAGTCTGGTACAAAAATTGTGAACAACATTGGTACGATGTGTTCTTGTTGTAGCTAATGTGTGTAGGTGTGCTTGGGCTGTAAAGAACAAGGAAATATTATTACAAATTTTGGTACTTTCTATAACATATTTTAAAATGCATATATCTGATGTTTACTGGAAAGATGAAGGGTAATTAGAAGAGTACCTGGCTTTTTTTGGGCTTTCATTGTTGTCAACAGATTGGATCTCATTGTCTTCATTGATTGTAAATGCACCATATATTTTGAAATCTCGTAGCATATACATGGCTACTTGTTTCTTTTGAACATAATCTTGAAAAGACATTTGTGCCAAGCTGGGAAGTAACTGTTTCAAGAGAAATTTGTTTCTAATGCAACACTGGAAGCTTGTGTTGTTAGACTTGATTATGCAATTAAGACATTGTGAATAGAAGAAGGAACAATTTCTATTGCACTTAAGGCAGTTAATTGTTGTGTCGTCTAACATTGTACATGCTGGTATTGGTGAATTGCATCCAAGACAAACAGGTTCAAATAGTGTAGAGTAAATACTTGCAGTTGTCAATGTTCCTTTTATCTGTTCATATAGGAGGATAAAAAAATATTATTAAATCATTTTTGTAAACACAAAATTTAAACAATTTTAGACTGATAATTTAATCAAAAATATTATTAAATCAAATTTTAGAGAAATCAATTATAAAAAACCCAAAAATAATTTGAAAATTGAAACAAATTTAATATATATAACTTAATTGGTGATTACTATGCATTGTAGTTAATGAAAAATGGCAAAATATTTTTAATTCAAATAGCTTTTTCCTTATCTCTATCTAGATGCACTGATTAAAACAAGTGGTATATGTTTAAATGGAAAGAAATGGAAAAACAATTGCATATGGAAAAGTAGGGGTATTCTTTCATGTATACTTATAGAAAATATTGGAGGGCTCAATTTTCCAAGCTCTTCTGCTGCTTCTGCATTCAATTTTTTGATGAATGTAGATTGCGTTGTTCGAAGCGTTCTGTCCTTTGTTTCTTTCCTGTTTGTTATGTTTTTGAACAACATAAATGGAAAATGGCCCTTTTGCAATTCTTGTTCAAGTTCATTGTAGAGCGGCGCAAATGTTTCAAATAGTTGCAACTACAATAGAAGACAAAAGGCTAAGTTTTTTTTTCAAAGAGAATTGAGATGTAGGATGGAACTAGGAATATAAAAACAATGCAAAGGAATTTATGTTACCGTTGCTATATTATCATCGAAATTTCCATCTTTAATTTGCAATGTATATTGCAAGCCAATTTTCCGTGCAGCTGTCACAATTGCAACAATTGTTCCAATTGGATATGTTTCTGTGTTTTCTATAAGGTAATTTATTGTTGTATCTGGAAAGAATTTGTACTCTTTGCAAACTGGTGGTATGTTTTGTACGGTACTTGATTAAGTTAGTAGTAGAATCCAGTCGCAATCGCCACGGTCATAATTTGTTTTGGGAAGAATTTTAAAATTTGTAATTGATATTGCTTTTCCTGGTGGTATTTTTTCTTCATGTTCTTGAATCAGCTCAGTGGGTATGGACAATGTGACTGTCATGATTCCTTCAACATCTGTCAAATCTGAACGCAGTATTTGTCGTGCTTTGTGGAATTTATCAAGATATGTGCTATAAACAACCATAACATCTCCATTGGACATTTTTCCAGTCTTGCGGATGTTTAGTTCTTTAATTGTAATTGGGAGTAAAGATGATGCATTTTATCTGTGTATAGATGATTTTGATGTGAAAAAAGATACAGTTAGAAGTAAAATACGATTCTGATTAACATAGGAGCTGTAAAAATTTCTTTCAAATTTACTTACTTGTTTAATTTAGTTGGAGATGATGTTTGTTGTTGTTTCTCTAGTGTACCTTGATCTTCGGAGCTGCAAAAATTTGAAGATGCAATATGATTGAACAGTGAGCTTGAAGAAATTTTAATTACTAAGAAAGTCTAGCACTATAGAAATGTGTAAATCCATGTAATATAGATGCAGAAATTTCAGAAATTTAGAGGATGCTATAAAACTATAAAACTTCAAACTAGAAATTATTAGTCGTAGTGACAATTCCCGTGGATTCAAATTGTAGAAATTTGAATAACTGATATGTTATCCACCGAGATTCTCCTGATCACACACTATTTTATCTTCATGCACAATTCAGAATCTCTTCTACCATTGATCATTAATTGCGGAAATAAAAACAATCGCATGCACACATTAAAACCATAAAAATTCACACATATGAACACAATATTTCATGGGAAAGCTTAAAGCTGAAAACCCCAAATATCTGTATATTATATGTCATAGAGATCATGTAACAATCATTGTACAAATCTCCTCACAAACTCTCAGTACAATCTCAAATTGCTACACACTAATCAAGCTAGATCTAGCAAAACACATGCTCCAATCTCTGCCACCTGATAGCCTGCCTCTACTGCGCAATCCCTGCTGAAGAATAGCTCTTGATGAGTTCGAATTACCCCAGCCTTGCTCACACAGTCTTTAAAGGCATCTCTACTGAGTGTTGGATGCAAACCATGCATCACTATAGTCACAACTGATAGTCACACTGCTCTTTCACCTATCTCTTCACTGGTTTCCACTGAAACTGTCCATGCACTGAAGTTAACTGATGTTTTCTTTAGTTGATTAATGAGTTTATAATTAGTGAATTAATTAATAATTAATTCACACCACTCTCACTAGTGTATCAATCAGTTAGACTAGATACAACTAGCTCAACTATGTTTAGATTAGTTAAATTGAACACAACTCCATTAACTTCCTCAATAACTCCACCAAACTCTGTCACATGAGTTCTAACTGAAGTCTCCATGCAATAGCTCCACTTAAATCTTAGGAATAACGTAATTCCTTCTGTCATCTCCTGTGCCACATCTGTGCACTTAACTGAAGTGCTCCAAGAGAATAAGATAATTTCTATAGTCCAAATATTATTAAGAGCTAATAATATTCGACATATCTATTTTTAGACTGGCAATCTAAAAATAGATTCCGTCCAATATGTCTAAAAATATAATTCCATCTGTTTTTCCAACTTGACCAACCATCCACAAATAGCATCCTGCAACTCATATAATATGATCGATATGTCTAAAAATAGACTTTGCGACAAAAATCACCTGTGTGGGCCCCACCTAGTTTAGGTGATCACTTTCCAACTAGGATCAGGAATGATGTTTCAGGATGCCTCCTTCACTGTTTCTTGTTGCAATCTTCAACACTTCCTCTCAACAATAAAGGACTGTCTTTGCATGCGACATGCAACTCCATGCATTCGCCCTGCAACCTTCACAAGCGCCATGCAACTCCATGCATCTGCTCTGCAACTCCTCTGAAACTGAATAGGATCCAAACAACTCAATCAGTCTGATGCATCTATCATCAAAGTCTTCGACTTCTACTGGTACCAACTGCACATGTCATCAGGAACCACTGCGCTGTTGAACTCTTGCACCCATGCACTCTGCACTTGCTGTCAACTCTGATTCGCGCTCCAGTATCCGACACTGTCACTTTGATCTGCCTGCATCAATCCAACTGATCATGCTATTGTTGCGCTGTGGGCACCTCGTAGCCAGGTTCAATCTTCATGAGATCCACACCATCTCATGAATCCCGCCTAGAACCGAAATATCCTCTTGGGATTAATCATGCATGTCGCCCCACCTCTCACCTAGTGGTATAGCTGCATGCACTCCCTCTGCCCATCTGGCACGAAATTTCTCTGCATGAGTGGTTGCTCCCACTCCATGATCCTCATATTGTGGCTGATCCACATATCGAGGTTCACTCTTACCTGCATGAAAATCTAGCTCCCTCTCAAGCTTCAATTGCATGGCTTTCTCACACTTCCCAACAGTAGGAAGCTCCGTAGAAATCCCATCTACTTCAAGTCTGTAGAGATTCTTTGCTTGAATCCCAACCTTCTTGACTTGTCTTTGTTGTGTCTTGAGAAGGAAAACTTTTCCTTCACTAAAGACAACATCATGCCCTTTATCCTAAAACATTGCGGTGAGATTAAATCAAACTTTAAACATGGAACAGGCACTACATCTTGTAAAAGAATGAGTTTACCTGACTCCCTTTGAAAGGTAATGGTACCAATGCCGGTCGCATTGTATCGTCCATTGTCACCCAACTCAACATGCAACTGGAGATATTTCTCCACCAAGTCACTGAAAAGATTTACATCTCCCGTCATGTGAAAGGAAGCGCCACTATCAAAATACCACCTCGATCCCAATGCACTAGACACCATGCATGCAATCAATGAGAATTCCAGCTCAAATTGCGAGGCAAGAGCCTCACCAGCTGCAGCTTTAGCAGCCTGCTTGTTCTTCTTCTTCTGTGGACAATTTGTGGCGTAATGTCCATGCTCGTGACAGTGAAAACACTTTACTTTGGACATGTCACGCTCTTTACCATCTGCACCAGATTGAGAAGCATTCTTCTTACCCTTCCCCTTCCTTGCTTTGGCAGCCAAAGCACAATCCTCTTCATCATCATTCTTTGATGAATATCCATCCCTGGTTTCCCGCCTTATCTCCTCCTGCACAAGATCCGACCAAAGTCGCTCCCATCCTGGCAATTTCTCCCGACCATTGACAGAGTCCTGATAGGAATACCCGTCTTCGGGAAGCCCAAGAGGCCAAGCTCACTAAGTTCCTCATCATCCACACCCTGCTCTACACTCCCAAGCTCATCCCTGCAATGGACAAAATTTTTCAAGTATACCAGAATAGTGTCATTCTTCTCCATCTTTATTTTCCTGAGTTTATCCTTGAGCGCCAACTTCCTTTGGTCGCTCTTGCTTTGGAACAAATCTGTCAAATATTTCCACATCAAGAATGCAGAAGCTTTACCATGCAGGCTGGACACTATCTGATCCTTCACACCTTCCAACAGAATCCTTCGACACCTTGCTACCTTCTTTTGCCATGCGTCAAGTATGGCAGCATCACTAGAAGTAGGTTTTGGAATTTCTGCATCTTTGAACTCCTTCAACCCATTGTCATCCAGCACCGCCTCCATCCTTTCCTTCCATGCAATATAATTTGAGCTTCCCTCAAGGGCATACTCCAATCGCAATCCGTTGAAAGACATCTCAACTTTGACACCAAGAAAGCACTGTAGCAATTTCGAATTCCACCAGCACAAAACTCAACCGCTTCAATGCTTTGTAATTGCTCCAATGATCAATATCGGTCTGATACCATGTAGAAATTTGAATAACTGATATGTTATCCAATGAGATTCTCCTGATCACACAGTATTTTATCTTCATGCACAATACAAAATCTCTTCTACCATTGATCATTAATTGCGGAAATAAAAACAATCGCATGCGCACATTAAAACCATAAAAATTCACACATATGAACACAGTATTTCATGGGAAAGCTTAAAGCTGAAAACCCCAACTATATGTATATTACATGTCATAGATATCATGTAACAATCATTGTACAAATCTCCTCACAAGCTCTCAGTACAATCTCCAATTTCTACACACTAATCAAGCTAGATCTAGCAAAACACATGCTCCAATCTCTGCCACCTGATAGCTTGCCTCTACTGCGCAATACCTGCTAAAGAATAGCTCTTGATGAGTTCGAATTACCCCAGCCTTGCTCATGCAGTCTTTAAAGGCATCTCTACTAAGTGTTGGATGCAAACCATGCATCACTGTAGTCACAACTGATAGTCACACTGCTCTTTCACCTATCTCTCCACTGGTCTCCACTGAAACTGTCCATGCACTGAAGTTAACTGATATATTCTTTAGTTGATTAATGAGTTTATAATTAGTGAATTAATTAGTAATTAATTCACACCACTCTCACTAGTGTATAAATCAGTTAGACTAGATACAACTAGCTCAACTATGTTTAGATTAGTTAAACTAAACACAACTCCATTAACTTCCTCAATCAACTCCACCAAACTCTCTCACATGAGTTCTAACTGAAGTCTTCATGCAATAGCTCTAGTAAACCCTTAGGAATAGCGTAATTCCTTTCTGTCAACTCCTGTGCCTTGCTCTTTGTTCTCTTAGCGGGAAATTGCTCCAAGAGAATAAGATAATGTTTAGAGTCCAAATATTATTAAGAGCTAATAATATTAGGCATATCTATTTTTAGACTGGCAATCTAAAAATAGAGTCCTCCCAATATGTCTAAAAATAGAAATCCATCTATTTTTCCAACTTGACCAACCATCCACAAATGGCATCCTGAAACTCATAGAATATGATCGACATGTCTAAAAATAGACTTTGCGACAAAAATCACCTGAGTGGCCCCCACCTAGTTTTGGTGATCACTTTCCAACTAGGATCAGGAATGATGTTTCGGGGATGCCTCCTTCACTTTGTTCTTGTTGCAATCTTCAACACAAATTCAGCCATTCTATTTAGAGTTTTTTGTAATTGGCGAACGTACGAACACTTTTTGTGCCAAATATGGAACGGATGGTGTTGTCTTAGGTTCGAGAAACGATGTTGGATTAGGTAACCCAGAATTGAGTTTAGCATTTTCATGAGTATACGGTTTCGTCCCGCGTCATTTGAATAGTTTCAAATCCTAATCTCCCCACTATTTAAGTCAACCGCCTTCATTTTAGCGCATAAGGTGATCAATTATAGAAGAATGCAATATAAATATTTTTTAATATAAATAGTTTTTCTTATGGACAAAAAAACAATCCAAATTTGATTTTTTTAATTAAAACAAGCATTGAACAGGAAAATTGAGACAACGTAGCTGTGTCTCAAAAAGAATCAATAGTAGTTGCTGAAAAGACAAGACAATCATGTAGAATTCTGAATAGTATTTGAAATTATATGATTTTAAAATAAATAGTCTCTAACATGGATGACTGAAAATCCTAGTTAACAGTATTTAATGGGTAATGGATGCTAGTGAAAAAATGGCATGGGAAAGAATACAGTGGAGCAATTTTTTTAAGCATGGGTTCAAATTTTTCTATATGAAATATTGTTACATTAATGGTGAAAATATGAGAAAGACATAGTCAACAAAAAAATTCAATTCATCCAAGGCATTTCCTCAATTGCTTAATCAAATTTCATCATTCTCAGTACAACAAGCATCTTTGATTTGGCAAAGGTGTACACTGAATCAGGTGCAACTTCTTGATATTTAGGTGCAAGAAAATGGCAGCCATGAAGAAAACCAAAGGCAAAGCCAATATTCAGGTAAATGGATACAGGTAGCATGAAGAAACCAAAAGCACCTTTAAGCAAGTTTCAAGAATATATTGATGCTGTCAAGGTTGTTAAATCTTTCTGATTGAGTAGCAAAGTTCAAAAAGCAACATATCAAATTTTCTGTTTCCTGTTTGAAGGACTTAGAATCCATTTCAGCTTCATCACGTTACACTTTTGTGTAAATCAAACACCAATAGCTATTGCAATAGATTCATAGAAAGAATCAAACAGTTAAACATAGATATATGTCTATACATATGCATTGAAGAGTAAGTGAGTCAGATGTAATAAACAAACCTGGATGTCTTTGCTTGTTTTTGTGAAGTGTCTTTGCGTTTTTGACTCATTGTATAAAGCAATAAAGTTCTGCAAGACATATGATTTGAAGTCAAAATGATAGAATTGTCATGTAAAAAGAAGAAATTCTATGTGTTAAATAAGTAAATGTTTTTTACTAAAAAGAAGTAAATGTTTGTTACTAATATTTATTCATTTTTAAAGGCTAACAAGCAGAGATCAGATCCTAAATTCTTACAAGAATTGAGTTTCGAAAATATGTAATGCATCTAGCAGAACATAGTTACTGAACTTAGGTCTGTGAAAAAGTGAGTGCGGAAAAGGTGAAAGAGCTGAATTTGGACCAAAAACTTGACAAGTTAAATCCAAGTTGGGAGATTTGACTAGCTAGCAATTAAATTAGTTCAATTGTTGCTTTGGTCACTGATCCAAGTTTTACTGGTGAGTCTAGAAGCTATGTTTCAAGCTTCTCAAATAAATTATGCTTTATGGCTTAGTAGTCTGTCAACTTCATCACTCTTATGAGCACTGAAACTAATATATCAGTAAAAACCAATACTGAATAACGAGAATACATTGTTGTATGATTTCTTGTAACATATAAATCAGATTTAAAGTCAAATTCAAAAGTGAGATGAAAATACAATAAGGATTTTATGTAAATAATCGAGAATGGCAGAAGAAATGCAAATGAGAAATAAAAGCTAGATCATCTGACCTGGATTGTTTGTTCATCTTGAAATGCTGATAAGTAAAGTCAACAGAAACGTTGCCTTTGTGTCTCTTGCTCTTGACATAAATGTCAAGATAGTAAAGAAAATTCGGGACGGAAGCAGTGCAATTTTCTTGTGTTGGTCCAAGATTATAGCCATGCTGTGCTTCACTGTTATACTAGGCAGAGAGTTGACAGGAGAGATCCAGAGAGGAGGCAATTGCCATTCAAATTTCCTAAATGGAGAGTGCTAGTTTCAGATACTCTTATGCTAATCCTGTATCTATGATACAATATGGCAATGGTGTAGTAGATGCTACTGATATACTTCGTCATTATGGCTTTTATCAGTTTGATTGAATTTCTGTTTGTAACCATATTTTTTGCTTTGGTGATACATTAGGTTATGTCCAGAGAGTAAAAACCAATGGAGACGAGGATTGAGGTTAAAGCCACTAAAGAAATTTGGGATGGCTATTAGAGCCATTTTGGTATAAAACAATTGTCAGATTTTGATAGGTAGCGGATTAGTAGCTAATATTTTGTACAGTTGATTTTCAATTTGCACTATTTTTGTGTTGCATTTCTGTTTTCAATGATAAGACAAATAGTATCATGGTCAGTCCAATACGCATCTAATCTGAAAGTTTTATAGCTAGTAGTTATATTTGACCATATGTGATCAATGATTGATATTTGTTGATTGTTATTTGTGTCTAAAAGGAAATGAAGGTTGTAATTGTACATATATGATCTTAGTTTGTTTGTTTTATTGTTGTTTTCAAGCATATTGACGTTGAAATCGCCGATGATGACTATTGTTTGATTTGAATGTGGATTGCATAATGCTTTTGAAATAAGATGCAATGCATCATTCAATGTTGCATATGGTTCAAAATATACATTTAGAACTATAATATCCATGCCATGAATAATCATATTTGCTAATGTAGCTTCAATGTTTTTCTCTTCAAAGTGAATATGTTTCAAAATCTGTATATGTTTTTTAGTACAAATTAGCAAACCATGTTTACTATAATATGGTATGCAATTGAATTCTTCAAGTCTTTTTAGTAGCATTGGTTGTGTCAAATGTGTTTCTTGTAAACATAGGATGTCAGATTGCATTAGATCGTAGTCATTTAACAAATCACCAATACGTATTTGTATACTGCGGGTGTTTAGAGAAAGAATTGAAATGTATGCTTTTGTTTCTAATAATGAATAATTGTAGTCTAGGTGCCATTTTGCGTTTTTCTGTAAACGTTCCATTTCAATAGTAATTTTGTGTTTAATTCGGAAGTTTTCGTTCTTAAGTGGGCTAAAAAAATATAGCGATTGTATGTTTCTTACACGAGAGAGAGCTATGTATACTAATCCATGGCGTCGTATTCCTAAAGGATCAAATGCGAGATTGTCTAGTGTTAAGCCTTGTGATCTGTGTATTGTACATGCACATGCTAATTAGACTGGGAATTGTTTTCTAATTCTCAATTTTCCTGTTTTTGCTAATACAAAAATTGGCTTTGTTGTTCGCAATATGGGAGTCCAATATTTGCAGATTTTTTGGCCATATAGAAAAGCAAATCTATGTGCTTGTCGACACCCAATACGTTCATCATGGAATTTGATCCATATTACATCGAAGTTGTCTAATTTTACATATGCTTTAATGATACCATCTGCACCGTTGACAAGACCGTCTTGTGAGTCATAGTTTCCTGCATATATTTCAACTAGCATGTTAAATTTTAGGACAATCTGTGAAGGCAATGTTGCTATGTGTACATGAGCTGGTATGTTTCCATTGTTTTCTTCTTCGTAGTCAATTGCATCAATTACAATTTCATCACTAGGAATGACAAACAACATTTTCTTGTTATGCAATCCGACATCTCTATTCCGGAAGAATAGATAGGGGAAAGTAGGGTCATTAGGAGCATTTCGAACACAATTTTGATTGAGGTAATTCAAATCATCTTTTGTTTGATTATTTGTACGTATCCTATTTAGAATGGAAATGAATATTTCATTTGTTTGATGCATTGCAATATGCAATTCATAATACTTTACATGTTCTTGCCAAAGGTCATATGTTATTCGTTGCTTTCTTATTGTAGGTTGTTCAAATATTAGTGAATCTTGTATAGGTTGTGCTTGGTATAGGTCGCCACAAAATATGATGTCAATGTTTCCAAAGTATTTTGTTTGGATATGCTTAATGTTTCTTAGTCGATCATCAATCTGATATAGAAAGCAACTTCCAATCAAAGATACTTCATCAATGAGAACTACTTTTAATTCTTCATACAGTTTTGTTAAATTGTCCAGTACGTCATTGCTAAGTGGAGTAAAACTAGATTTGTTGAATGGCATTAGCAATGCAGAATGAATTGTTAGTCCACCTGCATTATATGCAAATTTACCTGTATATGCTAATATAAATCCCTTTGGTTTCAAAGGATTTGTATTCTAATGTTCATTGTAAATGCGTATGAGCATTTGAAATATTGATTTTGTTGTGAATGTTTTTCCAGTGCCAGCTCCTCCAGTAAAAAATAAGTAGAGTGGTTTGTCTATGTTGTTTCGTTTTTTGATTGCAATGTCTTTGAGGATTGCTTGTTGTTCTCTATTAAGCATTCTCCTAATCTTGTAGTATTCTTCATTGCTAAGCATAAATGGATGTTCTATGAATTGAAAACTAATGTTAAGAGGTTTTTTTTTGTGATTTCACTGGGGAAATTCTAAATTGTTAGCCAAGTCATATTTCTTAGTAGGATCATTGGATACCTGAGGTTTTTTTAATGTGTTATTAGAAGTTGCAGTCATGTTATCAATTTCTTGCATTGCTTCTTCCAAATCACCCCATTTCTTGTTCACGTTGTATGTGAAATTGTTTTCGTTGGTTTTTACTGTTTCCTTGTGCAATCTATATGCACTTTTCCATGTCGGAAATTGTTGCTTTAGTGTATCTTCAATGTTTTTGAATGGAACATATAGAAATTTTTTCTCTCTGTAATAGTTTTCATAGTCAATGTGTTTTTTGTAATTGATGAATCGAATTACTTTTTCTTTTTTCCTCTTTGATATTGGCGTTCCATATTTGTTATACTTTGATACAAATTCAGCTAAACATATGTGCTTAATAGCATGAGGTCTATTGATATAGTAATCAATTATAGAACTACACATAATGTCTTCGGAGTTGTCTGGAATTTGTTTCAGTAGAATAGTTGGCTTAAGTATAAATTTTTGTTCATCTACTGGTGCTGTGTTTATGAAGTTGCATTCTCTTGAACTATGATGCAATGGCAGGGAGAGAGCTATGTGCATTGCTTGTTGAGCTGAAATTTGTTGAATATTAAGCAAATAATTTCCTAGGGATCGTATCATTTGTATAACATCAATTTGCTCTTTCCTTGTTCTTGTCGTATCCTTTTGAATGCATTTGTCATAGATCTGTCAACTTTGGTCATATATGAACTGCAATATGAAACTGCATCATATGCATTTAGAACATATTGAGCATCTGTATTTTCATTCCATAGGTGTGGCATATTGAATGCAAAGCTATTATTCCATATTTCTGATGGTTTTCGTTGCAAGAAGACCATTGGCTGTGTCAATGTACTCTGTATTAATTTGATGTAATCAGTTTCTGTTAAGTGCAATTCATCTAAGAAATTTTCATGGCTAGTTGATTTGTCATAGCGTTTTTGTTCCAATGTGCTTTGCGATAGGGAAACTCTTTCATTTATTGATTCATCTAGCAAAGTAATTGGTTCAAGGATCCTTGTTCTTTTCATTGGTGGCATTGGGAATTTGTATCTACAGTGTGTTGCTTTTCTTTTTTTACAGCTTTTGCTACGATGATGTTGATGTATCTTTGCAAATTCTGGATCAAGGTGATCTGTGTTACAAGTTATATAGTTGTCGAAGAAATTTTCAATTTCTAAGTTACTATTGATTCCATATACTGGAGCATTTTATATCCATAAAAGACCATATTCATGTGCACTACCTATATTTTGGAATTCAGTTACATAGTAGTAGTATGATATTTGCCCAAAAAATTTATTATCTTGACAGATCAATTGTTTCATTGCATTTGTTTTATGTCTATAGTAACGTGTACATGTTACTGGGTCCTTTCTGACAAGATAATCAATGCTATATTCTTCAATTGTTTCAATATGTTTTTTTTTGTTTCTATTTCTATGTAATTCAGTAAGAGTTTCTACTAGTGGAGTCCAACGATGCTCTGCACTTGTAAATGTAACAAAGAAAGTTGGAGGACCTAGTTGTCGTATCATTGCAAATATATGTTTTTGCATTTGTTGTAGATAGTCAGGAGAAATTCTTATGTGTTTGAAGTCTATGTATCCAATGTCACTTTTTAGTAATTTTTCTAAGTTTGGCTTGTACTTAACATCTTTTGCTAATAGTTGTCTTCCTTGGATTTTCCCTTTCCTTATTCGTATTGAAATGCATGACATGACTTTTTCAATGATTATTCGCATTGTCTTGAAGAACAAATTTGTGACGTGATACGAAAAGTCACCACTATAATGCATTAGTTCCCACTTTACTATTTCTTGGTAACAAAATATTTGTACTATATCATTGTCACGTGCATCTCCAAAGAATAGTGTTGGGAAGCTCATTTCTTCGGCATGTTTGTCTTTGAATATTCCAAGTGGTCGTTGTCCCTCAACCGGTGCTATTTCAATGATATTGTCTTGCAAATCATGAATGCGTTGTGAACCTGTCAACCCATGTACCAAGGTTTCAGTTGGTCTTTCACTTGTCGAACTGCTATTTGTTTCACTTTCACTATCGATATTCTCATTGTCAAATGTATTATCTTCACTGTTCAATTTGAGTATATAATTCCAATTGCTATTAATGGAAATGTTCTCAGTTTTATATAAACTCCGAGAACATAGTTCTTTAAGTGCTATCATGACAGTATTCACACATAATTTTCCTGTTTGATATGCATTCTTGTATTCTAATCTTCATTTTAATGCAATAGAAATTGTCATCGTATTGTTCATGAATTGTGGCAATTCTTTTTGGACAATGTCCATGTGGACATGTACATTGATTATTAAACCAGTTAAGCCCATTTGCGATCGCTTGTAGCCACATTATCTTATTTGTGCAAAAGAGATTCTTAATGCAACAAGTCTTTCTTCAAGTTCTGAAAGTGTTGTTACAATTTGCAATGGATTATTACATCTTATTTGTTCAGGTGTTGCAAAGCTAGGTAACTTTGCATTGTCAAGTGCTGTTTTGCAAGATTTACATATGATATTTAGACGCAATGTGCTTTCTTTTCTAGAAATGTTTATGTACATTTTTTCTAATTTAGGTCCAATGTTTGAGATTTTCTTTCAAAATTGAAGTTTGCTACATATTGGACATTTGGTTTTGGGCGTGTCTTCAATTTGTTTTTTGTAAATTTCTATGGGTGTACTCTTTTGCAACAAAAAATTCATATTCTTTTTTCTATTCCTATTTTCTCCAATTTTGTCTATGCTATTTGTATGTATCATTTGTTTCAGTTTGTGAAAGCATATTCTATTTTTGGTGTTTGCATGAATTTGCACTATTCTATGCTGTGGATTGGATTGATTTGTATTTTGAATTAATAGTAGTGGTTCATAATGAATGTGTGATGTACTTGTTTCAAAGGATAATATGTTATATGTTCGGTTGCAGTTTGTTTTCGATGGGTAGTAATTGACAATGGTTTTATTAGTAAATGACCATATTTGTATGTTTACATTGAATATGATTGATGTCCATTGGAAGCAAAATGATGTTCCCTCAACTGCTCCTTTTTCATATGGCATTGCCATATTAATTAGGTATTGTTGCCAGCCTGCAACCATTGTTTGACTTTGTATAGTTTCATTTGTTAAGTGTTTTTCTAGACAATGTAATGCATTTTCATCCCTACCCATCAGTGCATTGCAGAAAGATTGGACAACATAGAGTCTTAAAGACTGTTCATCAAATTCAGGTGCTATCAAATGACAAATTGCACTGAACATGCTATTGGGACATTTTGACATAGTTGTTTTTGCTATGTGCAGTCCATGAATTTGCATTTCATGAACAATGGATTCATAATGGTTTTCAAGATTTTTGCAAAGAGGCGATAAGTAATAATTTTGGACAAAGTTGCATCTAGGCAATGTTTTGTGCAATAGAGGTTCAAAATGTCCAGTGACAAGATTTGTATCATGAAACAATATGTTCAGTGGAATTGTGTTGAAATTTGAATTACTGATATATTATTCATCGAGATTCTCCTAATCACACACTATTTTAGCTTCATGCATAATATAGAATCTCCTCTACCATTGATCATCATAGGCGGAAATAAAATCAATTGCATGCATACATTAAAACCACAAACAATCACACATATGAAAACAATATTTAATGGGAAAGCTAAAAGCTGAAAACCCCAACTATCTATATATTATATGTCATGGAGATCATGTAACAATAATAGTACAAAAACTCCTCACAAGATCTCATGCACACCCTCAATTGCTACACACTATCAAGCTCGATCTAGCAAAACACATGCTCCAATCTTTTGCCACTTGATAGCCAACCTCTATTGCATAATCAATGCTATGGGATGGCTCATTAAATAACATAAACCACCTGGCTTGTACTGCGCAATCCTCATGGGCTTCTCCAACTATCTGTGTGTTGGAAATAGCAACTGTATAGTCATAACTGATAGTTAACCTGCTCTTTCACCTATTTCTGCACTGGTCTCCACTGAAACTGTCCATGCACTGAAGTTAACTGATGCATTATTTAGTTGATTAATGAGTTTATAATTAGTGAATTAATTAATAATTAATTCACATCACTCTCACTAATTGTATCAATCAGTTAAACTAGATACAAATAGCTCAACTATGTTTAGATTAGTTAAACTGAATACAACTCCACTAACTTCCTCAATCAACTACACCAAACTCTGTCACATGAGTTCTAACTGAAGTATCCATGCAATAGCTCCACATAACCCTCAGGAATAGCGTAATTCCTTCTGTCAGCTCCTGTGCCACATCTGTGCACTTAACTGAAGTGCTCCAAGAGAATACGATAATGTTTAGAGTCTAAATATTATTAAGAGCTAATAATATTCGACATATCTATTTTTAGACTGGCAATCTAAAAATAGATTCCGCCCAATATGTCTAAAAATAGAAGTCCATCTATTTTTTCCAACTTGACCAACCATCGACAAATAGCATCCTGCAACTCATAGAACATGATCCATATGTCTAAAAATAGACATAGTCTAAAAATAGACTTTGTGCCAAAAATAGCCTACGGGCCCACTTAGTGAAGGCGAATCCTTTCCACTAAGCTCATCATCTTGTTGCAATCTCAACAAATTGTATCTAGATGATGATTGAAGAAAAATTACTTTGTTTTTCTTGTTAATGACCAAAATCCAATTGGTATGTTCAACCACTTTGAAAGCCATCGTCTGCAAAATGTGTCTCCCCATAAGCCTCTTTCAGATTGGGAATTTCTATTACTAGTAGAGAATCGCATTTTATGAAGGTATGTGTCAACATCGTGAATTCCATGAAGCTAAGATAACATGAGAGGATCTAGTTCATATTGATATGATTCTTTTGCTTCTATGTCATTGCACTATAGACAATTGAGAAAATGGTCTATTATTCCATTTCGCAGTTCGATAGATGAGTAACGAAAGTGCAAAAGAACTTCAAATGAATTGAAAAAACAATCTCCAACAGTATATGCAAATCACTCTAGTCTAAAGAGACTTTGGTGCATTAAGACGATATCAATGTTAGCAGCTATGCATTTTTTTTTTGGTTGAATTGTACTTTTCAACATCTAAGGTTTCAACCATTTTTTCTATGTATTTGTTGTTGAGATTCGTATTGTAATTTGTTTAGTAAGCACTATGTATGCTAGACTCCCTTTTCTCAAAGATGAGAGAGTCTTGAACTAAGTTTTTTTGCTTTATTGAAGATATGTCTATGACAATGTTTACTAGCATAGAAGACTAATTGCAGGTTGATATTGTATGTTTCATTTGAAACAGTAAAATAAGGGTAGCAAAGTTGCAAGTAACTAGCTCCTATCCTGCACCTCTCTGTATTTTAGAAATATCACTGCAAAAAAAAAGAACATGCCACATTGAAATCTATGTTCAATGTGTTTTGATTAGTAAAATGTACTATGTGTTATTAGGTAGCATAAAATATGGAAATTTTCTTCACATATGTAATTGTACAACGTGGCTGTGTAAATTGTGCCTTTGTAATCTATTACACAATAAAATTAATTCTACTAGTTCTAAATGACATAATTGTAATTACTTTAGCTTAACTTTTTAAGAATGCATCTCTAAACACCTTAGAATACGAGTTTCTTGAAAATGTATCTACACTCACATATGAACCATGGCATAATAGCATCTGCAAGGCAGCAACATGTTTCACACAAAAAGTTTCGATTTAGGGAATTGTTTTGTTTTTTAGAACATGAAATATGTATTGTTTCAAGTGTAAGATGACAATAACTTTAAGGCAGTGATCGAATGTAGTATTGAACATAAATACGAACATCAACTTCATAATAACAAAGTGTTCATGCCTTATGCAAGTTTCAAATTTACTGTGGCAAAGCATGTAATTGCAAATCATTGTGTCAAGCAATGTGCAAGATAGCTGAGTATAATAGGTACTAATTTTAGTACTATATTTTGAAAACTCACTGCTTATACCACTTTTTGCGATAAGACAAAATATTCATTTGAATCACAAATAAATGTGTTCTATGAAGATCCTTGAGAACAACTGGTTGTCCTATGTACATTAATAAAGATGTTGTACACAACAGCAACATTTGTACTATCTGAAGTCGTATCTATACGATTTGCTATCATGTCTACATTTGAAGTATTCATTGCTTGTTTTCTTCTTTGGTTCGCTTGGATGACCCTTTGCGATGAGATAAATTTTTCATTTGAACAACACAAACAACGCTGGTCTTTTACAATGACTTGTTGCTCTTTGCATATTAACAAATGTGCTGCATACAACAACAACATTTGCACCATTTGAAGCTGCATCTAAACCACTTGATATGAGGTCTACATGCAAAGTATCCACCAGTTGTTTTCTCCATAGCTTTGTCTCTAGTAATTAGTTTATTATTAGCATATTTTTCTTCTTCTATGAGTTGTTGTAGCGACTTTGAAAGTTGAATGACAACACATTCCATCGTTCCAAATTGATAGATTTCATTCAATGCTGCAAGTGGCACCTAGATTTGCTAAAAGATCAAGAAAAAAACAACAATTTAACTATACAAAGAAATAAACTAGCTGAACAGTAAAAGCAATATTAGAAGCTGAATTATAGAAACCAATTGCTCTAGGTAAAAGAACTAAAATTTTGAAAACAAGACATTGTATTTCCTATTGTATTATTTTCCATTTGTTATTTTTAACTGCAATTTAGAATTATTTGAAGAGGGGTTGCTTTCTCAAAATTTGCTTTTTTTAGTTGGAAAAGTGAATTATTTATTAAAATTTGTCGCTCGAGAAAGTCTAAACATCAAATTTGAAAATTCCTTGCAATGAAGGAAGTGCAGCTTACAGAGGAAGAGGCGATCAATGTTATAACCTAACTCAAAGTCATTGCAAAGCATAAGGGATTTATGAGGTCCAAAATTTTCAGATCTTGTATAACATTCTTTTGACTTCAAAATTGCATTTCGTTTTCATTGAAATTTGTTAAATAGCTGTGTCAAATTTGAACTAATTAATTTTAACATAGTTAAATCGAAATAAAAATAGTAAAATATAAAGATTTTAGATTTTAAAATATTATATAGTGTTGGAATTAATGGATAAAGTCATAATTAGATTATTGTTATGATGATGATAGAATTGAGATGCTACGATAAGATCTCAAGTCCTAATATGTCAAGAGTGGTTGAAACCATCCTGTTACTGTGAAAGCCTATATAATTAAGAGTTTGAGCCCTGTGTTATTTGTTACTTGAGGCTAAGAACAAATGTTTGCCTGAATCTTGCGTATGCTGCGATCCTGATTTGTGAGTTGTGAGAGAGGAGCCATCCTCGTTTGTGGGCTGGGACTAAGCATCGTTTTCCATCCTCATGCAAGAGAAAATCCATGCTGGCTAGAGTCTGCTTGTGTGTGGATGTGTGAGAGCAATGAAAAGGGAGCTCGCGGAACAATTTGCAACATATTTTTTTGAATTAGATCAGATCACATTGATTTGAAACAGATATGAAGTGTGAGATGAGAAAAGGAGTCTGCCTCAACATGTTTTCTCCCGAGGCAGTTTTGTCGCTAGCGATCCCTTCCATATTAATCAACGTTCGAGGCATATTTTTTTTCCGCTTGTAAAATCTCTAGAGATCCGTTATCAGTTTCTTGACAAAGCCGCAATTACTGCTTTAAGCTGGTACAATTCCTTTACTACTTAATGTTTTAAAGGATGACACATCGGGTCCTACGAACGATGCAGTGGGCATTCTGGTTGTTCTTGTCGATTAAGACCAATTGTGAAGACCGATTAGACTTGGACGTACTCCCAAGTTTCTGAAATTGGAGACTAAGTTCCGCCACCAACAGGAACGATTTCGTGTCGAATTAATGGAATCGTATTGGAAGGAGGAGCTGTGAATTTAGATGCTGCTGTAAATTCCTTTTCTGATTGCCAATTTCTTATCAAAATCAATTATATTTGTTGCTGAGGCAGACAATTGGCTGCGTGGATAGCAACCCCTATTACTGCGTTGTCTGGAGAGCCCAGAGGACGAGATTGCATGTTAATGCTTGTGTGATATGTTTATGTGGTTTGGCAGATTCAATTTGAAATTAATTGATTTTCCATGAGATTAATAGTAGGTTTACGGTGTTTGCCCCTATCGTAAATAGAGAATTTTACTGCGAATCTAGGTAGTAGGTTGAGGAAGCCATGGATCAGTCGAAGCTACTGCGAGAACAACTTGGGAAAAGAGTAGTATTTCAATTGACAGGTTGTGGAGATCCCATACACCACAGTGAGATCCATAATATTGTATTCCAATGTAGAGATCCACAATATCGTATTAATTGATTTGCCATGTTTTAATTGAAATATGTGTCATATGAGAAATTGCAAATTACACGAATAAGAATTAGACATTGATAACATTGCCAACTTGTTGAGAAGTCATTTGTTGCTCATCGCAATAGCTAAGGGCACTAATACTTGCGTGGCACAGAAGGCACAGTGTACAAGATTCTACTATTGAAGAGCTGCCAAAGAAAGGATTTCTGCTTGCATTGTAACGGGGTTGTTGGAGCTTGTTAGAGGACCGAGCGGAGTCAAAATCTGGAAGCAAGATAAAACTAGATAAGCTGGACCTTTTAACAACATGTCTATAATTTAGATATTTTTGATGATGATGATGATGATGATGATATTCTCATGTTGGCATTTGGAGGCATTAGTATGAGTAGTAGTTTTAACTCTGGATTTTTTTTTAGGAAAACAATGTGGTTCTGTTGATGACCACCAGAAACAAGAGGCACAATATGTTGTGCAAAATCCTGATATTGAAAAGTCACGAATTGATCTTCAGGAAGGATGTAAATAGGAACAAAGTCTTGAAAATCAATTCGACGAGCCATATGAAGCTAATTGCAAAGACGTCGCAGAAGAAGACAGAACTGGAGAGAACATAAACTGCGATGGTCTCATGAATATTTATGTGTGAGCAGATGTTAATAGTGACAATCATATTAAGCCTATTATAATTTTGAGAAGGGTGAGGATAAGCGTTCAAGTCTTCCATCACTGGGAAATAAATGAGGTAAAAATACATCCCTACTTCACTGCAAGGAAAGTGAAGATGAAGCCTTGACTCAGAATAAAGAAGCATGGAGTCAGAAGCATAAAGACAAAAATGCAAACTCTGTTACCAAGTTGTTTTCATGTTTTTTATTGTAAGCCTAGCTGCGACTAGACTAGCAAGCGTATGTTATTATACAATACCTTCTCTCCATTAAGGGGGAGTGTTGGAATTAATGGAGAAAGTCATAATTAGATTGTTGTTATGATCATGATAGGAGTGAGATGCTAAGATTAGATCTCAAGTCCTAATATGTTGGGAGTGGTTGAAACCATCCCGTTAGTGTGAAAGCCTATGTAATTAAGGCTCATCTGGCTCAATAGTCATATTGTATGTATGAGTGTGTACACTCTCCAGGTTCTGACTTGGAAAGCTATTTGATCAATAGTTAGTTTTATCATATAATTAGATTAATTTTAAACCATAATGGATTCTACGATTAAATCTTGTAAAATAATAGTTTCTCCATTTAATTATGTGTTATTGGTTTTGATATTGTATTAATAAACTTTAATTTTAAGATAGCTAAATGGAAATAAAAACAATAAAAAATGAATATTTTAAATTTAAAAATATTATATAACTAGATTAATTCTAAATTATAATTGATTGTATTATTAAATTTTGTAAAATAACATCTTTTGCATTTAATTATTTTTTATAGATTTTGATATATTTATATTTATCTAATTACTGAAATTTATTTATTATGAATATAAAGAATATAATTCATAATATTAATCATAGATATAAAAAATTCAATTATATAGAAATTTTTTGTTTAGTAATTTGTATAAATATTAATAATTTGAATTATATAAATATTATTAATTATTATTCTTTCAAAAGTTTAAGAAAATATGATGTGATGAAGTATGAAATGACCAAAACTAATTACAGATCACAAGCCATATTTCTTTAGTGAAAAATATGTAATAGTAAGATAGATATTTTATGAAATAAACTATGCCATACACCATACCAATGTTTTATACGTTCTTGGAAGTACAACATCTAACTAAAAAAATTATAGTTGACTTGATTTGTGGGTGTTCTGCTCACCCTTTTGCCCTCTTTATGTGCGGGTGTTGATATTTTCATTTGACTAAAAATATATTATTTATTTATGATATAAGCTAATTATATTAAAATGTATAAGCTAAGTATGATATGACATTGATTCAAGTTTTAAAATTATAATGTAATAACTGTATTTAGTCAAATAGAAACGCAATGGAACAACTACATGGAATTGAAATAGAAATGCAATGGAAAAACCATGTGGAATTGAAATAGAATGTATGTTTTCCAATAAAATTATAGCTATTAACTATGTCATACTTCAACAAGAATTATAATGCTAAGCCGTATTTTAATATTATTTATAATTCTTTTCTATTCACATTATAATAAATTCTATTACTACTTATTACATAGGATTCAGCATTATATATATATATAATTTTAAATGTAATTATAAGTTTAAAATTTAATTGTAATTTAATTTATATATTTTTTAATTATAATAATCATAATTATTTATTACTTTTTAAAGGCTTTTAATATTATAGTTTTATCACATATAATTTTTTTAATCACAAATTTTTTTTTTCATTCTACAATTTAAAAGAAGATTTTTGTGACAAATTCTCCTCAATTTTAGCCACTATTTTTGTTTTCGAAATTTAAATCTTAAATAGATACTTTTGTTACCAAATTTTTTATAATTTTAAATTTTGATAATTTTGTTAACTATTTTTTCTTTCTAATATTTAAAAAGGTGACTTATTGATTGATCTCTCGTTCAGTATGAAGAAAAAGGTCAGAGGATGATTGGGATGAAAGTGTTCTATTGAGTAGAGGCAATACATCATCTTGAGGCCATGGCTAAATGCTAATCATCTGGGATGCCAGTGTTAGAAAAACCTTGCCTAAATGCCTTGAGACTGCCACGTGGCTGAGTGTAACACTTATAAGCCTTTCTAGGTTGGACACCTGGGACATAATAAATACAACTTTCAACATGTTTCTTCAATAGCTCAATTCAAATGCTGTAGACCAATTAATAATCAGCTGTGCTTTTCTATCGTACATAGCCTATGGGAGCGCACACAGTTGGGTTTTCATATACCTATGAAGTGAAAGGGAAGCAACTACCCTTTCTTCAAGATAAGAGTAAGGCTCTAAGCTTTAAACCAACCGACAAAGCAAAATTGAGCATGTGTTTAAAGAATAATTTTGCACATCCTGTGTCCATTACATGCTACACCATTAAATTTAACGAAAGAAAACTCCGTCACGATGATATACAATGATAAGCTTATGGCCAAGTCAATTTTTTAGCAGATGGATTGCTTTTAGCCACACTGGAAACATAATTTCCTGAGAAAGCATTTTGCATTGAATTTGTAGATTGGAAAGGCATAAGAGACTGAGGAGCTTGAACAATATCGTTGTGTAAAGTCAAATAGTTACCCCCAGAACTATTATGAGTCAGCCTACAAGGGAAATTTATGAAGTTATATGCATGAGCCATGATATCTCGTGGGAAGGAGATCAAGTGAAATTACATGGGCCAAGGATACCTCGCTCCCAACAAATATTGTCGTATGGAAAAAATAAAACTAGTAGGAGCATATAGTATAGATCGATGCATAAAGATGAAAAGCAAACAAAAAAACTCATGGATCAGTTCGAAAAAAAAAAGATCTAATAAACATATAATAGAAAACTGATGGATCAGTTCGGGAAAATTACTACAAGTATGCTTACACCAAGATTTCGTTCTCATCTGAGTACTTCAACACATGAAATTGAAAACGTGTGAAACAGTAGATGCCCAAATCCCCTCGAGAGATATCGGATAAGGAAAGCAGATGGATTTCTTTCAGCCACATTGGAAACATAATTTCCCGAGAAAGCATTTTGCATTGAATTTGTAGATTAGAAAGGCATAAGAGACTGAGAAGCTTGCAAAATATCGTTGGGTAAAGTCAAATAGTTACCCGCAGAACTATTATGAGTCAGCCTACAAGGGAAATTTATGAAGTTATCTGCATGAGCCATGATATATCGTGGGAAGGAGATCAAGTGAAATTACATGGGCCAAGGATACCTCGCTCCCAACGAATATTGTCGTATGGAAAAAATAAAACTAGTAGGAGCATATAGTATAGATCGATGCATAAAGATGAAAAGAAAACAAAAAAACTCATGGATCAGTTCGAAAAAAACAGATCTAATAAACATATAATAGAAAACTGATGGATCAGTTTGGGAAAATTACTACAAGTATGCTTATACAAGGATTTCGTTCTCATCTGAGTACTTCAACACATGAAATTGAAAACGTGTGAAACAGTAGATGCCCAAATCCCCTCGAGAGATACCGGATAGGGAAGGGATACTTCATTGATCCTTCCTTTTTCCGTTTAATTAAAAACAATTATATGAAAACTTTACAATATATCTACAAACAATAGAATAAAATTATTTTTCTTTCCAATAGCAATCCAAACTCCAAGCCTGTATTATTTTATATAACCATGGAAAAAAAATTAGGAAGTCAAAACAAAAAATCTCTGAATCTCAATCTTAGCAATATATGATAAAATATTTACAGAGATCTCTTAACCCAACTAATGTTGTTACGTACGTAGTTCACAAGCCAAATTTATTTCAAATCCCTAAACACAACAATGTGTTCTACCTTAAATTCTCAGTTATGGAAAAGTACAAATTATTGAGAAGTAAGAGTAGAACCAGTGTATAAAAGAACCAGATATTGAAGGGATGGATTTCTAAAACATTTTCTCTTTTGAAGAGAAACGTATTAGGACTTAGAATTATAGGATTAAAGAATTAAAAATCCAAATATAGAGTCTAGTCGAGTCTTCACGGTAACCTGAATAACAAAAGAGTTTTGTACATGTCACTTGTAGAAATGAAAAATCGAGGTCAACGGAAGACAATAGAAGACAATGTATCATTAAAGTTGTGATAAGCTTATGGCCAAGTCAATTTTTTAGCAGATTGATTGCTTTGAGTTACACTGGAAACAAAATTTCCCGATAAATAATTTTGCATTGAATTTGTAGATTGGAAACACATAAGAGACTGAGGAGCTTGCACAATCTCGTTAGGTAAAGTAAAAAATTTACCCGCAGAACTATTATGAGTCAGCTTACTAGGCAAATTTATGAATTTATCTGCATGAGCCATGATATCTCGTACAAAGGAGATCAAGTGAAATTACATGGGCCAAGGATACTTCGCTCCCAGTGAATATTGTCGTATCGAAAAAATAAAACTAGTAGCAGCATATAGTATAGATCGATGCATAAATATGAAAAGAAAATAAAAAACCTCATGGATCAGTTCGAAAAAAACAGATTTAATAAATATATAATAGGAAACTGATGGATCAGTTCGGAAAAATTACTACAAGTATGCTTATACCAAGATTTCGTTCTCATCTGAGTACTTCAATACATGAAATTGAAAACGTGTGAAACAGTAGACGCCCAAATCCCCTCGAGAGATACCGGATAAGGAAGGGATACTTCTTTGATCCTTCCTTTTTGCGTTTAATTGAAAACAATTATACGGCAACTTTACAATATATCTACAAACAATAGAATAAAATTATTTTTCTTTCCAATAGTAATCCAAACTCCAACGTTGTATTATTTTATATCTTAACCCAACTAATGTTGCTACGTACTTAGTTCACAAGCCAAATTCCTTTCAAATCCATAAACATAATAATGTGTTCTACCTTAAATTCTCAGTTATGGAAAAGTACGAATTATTGAGAAGTAAGAGTACAAGCAGCGTATAAAAGAACCAGATATTGAAAGGATGGATTTCTAAAACATTTTCTCTTTTGAAGAGAAACATATTAGGACTTAGAATTATAGGATTAAAGAATTAAAAATCCAAATACAGAGTTTAGTTGAGTCTTCACGGTAACCTGAATAACAAAAGAGTTTTGTACATGTCACTTGTAGAAATGAACAATCGAGGTCAAGGAAAGACAATAGAAGACAATGTATCATTAAAGTTGTGATTCTGTTTCTTATTTGTTACCAAAATAAAACAGGAGATAAACAACACACCATACAACATCTATCATCAGTTCACATAGTACCTGGCATGGTATTGCCTGAGTCAAGTAATATTTTCTACTCAAAATCGACTTCAAATCTGTGTCCAGAAGCCCCGAATTTGAAAATAAATAAAGCCCATTAAAATAAAGATTTGACTAGTTCAATTTAAGACAAAGTAGGTAGAAATACATACTTGACCTTAGGACTTCCACGCAGAAAGCAATGATTTTTTTTCTCCAGCCGCACAATCCACAACTAAGCTAAATGCACACCTTCCTCACGATACCTTCAACTGCTTGTTGCACATAGAACAGAGTCCATTTTTTTTAGCAAGACCTATAATAGTAAAAAAAAAGAACAACAAAACACTTAAATGGTGATTTGAAAACTAGAAAAATATAAAAAGAATAAGAGAAAAATACCTGAAAGTAGATAGTAGCAGCAGTCAACTGCACATCATATGGAAACTGAAAATAGATAACGCACAAAGAACTGCCAATACGAAAATTTACAGAGGATTGAAAATAGATAGCGCACGAAAATTTACAGAGGATTGATAATAGATAGCGCATAAAGAAATGCGCATTTAAATGTCAAAGTTTCGCTGGTGAACTGTTAATCCTTAGGTATGTGTGACTACCCTTTGTACATGCTATTATTTAATTTCATAGATTTGCGTTGGTTTTGCATTTAATTGGAGTGTACTACTACAACCTGTTTAATAATGAACTTGCACCATATATTATACAATGACCAAAAACACCAGACTCCCAAGGAACATGCCGTCAGTGTTAAACCTCTCTCATAGACCAACCTGCAGTGAGGTTGTATTAATAATGTTACAGTCACCAAAAACACACGACTCCCAAAATCACCCGTTTAAATATTTTATTGATTAACTTATGCAGTGGAGAATATGCATTAAGTTATTTAAGATAATTTCCAGGCCTTCGTATGGGAGATTGACGGCGCACACACACCTGCATTTAATTGGAGTGTAGTCTCGGGACCAACCCATGTCCACTTGGCAGAACTTGTGAGTTATCTGAAAGGATGGTTTATGCATTATAGTTTAAATATTTTACTATCCTTAGTTGCCCCGCAGGATTAAACATCACGTTTTATCCCGACTTTCAATTTGTTTAGTCTTGGATCCCCAAAAAAATTAATATGAATAAATGTTCATAAATCAACCTAATGAATCCAAGGACAAGAGCCATATCACTCACTAAATTGCAATGCTGATTTGTATGTTAAGATCATCTCCTGGCATGACGGTGGCGAGTTTATATTAAATTGCAAGAGCTCCAACCCAATACACAATACACGCTATATATTGGCAATAACAAGTGAATTCTATACAACTTTGAAATAACAAGTGAATTCTATTGACCAATAAGAAAGAAATGGGTGATTCGAAAGATTAAATCCCTAATCATCTTGTAAAAGAATGAGTTTACCTGACTCCCTCTGAAAGGTAATGGTACCAATGCCGGTCGCATTGTATCGTCCATTGTTGCCCAACTCAACATGCAACTGCAGATCTTTCTCCACCAAGTCACTGAAAAGATTCACATCTCCCGTCATGTGAAAGGAAGTGCCACTATAAAAATACCACCCTGATCCCAATGCACTAGAAACCATGCATGCGATCAATGAGAAGTCCAGCTCAAATTGCGAGGCAAGAGCCTCACCAGCTGCAGCTCCAGCAGCCTGCTTGTTCTTCTTCTTTTGTGGACAATGCGTGGAGAAATGCCCATGCTCGTGACAGTGAAAACACTTCACTTTGGACATGTCACGCTCTTTACCATCCGCACCGGATTGAGAAGCATTCTTCTTACCCTTCCCCTTCCTTGCTTTGGCAGCCAAAGGGCAATCCCTCTTCATCATCATTCTTTGATAAAGATCCATCCCTGGTATCCCACCTTATCTCCTCCTGCACAAGATCCGACCAAAGTCGCTCCCATCCTGGCAATTTCTCCGGATCATTGACAGAGTCCTGATAGGAATTCCAACTGTTCGAAAGCCCAAGGAGAGCCAAGCTCACCAATTCCTCATCACCCACACTAACTCCTACACTCCCAAGCTCATCCCTGCAGTGGAAAAACTTTTTCAAGTATACCAGAATAGTGTCATTCTTCTCCATTTTTATTTTCCTGAGTTTATCCTTGAGCGCCAACTTCTTCTGGTCGCTCTTGATTTGGAACAAGTCTGTCAATGCTTTCCACATCAAGAATGGAGAAGCTTTACCATGAAGGTTGGACACTATGTGATCCTTCACACCTTCCAACAGAATCCTTCGACACCTTGCTACCTTCTTTTGCCATGCGTCAAGTACGACAACATCACTAGAAGTAGGTTTTGGAATTTCTGCATCTATGAACTCCTTCAACCCATTTTCATCCAAAACCGCCTCCATCCTGTCCTTCCATGCAATATAATTCGAGCTGCCCTCAAGGGCATACTCCAATCGCAATCCGTTGAAAGACATCTCAACTTTGACACCAAGAAATCACTGTAGCAATTTCGAATTCCACCAGCGCAAAACTCAACCGCTTCAATGCTTTGCAATTGCTCCAATGATCAATATCGCTCTGATACCATGTAGAAATTTGAATAAATGATATGTTATCCACCGAGATTCTCCTGATCACAAAATATTTTATCTTCATGCACAATACAGAATCTCTTCTACCATTGATAATTAATTGCGGAAATAAAAACAATCACATGCGCACATTAAAACCATAAAAATTCACACATATGAACACAATATTTCATGGGAAAGCTTAAAGATGAAAAACCCAACTATCTGTATATTATATGTCATAGAGATCATGTAACAATCATTGTACAAATCTCCTCACAAGCTCTCAGTACAATCTCCAATTGCTACACACTAATCAAGCTAGATCTAGCAAAACACATGCTCCAATCTCTGCCACCTGATAGCCTGCCTCTATTGCGCAATCCCTGCTGAAGAATAGCTCTTGATGAGTTCCAATTACCCCAGCCTTTCTCATGCAGTGTTTAAAGGAATCTCTACTGAGTGTTGGATGCAAACCATGCATCACTATAGTCACAACTGATAGTCACACTGCTCTTTCACCTATCTCTTCACTGGTCTCCACTGAAATTGTCCATGCACTGTAGTTAACTGATGTATTCCTTAGTTGATTAATGAGTTTATAATTAGTGAATTAATTAATAATTAATTCACACCACTCTCACTAGTGTATCAATCAGTTAGACTAGATACAACTAGCTCAACTATGTTTAGATTAGTTAAACTGAACACAACTCCATTAACTTCCTCAATAACTCCACCAAACTTTGTCACATGAGTTCTAACTGAAGTCTCCATGCAATAGCTCCACTTAACCCTCAGGAATAGCGTAATTCCTTCTGTCAGCTCCTGTGCCACATCTGTGCACTTAACTGAAGTGCTCCAAAAGAATAAGATATTGTTTATAGTCCAAATATTATCAAGAGCTAATAATATTCGACATATCTATTTTTAGACTAGCAATCTAAAAATAGATTCCGCCCAATATGTCTAAAAATAGAAGTCCATCTATTTTTCCAACTTGACCAACCATCCACAAATAGCATCCTGCAACTCATAGAATATGATCGATATGTCTAAAAATAGACTTTGCAAAAAGAATCACCTGTGTGGGCCCCACCTAGTTTAGGTGATCACTTTCCAACTAGGATTAGGAATGATGTTTCAGGATGCCTCCTTCACTGTTTCTTGTTGGAATATTCAACACAAATTTAGCCATTCTATTTTAGTTTTTTGTAATTTGTAGGCAATACTGTGAATAGTGTTTGTGCCAGATATGAAACAGATGGTGTTGTCTTGCAGTTCAAGAAACGATGTTGGATTCGTGCTTAAATTGGGTTAGCATTTTCATGAGTATACAGGTTTCGTCCACTTTCATTTGAATAGTTTCAAATCCTAAATTCCCACTATTTCGATCAACCTATCTCATTTAGTGCATAAGGTGATCAATTATAGAAGAATGCAATATAAATATTTTTTAATATAAATAGTTTTTCTTATGGACAAAAAAACAATCCAAATTTGATTTTCTTAATTAAAACAAGCATTGAACAAGAAAATTGAGACAACGTACCTGTGTCTCAAAAAGAATCAATAGTAGTTGCTGAAAAGACAATACAATCATGTAGAATTCTGAATAGTATTTGAAATTATATGATTTTAAAATAAATAGTCTCTAACATGGATGACTGAAAATCCTAGTTAACAGTATTTAATGGGTAATGGATGCTAGTGCAAAAATGGCATGGGCAAGAATACAGTGGAGCAATTTTTTTAAGCAGGGGTTCAAATTTTTCTATATGAAATATTGTTACATTAATGGTGAAAATACGAGAAAGACATAGTCAACATAAAAATTCAATTCATCCAAGGCATTTCCTCAATTTCTTAATCAAATTTCATCATTCTCAGTACAACAAACATCTTTGATTTGGCCAAGGTGTACACTGAATCAGGTGCAACTTCTTAATATTCAGGTGCAAGAAAATGGCAGCCATATAGAAAAGCAAAGGCAAAGCCAATATTAAGGTAAATGGATACAGGTAGCATGAAGAAACCAAAAGCACCTTTAAGCAAGTTTCAAGAATATATTGATGCTGTCAAGGTTGTTAAATCTTTTTTTTTGAGTAGCAAAGTTAAAAAAGCAACATATCAAATTTTCGGTTTCCTGTTTGAAGGACTTAGAATCCATTTCAGCTTCATCACGTTACACTTTTGTGTAAATCAAACACCAATAGCTATTGCAATAGATTCATAGAAAGAATCAAATAGTTAAACATAGATATATGTATATACATATGCATTGAAGAGTAAGTGAGTCAGATGTAATTAACAAACCTGGATGTCTTTGCCTGTTTTGTGAAGTGTCTTTGCATTTTTGACTCATTGTATAAAGCAATAAAGCTCTGCAAGACATATGATTTGAAGTCAAAATGATAGAATTGTTATGTAAAAAGAAGAAAATATATGTGTTAAAATAAGTAAATGTTTTTTAATTAAAATAAGTAAATGTTTGTTACTAATATTTATTCATTTTTAAAGGCTAACAAGCAGAGATCAGATCCTAAATTCTTATAAGAATTGAGTTTCGAAAACATCTAATGCATCTAGCAGAACATAGTTACTGAACTCAGGTCTGTGAAAAAGTGAGTGCGGAAAAGGTGCAGGAGATGAATCTGGACCAAAAACTTGACAAGTTAAATCCAAGTTGGGAGATTTGACTAGCTAGCAATTAAATTAGTTCAATTGTTGCTTTGGTCACTGATCCAAGTTTTACTGGGGAGTCTAGAAGCTATGTTTCAAGCTTCTCAAATCCATTATGCTTTATGGCTTAGTAGTCTGTCAACTTCATCACTCTTATGAGCACTGACACTAATATATCAGTAAAAACCAATACTGAATAACGAGGATACATTGTTGTATGATTTCTTGTAACATATAAATCAGATTTAAAGTCAAATTCAAAAGCGAGATGAAAATACAATAATGATTTTGTGTACAATAATCGAGAATGGCAGAAGAAATGAAAATGAGCAATACAAGCTAGAGCATCTAACCTGGATTGTTTGTTTATCTTGAAATGTTGATAAGTAAAGTCAACAGAAACGTTGCCTTTGTGTCTCTTGCTCTTGACATAAATGTCAAGATAGTAAAGAAAATTCGGGACGGCAGCAGTGCAATTTTCTTGTGTTGGTCCAAGATTATAGCCATGTTGTGCTTCACTGTTATACTAGGCAGAGAGTTGACAAGAGAGATCCAGAGAGGAGTAAATTGCCATTCAGATTTCCTAAATGGAGAGTGTTAGTTTCAGATACTCTTGTGCTAATCCTGTATCTATGATACAATATGGCAATGGTGTAGTAGATGCTACTGATATACTTCATCATTATGGATTTTATCAGTTTGATTGACTTTCTGTTTGTAACTATAATTTTTGCTTTGGTGATACATTAGGTTATGTCTAGAGAGTAAAAACCAATGGAGACGAGGATTGAGGTTAAAGCCACTAAAGAAATTTGGAATGGCTATTAGAGCCATTTTGGTATAAAAAAATTGTTAGATTTTGATAGGTAGCGGATTAGTAGCTAATATTTTGTACAGTTGATTTTCAATTTGCACCATTTTTGTGTTGCATTTCTGTTTTCAATGATAAGACAAATAGTATCATGGTCAGTCCAATACGCATCTAATCTGAAAGTTTTATAGCTAGTAGTTATATTTGACCATATGTGATCAATGATTGATATTTGTTGATTGTTATTTGTGTCTAAAAGGAAATGAAGGTTGTAATTGTACATATATGATCTTAGTTTGTTTGTTTTATTGTTGTTTTCAAGCATATTGATGTTGAAATCGCCGATGATGACTATTGTTTTATTTGAATGTGTATTGCATAATGCTTTTGAAATAAGATGCAATGCATCGTTCAATGTTGCATATGGTTCAAAATAGACATTGAAAACTATAATATCCACGCCATGAATAATCATATTTGCTAATGTAGCTTCAATGTTTTTCTCTTCAAAGTGAATATGTTTCAAAATCTGTATATGTTTTTTAGTACAAATTAGCAAACCATGTTTACTATAATATGGTATGCAATTGAATTCTTCAAGTCTTTTTAGTAGCATTGGTTGTGTCAAATGTGTTTCTTGTAAACATAGGATGTCAGATTGCATTAGATCGTAGTCATTTAACAAATCATCAATATGTATTTGTATACTGCGGGTGTTTAGAGAAAGAATTGAAATGTATGCTTTTGTTTCTAATAATGAATAATTGTAGTCTAGGTGCCCTTTTGCGTTTTTCTGTAAACGTTCCATTTCAATAGTAATTTTGTGTTTAATTTGGAAGTTTTCGTTCTTAAGTGGGCTAAGCAAATATAGCGATTCTATGTTTCTTACACGAGAGAGAGCTGTGTATACTAATTCATGGCGCCGTATTCCTAAAGGATCAAATGCGAGATTGTCTAGTGTTAAGCCTTGTGATCTATGTATTGTACGTGCACATGCTAATTGGACCGGGAATTGTTTTCTAATTCTCAATTTTCCTATTTTTGCTAATACAAAAATTGGCTTTGTTGTTCGCAATATGGGAGTCCAATATTTGCAGATTTTTTGGCTATATAGAAAAGAAAATCTATGTGCTTGTCGATGCCCAATACGTTCATCATGGAATTTGATCCATATTACATCGAAGTTGTCTAATTTTACATATGCTTTAATGATACCATCTGCACCGTTGACAAGACCGTCTTGTGAGTCATAGTTTCCTGCGTATATTTCAACTAGCATGTTAAATTTTAGGACAATTTGTGAAGGCAACGTTGCTATGTGTACATGAGCTGGTATGTTTCCATTGTTTTCTTCTTCGTAGTCAATTGCATCAATTACAATTTCATCACCAGGAACGACAAACAACATTTTCTTGTTATGCAATGCGACATCTCTATTCCGGAAGAATAGATAGGGGAAAGTAGGGTCATTAGGAGCATTTCGAACACAATTTTGATTGAGGTAATTCAAATCATCTTTTGTTTTATTATTTGTACGTATCCTATTTAGAATGGAAATGAATATTTCATTTGTTTGACGCATTGCAATATGCAATTCATAGTACTTTACATGTTCTTGCCAAAGGTCATATGTTATTCGTTGCTTTCTTATTGTAGGTTGTTCAAATATTAGTGAATCTTGTATAGGTTGTGCTTGGTATAGGTTGCCACAAAATATGATGTCAATGTTTCCAAAGTATTTTGTTTGGATATGCTCAATGTTTCTTAGTCGATCATCAATCTGATATAGAAAGCAACTTCCAATCAAAGATACTTCATCAATGAGAACTACTTTTAATTCTTCATACAGTTTTGTTAAATTGTCCAGTACGTCATTGCTAAGTGGAGTAAAACTAGATTTTTTGAATGGCATTAGCAATGCAGAAAGAATTGTTAGTCCACCTGCATTATATGCAACTTTACCTGTATATGCTAATATCAATCCCTTTGGTTTCAAAGGATTTGTATTGTAATGTTCATTGTAAATGCGTATGAGCATTTGAAATATTGCTTTTGTTGTGAATGTTTTTCCAGTGCCAGCTCCTCTAGTGAAAAATAAGTAGAGTGGTTTGTCTATGTTGTTTCGTTTTTTGATTGCAATGTCTTTGAGGATTGATTGTTGTTATCTATTAAGCATTCTCCTAATCTTGTAGTATTCTTCATTGCTAAGCATAAATGGATGTTCGGTGAATTGAAAACTAATGTTAAGAGGTTTTTTTTTGTGATTGCACTGGGGAAATTCTAAATCGTTAGCCAAGCCATATTTCTCAGTAGGATCATTGGATACTTGAGGTTTTTTTAATGTGTTATTAGAAGTTGTAGTCGTGTTATCAATTTCTTGCATTGCTTCTTCCAAATCACCCCATTTCTTGTTCACGTTGTATGTGAACTTGTTTTCATTGGTTTTTACTGTTTCCTTGTGCAATCTATATGCACTTTTCCATGTCGGCAATTGTTTCTTTAGTGTGTCTTCAGTGTTTTTGAATGGAACATATAGCAAAAGTTTCTCTCTGTAATAGTTTTCATAGTCAATGTGTTTTTTGTAATTGATGAATCGAATTAATTTTTATTTTTTCCTCTTTGATATTGGCGTTCCATCTTTGTTATACTTTGATACAAATTCAGCTAAACATATGTGCTTACTAGCATTATGTGTATTGATATAGTAATCAATTATAGAACTACACATAATGTCTTCGGAGTTGTCTGGAATTTGTTTCAATAGAATAGTTGGATTAAGTATAAATGTTCGTTCATCTGCTGGTGCTGTGTTTATGAAGTTGCATTCTCTTGAAATATGATGCAATGGCTGGGAGAGAGCTATGTGCACTACTTGTTGAGCTGAAATTTGTTGAAGATTAAGAAAAGCATTTCCTAGGGATCGTATCATTTGTATAGCATCAATTTTGCTCTTTTCATGTTCTTGTCGTATCCTTTTGAATGCATTTGTCATAGATCTGTCAGCTTTGGTCATATATGAACTGCAATATGAAGCTGCAACATATGCATTTAGAGCATATTGAGCATCTGTATTTTCATTCCATAGGTGTGGCATATTGAATGCAAAGCTATTATTCCATATTTCTGATGGTTTTCGTTGCAAGAAGACCATTGGCTGTGTCAATGTACTCTGTATTAATTTGATGTAATCAATTTCTGTTAAGTGCAATTCATTTAAGAAATTTTCATGGCTAGTTGATTTGTCATAGCGTTTTTGTTCCAATGTGCTTTGCAATAGGGAAACTCTTTCATTTATTGATTTATCTAGCAAAGTAATTTGTTCAAGGATCCTTGTTCTTTTCATTGGTGGCATTGGGAATTTGTATCTACAATGTGTTGCTTTTCTTTTTTTACAGCTTTTGCTATGATGATGTTGATGTATCTTTGCAAATTCTAGATCAAGGTGATCTGTGTTACAAGTTATATAGTAGTCCAAGAAATTTTCAATTTCTAAGTTACTATTGATTCCATATACTGGAGCATTTTCTATCCATAAAAGACCATGTTCATGTGCACTACCTCTATTTTGGAATTCAGTTACATAGTAGTAGTTTGATATTTGCCCAAAAAATGTATTATCTTGACAGATCAATTGTTTCATTGCATTTGTTTTATGTCTATAGTAACGCGTACATGTTACTGGGTCCTTTCTAACAAGATAATCAATGCTATATTCTTCAATTGTTTCAATATGTTTTTTTTTTGTTTCTATTTCTATGTAATCCAGTAAGAGTTTCTACTAGTGGAGTCCAACGATGCTCTGCACTTGTAAATGTAACAAAGAAAGTTGGAGGACCTAGTTGTCGTATCATTGCAATTATATGTTTTTGCATTTGTTGTAGATATTCAGGAGAAATTCTTATGTGTTTGAAGTCTATGTATCCAATGTCACTTTTTAGTAATTTTTCTAAGTTTGGCTTGTACTTAACATCTTTTGCTAATAGTTGTCTTCCTTGTAGTTTCCCTTTCCTTATTCGTATTGAAATGCATGACATGACTTTTTCAATGATTATTCGCATTGTCTTGAAGAACAAATTTGTGATGTGATACGAAAAGTCACCACTATAATGCATTAGTTCCCACTTTACTATTTCTTGGTAACAAAATATTTGTACTATATCATTGTCACGTGCATCTCCAAAGAATAGTGTTGGGAAGCTCATTTCTTCGGCATGTTTGTCTTTGAATATTCCAAGTGGTTGTTGTCCCTCAGCCGGTGCTATTTCAATGATCTTGTCTTGCAAATCATGAATGCGTTGTGAACCTGTCAACCCATGTACCAAGGTTTCAGTTGGTCTTTCGCTTGTCGAACTGCTATTTGTTTCACTTTCACTATCGATATTCTCATTGTCAAATGTATTATCTTCACTGTTCAATTTGAGTATATGATTCCAATTGCTATTAATGGAAATGTTCTCAGTTTTATATGAACTCCGAGAACATAGTTATTTAAGTGCTATCATGACAGTATGCACACATATTTTCCTGTTTGATATGCATTCTTGTATTCTAATCGTCGTTTTAATGCAATAGCAATTGTCATCGTATTGTTCATGAATTGTGGCAATTCTTTTTGGACAATGTCCATGTGGACAGGTACATTGATTATTGAACCAATTAAGCCCATTTGCGATCGCTTGTAGCCACATTGTCTTATTTGTGCAAAAGAGATTCTTAATGCAACAAGTCTTTCTTCAAGTTCTGAAAGTGTTGTTACAATTTGCAATGGATTATTACGTCTTATTTGTTCAGGTGTTGCAAAGTGAGGTAACTTTGCATTGTCAAGTGTTGTTTTGCAAGATTTACAGATGATATTTAGACGCAACGTGCTTTCTTTTCCAGAAATGTTTATGTACATTTTTTCTAATTTAGGTCCAATGTTTGATATTTTCTTTCGAAATTAAAGTTTGCTACATATTGGACATTTGGTTTTGGGCGTTCCTTCAATTTGTTTTTTGTAAATTTCTATGGGTGTACTCTTTTGCAACAAAAAATTCATATTCTTTTTTCTATTCCTATTTTCTCCAATTTTGTCTATGCTATTTGTACATATCAATTGTTTCAGTTTGCGAAAGCATATTCTATTTTTGGTGTTTGCATGCATTTTCACTATTCTATGCTGTGGATTGGATTGATTTGTATTTTGAATTAATAGTAGTGGTTCATAATGAATGTGTGATGTACTTGTTTCAAAGGATAATATGTTATATGTTCGGTTGCAGTTTGTTTTCGATGGGTAGTAATTGACAATGGTTTTATTAGTAAATGAACATATTTGTATGTTTACATTGAATATGATTGATGTCCATTGGAAGCAAAATGATGTTCCCTCAACTGCTCCTTTTTCATATGGCATTGCCATATTAATTAGGTATTGTTGCCAGACTGCAACCATTGTTTGACTTTGTATAATTTCATTTGTTAAGTGTTTTTCTAGACAATGTAATGCGTTTTCATCCCTACCCATCAGTGCATTGCAGAAAGATTGGACAACATAGAGTCTTAAAGACTGTCCATCAAATTCAGGTGCTATCAAATGACAAATTGCACTGAACATGCTATTGGGACATTTTGACATAGTTGTTTTTGCTATGTGCAGTCCATGAATTTGCATTTCATGAACAATGGATTCATAATGGTTTTCAAGATTTTTGCAAAGAGGCGATAAGTAATAATTTTGGATAGATTTGCATCTAGGCAATATTTTGTGCAATAGAGGTTCAAAATGTCCAGTGACAGGATCTGTATCATGAAACAAAATGTTCAGTGGAATTGTATCTAGATGATGATTGAAGAACAAATACTTTTTTTTTCTTGTTAATGACCAAACTCCAATTGGTATGTTCAACCACTTTGAAAGCCATCGTATGCAAAATGTGTCTCCCCATAAGCCTCTTTCAGATTGGGAATTGCTATTACTAGCAGAGAATCACATTTTATGAAGATATGTGTCAACATCGTGAATTCCATGAAGCTAAGATAACATGAGAGGATCTAGTTCATATTGTGACGTAGCAGCAACGATGGAATTAAACGAACGCTCCCAATGGACCTCCAATAACCAATAAACAACCTTTTATATATCAGAACCGAAATCTTTTTCTAAGATTTAAAAATATCCTTTCCCCTTTCGATCCGATATACACCTTTAATCCATTTAAAACTGCGTTGATGCTTTATACCAACAGAAACTTATGTGGATTTGTGCGCTCATATCTGGCCGATCGAACGGCTCCAATAAATTCGCAATATCGACAGTCGCAATGTGACTTTCAATTATAACAAATGCGATGCATTCTCCACACTCCGATGCGTTACCAATCGGCGATTGCAAATCGCAGTGATTGGATTGTCAGAACCGTCGGCAGCTTCCACAGTTCCGATGCGATGCTAATCGGAGATCGCAAGTCACAATAGTCGGATGGTGTCGCTTCCTGTAGTGATGCGATATTTCTCGGACCCGATCTCACTTTAAACAAGTTTTATAACCTTTTCGCATTTGGTTTCCAATGTCATGTGAAGCGATATGGAACGCCTCTCTGATCCGATGCGATGATTTCACACGGAACCGATGGGTCAATAAATAAACCAATATATATTTTAAATCCGCTCTAAGGTTACGATAAGTGTTTTTTCCGCCGATTCTCTGTGTTAATGAATTTCACGCTCGCAGACTCAAACTATTTCGGATTTGACTCAACACAGCAATTCTTACAGTTTAAAATAAAACACAGATCACAACCACTTCAAGCAATTACAAAGAAAGGCACACACATCAAACCTTACAGACTCGTCATACATTGATGCACATAACATTAAATTTATTCATAGTATACAAAAGAACAAAGTCTGGGCCTTAGGCCCAATTACACAGGGAAATAATCACTGTTACACCCAAAAACACAATCCATACATACACTCTGTATTCTTACTCCACAAAAAAACCTCTCTAAATCTCCCGCTCATCAACATTTTTCTCCTTTTATTATCCACTAATTCCTCTAACAATAGCTAACGCAATCTCCTATTTTTTTTAAAGATCTAACAGAAATATTCTATTTCTTGGCTTCTCATGCGCACCTATACTAACAACTCTTATCTCTGAATCTAAAATAAGACAGTCTCACTTATTACAATAATAAATGATAACAACTATTTGAGAAGTCCAACCTCCTCAGTAAAACTGATTTTGACCAACAGTCAATGAATTTCACCCTGTTTAGCCACAACATGTGAACAAATCTTCACATTGCTGGCTAATCCCGATGCTCCTGCATCATATTGATATGATTCTTTTGCTTCTATGTCATTGCACTGTATACAATTGAGAAAATGGTCTATTATTCCATTTCGCAGTTCGATAGACGAGTAACGAAAGTGAAAAAGAACTTCAAATGCATTGAAAAAACAATCTCTAACATTATATGCAAATCACTCTAGTCTAAAGAGACTATGGTGCATTAAGACGATATCAATGTTAGCAGCTATGCGTTTTTTTTTTGGTTGAATTGTACTTTTCAACATCTAAGGTTTCAACCATTTTTTCTATGTATTTTTTGTTGAGATTCGTATTGTAATTTGTATAGTAAGCACTATGTATGCTAGACTCCTTTTTCTCAAAGATGAGAGAGTCTTGAACTAAGTTTTTTTGCTTTATTGAAGATATGTCTATGAAAATGTTTACTAGCATAGAAGAATAATTGCAGGTTGATATTATATGTTTCATTTGAAACATTAAATAAGGGTAGCAAAGTTGCAAGTAACTAGCTCCTATCTTGCACCTCTCTGTATTTTAGAAGTATCACTGCAAAAAAAAAGAACACGCCACATTGAAATCTATCTTCAATGTGTTTTGATTAGTAAAATGTACTATGTGTTATTAAGTAGCATAAAATATGGAAATTTCATACACATATGTAATTGTACAACGTGGCTGCGTAAATTGTGCCTTTGTAATCTATTATACAATAAAATTAATTCTACTAGTTCTAAATGACATAATTGTAATTACTTCAGCTTAAATTTTTAAGAATGCATCTCTAAACACCTTAGAATATGAGTTTCTTGAAAATGTATCTACACTCACATATGAACCGTGGCATAATATCATCTGTAAGGCAGCAACATGTTTCACACAAAAAGTTTCGATTTAGGGAATTGTTTTGTTTTTTAGAACATGAAATATGTATTGTTTCAAGTGTAAGATGACAATAACTTTAAGGCAGTGATCAAATGTAGTATTGAACATAAATACGAACATCAAATTCATAATAACAAAGTGTTCATGCCTCACACAAGTTGCAAATTTACTGTGGCAAAGCATGTAATTGCAAATCATTGTGTCAAGCAATGTGCAAGATAGCTGAGTATAATAGGTACTAATTTTAGTACTATATTTTGAAAACTCGCTGCTTATACCACTTTTTGCGATAAGACAAAATATTCATTTGAATCACAAATAAATGTGTTCTATGAAGATCCTTGAGAACAACTGGTTGTCCTATGTACATTAATAAAGATGTTGTACATAACAACAACATTTGTACTATCTGAAGTCGTATTTATACGATTTTCTATGATGTCTACATTTGAAGTATTCATTGCTTGTTTTCTTCTTTGGTTCGCTTGGATGACCCTTTGCGATGAGATAAATTTTTCATTTGAACAACACAAACAACGTTGGTCTTTTACAATGACTTGTTGCTCTTTGCATATTAACAAATGTTCTGCATACAACAACAAAATTTGCACCATTTTAAGCTGAATCTAAACCACTTGATATGAGGTCTACATGCAAAGTATCCACCAGTTGTTTTCTCCATAGCTTTGTCTCTAGTACTTAGTTTATTATTAGCAGATTTTTTTTCTTCTATGAGTTGTTGTAGCAACTTTGAAAGTTGAATGAAACCACATTCCATCGTTCCAAATTGATAGATTTCATTCAATGTTGCAAGTGGCACCTAGATTTGCTAAAAAATCAAGAAAAAAACAATAATTTAACTATCCAAAGAAATAAACTAGCTGAACAGTAAAAGCAATATTAGAAGCTGAATTATAGAAACCAATTTCTCTAGGTAAAAGAACTAAAATTTTGAAATTTAGAATTATTTGAAAAGTGGTTGCTTTCTCAAAATTTTCTTTTTTTAGTTGGAAAAGTGAATTATTTATTAAAATTTGTCGCTTGAAAAATTCTAAACATCAAATTTGAAAAGTCCTTGCAATGAAGGAAGTGCAGCTTACAGAGGAAGAGGCGATCAATGTTATAACCTAACTCAAAGTCATTGGAAAGCACAAGGGATTTATGAGGTCCAAATTTTTCAGATCTTGTATAACATGCTTTTGACTTCAAAATTGCTGTTTGTTTTCATTGAAATTTGTTAAATAGCTGTGTCAAATTTGAACTAATTAATTTTAACATAGTTAAATCGAAATAAAAACATTAAAATATAAAGATTTTAAATTTTAAAATATTAAATAGTGTTGGAATTAATGGAGAAAGTCATAATTAGATTATTGTTATGATGATGATAGAATTGAGATGCTACGATAAGATCTCAAGTCCTAATATGTCAAGAGTGGTTGAAACCATCTTGTTACTGTGAAAGCCTATATAATTAAGAGTTTGAGCCCTGTGTTGTCTGTTACTTGAGGCTGAGAACAAATGTTTGCCTGAATCTTGCGTATGCTGCGATCCTGATTTGTGAGTTGTGAGAGAGCAGCCATCCTTGTTTGTGGGTTGTGACTAAGCATCGTTTTCCATCCTCGTGCAAGAGAGAAGCTGTGCTGGCTGGAGTCTACTTGTGTGTGGCTGTGTGAGAGCAATGAAAAAGGAGCCCGCGGAACAATTTGCAACAGATATTTTTGAATTAGATCAGATCGCATTGTATTGAAACATGTCTGAAGTGTGAGATGAGCAAAGGAGTCTGCCTCAGCAGATTTTCTCCCAAGGCAGTTCTGTCGCTAGCGATCCCTTCCATATTAATCAGCGTTCAAGGCATATTTTTTTCTGCTTGTAAAATCTCTGGAGATCTGTTATCAGTTTCTTGACAAAGCCGCAATTACTTCTTTAAGCTGGTACAGTTCCTTTACTACTTAATATTTTAAAGGATGACACATCGGGTCCTAGGAACGATGCAGTGGGCATTCTGGTTGTTCTTGTCGATTAAGACCAATTGTGAAGACCGATTAGACTTGGACGTACTCCCAAGTTTCTGAAATTGGAGACTAAGTTCCACCACCAACATGAACGATTTCGTGTCGAATTAATGGAATCTTATTGAAAGGAGGAGCTGTGAATTTAGATGCTGCTGTAAATTCCTTTTCTGATTGCCAATTTATTATCAAAATCAATTATATTTGTTGCTGAGGTGGACAATTGGCTGCGTGGATAGAAACCCCTATTAGTGCGTTGTCTGGAGAGCCCAGAGGACGAGATTGCATGTTAATGCTTGTGTGATATGTTTATGTGGTATGGCAGATTCACTATGAAATTAATTGATTTTCCATGATATTAATAGTAGGTTTACGGTGTTCACCCCTATCGTAAACATAGAATTTTGCTACGAATCTAGGCAGTAGGTTGAGGAAGCCGTGGATCAGTCGAAGCTGCTGCGAGAACGGCTTGGGAAAAGAGCAGTAATTCAATTGATAGGCTATGGAGATCCCATACACCACAGTGAGATCCATAATATTGTATTCCAATGTAGAGATCCATAATATCGTATTAATTGATTTGCCATGTTTTACTAGAAATATGTGTCATATGAGAAATTGTGAATTACACGAATAAGAATTAGACATTGATAGCATTGCCAGCTTGTTGAGAGGTCATTTGTTGCTCATCGCAATAGCCAAGGGCACTAATACTTGCGTGGCACAGAAGGCACAGTGTACAAGATTATACTATTGAAGAGCTGCCAAAGAAAGGATTTCCGCTTGCATTGTAACGAGGTTGTTGGAGCTTGTTAGAGGACCGAGTGAAGTCGAAATCTGGAAGCAAGATAAAACTAGATAAGCTGGACCTTTTAACAACATGTATATAATTTAGATATTTTTGATTCTGATGATGATGATGATATTCTCATGTTGGCATTTGGAGGCATTAGTATGAGTAGTATTTTTAACTCTGGATTTTTGTTCAGGAAAACAATGTGTTTCCGTTGATGACCACCAGAAACAAGAGGCACAATATGTTGTGCAAAATCCTGATATTGAAAAGTCACGAATTGATCTTCAGGAAGGATGTAAATAGGAACAAAGTCTTGAAAATCAATTCGACGAGCCATATGAAGCTAATTGCAAAGACGTCGCAGAAGAAGACAAAACTGGAGAGAACATAAACTGTGATGGTCTCATGAATATTTCTATGTGAGCAGATGTTAATAGTGACAATCCTATTAAGCCTATTATAATTTTGAGAAGGGTGAGGATAAGCGTTCAAGTTTTCCATCACTGGGAAAGAAATGAGGTAAAAATACATCCCTACTTCACTGCAAGGAAAGTGAAGATGAAGCCTCGACTCAGAATAAAGAAGCATGGAGTCAGAAGCATAAAGACAAAAATGCAAACTCTGTTACCAAGTTGTTTTCATGTTTTTTATTGTAAGCCTAGCTGCGACTAGACTAGCAAGTGTATGTTATTATACAATACCTTCTCTACATTAAGGGGGAGTGTTGGACTTAATGGAGAAAGTTGTAATTAGATTGTTGTTATGATCATGATAGGAGTGAGATGCTAAGATTAGATCTCAAGTCCTAATATGTCGGGAGTGGTTGAAAGCATCCCGTTAGTGTGAAAGCCTATGTAATTAAGGCTCATCTGGCTCAATAGTCAGATTGTATGTATGAGTGTGTACACTCTCCAGGTTCGGACTTGGAAAGCTATTTGATCAATAGTTAGTTTTATCATATAATTAGATTAATTTTAAACCATAATGGATTCTACGATTAAATCTTGTAAAATAATAGTTTCTCCATTTAATTATGTGTTATTGGTTTTGATATTGTATTAATAAACTTTTAATTTTAAGATAGCTAAATGGAAATAAAAACAATAAAAAATGAATATTTTAAATTTAAAAATATTATATAACTAGATTAATTCTAAATTATAATTGATTGTATTATTAAATTTTGTAAAATAACATCTTTTGCATTTAATTATTTTTAATAGATTTTGATATATTTATATTTATCTAATTATGAAATTTATTTATTATGAATATAAAGAATATAATTCATAATATTAATCATAGATATAAAAAAATTCAATTATATAGAAATTTTTTGTTTAGTAATTTGTATAAATATTAATAATTTGAATTATATAAATATTATTAATTATTATTCTTTCAAAAGTTTAAGAAAATATGATGTGATGAAGTATGAAATGACCAAAACTAATTACAGATCACAAGCCATATTTCTTTAGTGAAAAATATGTAATAGTAAGATAGATATTTTATGAAATAAACTATGCCATACACCATACCAATGTTTTATACGTTCTTGGAAGTACAACATCTAACTAAAAAAATTATAGTTGACTTGATTTGTGGGTGTTCTGCTCACCCTTTTGCCCTCTTTATTTGCGGGTGTTGATATTTTCATTTGACTAAAAATATATTATTTATTTATGATATAAGCTAATTATATTAAAATGTATAAGCTAAGTATGATATGACATTGATTCAAGTTTTAAAATTATAATGTAATAACTTTATTTAGTCAAATAGAAACGCAATGGAACAACTACATGGAATTGAAATAGAAATGCAATGGAAAAACCATGTGGAATTGAAATAGAATGTATGTTTTCCAATAAAATTATAGCTATTAACTATGTCATACTTCAACAAGAATTATAATGCTAAGCCGTATTTTAATATTATTTATAATTCTTTTCTATTCACATTATAATAAATTCTATTACTACTTATTACATAGGCTTCAGCATTATATATATATATAATTTTAAATGTAATTATAAGTTTAAAATTTAATTGTAATTTAATTTATATATTTTTTAATTATAATAATCATAATTATTTATTACTTTTTAAAGGCTTTTAATATTATAGTTTTATCACATATAATTTTTTTAATCACAAATTTTTTTTTTCATTCTACAATTTAAAAGAAGATTTTTGTGACAAATTCTCCTCAATTTTAGCCACTATTTTTGTTTTCGAAATTTAAATCTTAAATAGATACTTTTGTTACCAAATTTTTTATAATTTTAAATTTTGATAATTTTGTTAACTATTTTTTCTTTCTAATATTTAAAAAGGTGACTTATTGATTGATCTCTCGTTCAGTATGAAGAAAAAGGTCAGAGGATGATTGGGATGAAAGTGTTCTATTGAGTAGAGGCAATACATAATCTTGAGGCCATGGCTAAATGCTAATCATCTGGGATGCCAGTGTTAGAAAAACCTTGCCTAAATGCCTTGAGACTGCCACGTGGCTGAGTGTAACACTTATAAGCCTTTCTAGGTTGGACAACTGGGACATAATAAATATAACTTTCAACATGTTTCTTCAATAGCTCAATTCAAATGTTGTAGACCAATTAATAATCAGCTGTGCTTTTCTATCGTACATAGCCTATGGGAGCGCACACAGTTGGGTTTTCATATACCTATGAAGTGAAAGGGAAGCAACTACCCTTTCTTCAAGATAAGAGTAAGGCTCTAAGCTTTAAACCAGCCGACAAAGCAAAATTGAGCATGTGTTTAAAGAATAATTTTGCACATCCTGTGTCCATTACATGCTACACCATTAAATTTAACGAAAGAAAACTCCGTCACGATGATATACAATGATAAGCTTATGGCCAAGTCAATTTTTTAGCAGATGGATTGCTTTTAGCCACACTGGAAACATAATTTCCTGAGAAAGCATTTTGCATTGAATTTGTAGATTGGAAAGGCATAAGAGACTGAGGAGCTTGAACAATATCGTTGTGTAAAGTCAAATAGTTACCCCCAGAACTATTATGAGTCAGCCTACAAGGGAAATTTATGAAGTTATCTGCATGAGCCATGATATCTCGTGGGAAGGAGATCAAGTGAAATTACATGGGCCAAGGATACCTCGCTCCCAACAAATATTGTCGTATGGAAAAAATAAAACTAGTAGGAGCATATAGTATAGATCGATGCATAAAGATGAAAAGCAAACAAAAAAACTCATGGATCAGTTCGAAAAAAAAAAGATCTAATAAACATATAATAGAAAACTGATGGATCAGTTCGGGAAAATTACTACAAGTATGCTTACACCAAGATTTCGTTCTCATCTGAGTACTTCAACACATGAAATTGAAAACGTGTGAAACAGTAGATGCCCAAATCCCCTCGAGAGATATCGGATAAGGAAGGGATACTTCTTTGATCCTTCCTTTTTCCGTTTAATTGAAAACAATTATATGACAACTTTACAATATATATAAAAACAATAGAATAAAATTATTTTTCTTTCCAATAGCAATCCAAACTCCAAGCCTGTATTATTTTATATAGCCATGGAAAAAAAATTAGGAAGTCAAAATAAAAAATCTCTGAATCTCAATCTTAGCAATATATGATAAAAGATTTACAGAGATCTCTTAACCCAACTAATGTTGCTACGTACGTAGTTCACAAGCCAAATTTATTTCAAATCCCTAAACACAACAATGTGTTCTACTTTAAATTCTCCATTATGGAAAAGTACGAATTATTGAGAAGTAAGAGTAGAAGCAGTATATAAAAGAACCAGATATTGAAGGGATGGATTTCTAAAAAAATTTCTCTTTTGAAGAGAAACGTATTAGGACTTAGAATTATAGGATTAAAGAATTAAAAATCCAAATACAAAGTCTAGTCGAGTCTTCACGGTAACCTGAATAACAAAAGCGTTTTGTACATGTCACTTGTAGAAATGAACAATCGAGGTCAACGGAAGACAATAGAAGACAATGTATCATTAAAGTTGTGATAAGCTTATGGCCAAGTCAATTTTTTAGCAGATTGATTTCTTTGAGTTACACTGGGAACAATATTTCCTGAGAAAGCATTTTGCATTGAATTTGTAGATTGGAAATGCATAAGAGACTAAGGAGCTTGCACAATCTCGTTGGGTAAAGTCAAACAGTTACCCGCAGAACTATTATGAGTCAGCTTACTAGGAAAATTTATGAAGTTATCTGCATGAGCCATGATATCTCGTACGAAGGAGATCAAGTGAAATTACATGGGCCAGGATACTTTGCTCCTAGGGAATATTGTCGTATCGAAAAAATAAAACTAGTAGCAGCATATAGTATAGATCGATGCATAAATATGAAAAGAAAATAAAAAACCTCATGGATCAGTTCAAAAAAAAAAGATGTAATAAATATATAATAGGAAACCGATGGTTCAGTTCGGAAAAATTACTACAAGTATGCTTATACCAAGATTTCGTTCTCATCTGAGTACTTCAATACATGAAATTGAAAACGTGTGAAATAGTAGACGCCCAAATCCCCTCGAGAGATACCAGATAAATAGCGGATACTTCTTTGATCCTTCCTTTTTGCGTTTAATTGAAAACAATTATACGACAACTTTACAATATATCTACAAACAATAGAATAAAATTATTTTTCTTTCCAATAGTAATCCAAACTCCAATGTTGTATTATTTTATATCTTAACCCAACTAATGTTGCTACGTACTTAGTTCACAAGCCAAATTCCTTTCAGATCCATAAACATAACAATGTGTTCTACCTTAAATTCTTAGTTATGGAAAAGTACGAATTATTGAGAAGTAAGAGTACAAGCAGCGTATAAAAGAACCAGATATTGAAAGGATGGATTTCTAAAACATTTTCTCTTTTGAAGAGAAACGTATTAGGACTGAGAATTATAGGATTAAAGAATTACAAATCCAAATACAGAGTTTAGTTGAGTCTTCAAGGTAACCTGAATAACAAAAGAGTTTTGTACATGTCACTTGTAGAAATGAACAATCGAGGTCAAGGAAAGACAATAGAAGACAATGTATCATTAAAGTTGTGCTTCTGTTTCTTATTTGTTACCAAAATAAAATAGGAGATAAACAACACACCATACAACATCTATCATCAGTTCACATAGTACTTGGCATGGTATTGCCTGAGTCAAGTAACATTTTCTACTCAAAATCGACTTCAAATCTGTGTCCAGAAGCCCCGAATTTGAAAATCAATAAAGCCCATTAAAATAAAGATTTGACTAGTTCAATTTAAGACAAAGTAAGTAGAAATACATACTTGACCTCAGGACTTCCACGCAGAAAGCAACGATTTTTTTTCTCCAGCCGCACAATCCACAACTAAGCTAAATGCACACCTTCCTCACGATACCTTCAACTGCTTGCTGCACATAGAATAGAGTCCATTTTTTTATTATCAAGACCTATAACAGTAACAAAAAAGAACAACAAAACACTTAAATGGTGATTTGAAAACTAGAAAAATCTAAAAAGAATAAGAGAAAAATACCTGAAAGTAGATAGTCGCAACAATCAACTGCACAACATATGGCAACTGAAAATAGATAATGCACAAAGAACTGTCAATACGAAAATTTACAGAGGATTGAAAATAGATAGCGCACGAAAATTTACAGAGGATTGATAATAGATAGCGCATAAAGAACTGCGCATTTAAATGTCAAAGTTTCGCTGGTGAACTGTTAATCCTTAGGTATGTGTGACTACCCTTTTTACATGCTATTATTTAATTTTGCTGATTTGTGTTGGTTTTGCATTTAATTGGAGTGTACTACTACAACCTGTTTAATAATAAACTTTCACCATATATTATACAATGACCAAAAACACCGGACTCCCAAGGAACATGCTGTCAGTGTTAAACCTCTCTCATAGACCAACCTGCAGTGAGGTTGTATTAATAATGTTACAGTCACGAAAAACACCCGACTCCCAAAATCACCTGTTTAAATATTTTATTGATTAACTTATGTGGTGGAGAATATGCATTAAGTTATTTAAGATAATTTCCAGGCTTTCATATGGGAGATTGACGGCGCACAGACACCTGCATTTAATTGGAGTGTAGTCTCGGGACCAACCCATGTCCACTTGGCAGAACTTGTGAGTTATCTGAAAGGATGGTTTATGCATTATAGTTTAAATATTTTATTATCCCTGGTTGCCCCACAGGATTAAACATCACGTTTTATCCCAACTTTCAATTAGTTTAGTCTTGGATCCCCAAAAAAATTAATACGAATAAATGTTCAGAAATCAACCTAATGAATCCAAGGACAAGAGCCATATCACTCACTAAATTGCAATGCTGATTTTGTACATTAAGATCATCTCCTGGCATGATGGTGGCAAGTTTATATTAAATTTGCAAGAGCTCCAACCCAATACACAATACACGCTATATATTGGCAGCGCACCTTACATATTAGCCATACAACTTTTCCGTACAGCTTTGCAATAACAAGTGAATTCTATTGACCAATAAGAAAGAAATGGGTGATTCGAAAGATTAAATCCCTAATCACCAAAACTTAAACTTAAGGAAAAACAAGAACAGAAAGTAGATTCTAAAATTTGGAGCAAAGCTGCTTTACCCAAAGTTAGAATATGAATGGTAGTAGCAAATCTGGAGAAAATACACGTTACGTTACTGTATCGAAAAGTAAATTAAAATTTACTGCAAGAATTATGTGAACCAATTACTAGTTACAGAAGTGCATAATTAGAATTACAAAATACCATAGTAAAAGAAAGAATCATGAACTACTGAACTGAAAATTATGCATAATAACTAATACAGTAGAAAACTTAATATTACTTCTACATGGAGGAGATAGCATAGCATATAATGTATGGAAAAATCGGTCGGTGAAGGGTTTAGAACCCGAACCTTGTAACTGGGCCCGGTTCCGATCCCAATACCTTGCTGGAACTATGGAAGGGGCATAAAAAATAATAAAGGAACTATTACATACATTAAACATTTATAAAAGCCTCAAAGGAAGACGTGAATCAAAATTGTGCTATTATAATTTAAAATACTTCAAGAACTGGATTGAATAATGACCTTAACCATATAAGAAACTATATTTTGCGAGAGAAAAATCCTTGCGGCATAACAAATCATAAGTAGCGAGGAAGTTCAAAAAAAGAAAAGAAACTATTTAGACAGTAAATCAGCGTAACTGTCGAGAACCAAAATATTATGAACTGAATGTATAGTCGCAACAACATTGCAAAGAACTGATCCATTAAATTCTTAATTGGAATATAGAGACGTAGATTTGGAGCTTAAACCCTCTTATAACTTCTTAAATAGTAATGGGAAATGGGGATAATCCCTGTTACCCTGTTATCCCATATCGAAATGGGACCGAACCTAAATTGGGACAGTTAAATTAAACCCTCAAATGTAAAACTAGCTTTTAACTGGGTTCCAAGCACCCGACAGCTAGAGAGACCCCGCTTGCAAGATAAGCAAAGGATGGTCGAACGTCACTGGGTGAAATCAATTTCTGAAGTAAGTCTCGGAAGAACGAGAAAGAACTCTTACTGTTATCAAGGAGAACTGAGCCAATGTTGAAAATTTTGTGCTGGAATGCTCCTAGTTATTAAAAAGGTACCTAAATAGTAATCAAAGAGCCAAACCATTTTACGCAGCGTTAGTAATAGCAAGAATTCAAGAATTAAAAACTTAAAGACGAAACCCATGTCCAAATCTTGTTTTGTGCAAAACTCTAACCGGAAAAGAAAACTAGCAATCAAAACTCTTACCACACATTGGCATCCTGCTCGAACCATAGAGTCACTGTACATAGCGTCGAGCCAGAGAACAGAGAAATCAACATCTTTACATATGTGCTTTGTGGAGTCAATCCATGGCGCCCAGACGGGTTACCCAACTCTTCTTCAGAACTGACCATTAGCGTTGTAAGAAAAAGGACTTTAGCGAAGCATAACTCACATAACCATGGGATTTTGTGGAGCTCTAGTGGCAGAGGCATGGTCGAAGAGCATGCAGTTGCAGAGCCGACTTCTGCAGCGCGTAACTAAACAATGAGAAATGTGGTGAGAGGTGGCGCTGGGTTATTGTAACCCACCTCAAGAGCCCAGAGTTTCATCGATCACGATGAGATTTGATCCGACGATGGGAAGATCACCAACGCAACCAGACAGATGAAGTCCGCAACCCCCGAGACATGGCCTTTATTGCTGAAATAAATTTGGTGAGGATTCGTAATATCTCACTGACAATGTTAATAAAAGTTTTAAAGAGCCTAAATTGAAGTTTTATGCCTAAAATTTCGATAAAAATTTAAAGTCAAAGGTATATATATATACATATGTTCACTCCTAAAATTTTGATTCATATTTATAAGTATTATATTGCACAATTTTTTTATAGCTAAAATTACACATAACAAAGATTAACAACATAAATTCTACACCTATGCAAGCATTGTACAACTTGTTTTTAAGCTGCATTGACTGGGGTCCTTCGGTGTCACACCCGTCATTAAGAGGCCATTAACACACGATCTTTTGTACAAACATAATGTTTCACAGCTTTCATTAAGGTGCCATTAATGCAAGGATATGTGAATAGTTGGTGGTGCATTGTATAGTAAATTTTGACATGGAAACATGATCGATTTGGCATTTCGTGTTAAAAAAAAAAACGGGCCAGGATTTTCTCATAGTGTCTGGCGTTAACAATGATCCTTGATCCTAGTTTTCTTAATTGACCGTCAAGTTTTCTTAGCTTGCAACCTTGACAAGTTACAGTTTAAAATAATAAATGAAAAGTTTGTAAATGGACTTCCCGAATCTATGATTGCGATCGTCGCCTTGGAATTTGTGGTCTGCTCACAGTAAGGTACCAACATTTGAGTTCGAGGCATGTGGATTTGTCGTGAGTCATGCACGAATATTTATGCGATTTGCAATAAAATATTGAACCTCTCAACCAATAAGATTTGAGATAATTACATTAAAATATATTTAAAAAATCATAAATTTCAATTTATAATGTGTAACATTGGATAAATTTTTAATTTTTTGTTTGAAACACAAATTAATGTCGCGATTAGCCCAAATATGATGCATTATACTTGCAGGCGGCAGGTATAATAACACCCAAGTACGAAGGTATGCAAATGAAGTTGTTTACCCAATATATGGAATAGCTTGGATGACAGTGTTTTGCTGGAATCGAGTAAAAAAAAAATTCATATTACCAAAACATTTGAAAGACGCACTCCCAAATCTACTTGTCTTCATCTATATATATATATATATATATATATATATATATATATATAGAAAGGGTCATTATCATATATTTATTTATTTTCAATTATCAAAACTTATATATATATATATATATATATATATATATATATATATATATATATATATATATATATATATATATATATATATATATAAAAGTTATGAGATTGATAATTTAATGTATTTTTAAATTTTATTATTTTTGTTTTTATTGAAATAATTATTTAAAATATAATTACTATATTTACAAATATTTCATAATGGTAATTAAAAAATTAAAAATAAATGTAAATAAATAATTATTTTGAAAAGATTTTGAAAAAACTTAATATCAAGTAAAAATTAAAAAATTTCAAGTAAAAATTATAAAAACATATAATATTAATGTTAAATGAAAGTGGTAGTAAGTTTTCATATATATATTTTATTAAGGTGGTATGAAAATTTTAGTCTACAAACAACATTTTTACATCTTTATGTTGCTAAATAGTTTCATTTCTCTTATTCTTAATTACTAGAAATTCAATATAGATTATTTAGCTTTTGAGGTTATTAAGTGTTAGCTCCCTATAAATTTTTTGGCAAGCAAAGTAAGGGGCTAAATTGTTTTTGAGCCTTCAATGAATGCATCTCCCCTAAAGACACATCATCCTTGAAGTCTCCTGTGCCTTCACCCTATGATGAAATCCCCTCTGTTGATTCCCATTATGAAGCCTCTCTGATTGCAAAAAAAAAATTGTTCTCCTAAAGGCCTTCATTTGCCCCTGGTACCCCTGCAGAACTGTCCATTTCATCCCTTTTTCCCTTTTTCAAAGTTCCCCTTTTACCCCAAATCCCCTTCCCTAATCCTTCTAAACCTTCCCAAAATTCCCCCCAAAACCATACATAATACCCTTGGTTTGTTTTATTTCCCCTTATTTCCCCTATCGTTACCCTTTGTTGGTCTGAAAATGCACTAAAAATGGCCCAAAAAACCATATTCTCCATATATGGGCTCAACACCTTTTGGCACTAGCCCCCTCATCTTTTCACCACGTGACTCCGGCGCTAGAACTAGGCGCCAAAGCGGACAACGCTTACCGCAGTTGTATATCGGGTGCATCTTAAACCGTCGATCTCTACAGATCGGATGGTCATCGCAGGCTCCACAGCACCCATGGCCCAACCTGCTCACCGCCCAATTGAATATCAACCGTCCGTTTAGCCGTTGATCCGACGGTCCAAAATGCATCTGACCCGATGGTCCTCGCCCGCGCACTATTCAGAAACCGCCGGTTTTCATCACACAACTTTTGAAGGGCGGGCGGTTTTCCCCATTTCGCAGCGATTCCACTCATCAAACGACGCGTGGCAGCGGCACTATTTCAAAACTACCCTCTCATCGCGCGTTATCGTTCGGCACAAGACACAGAACGATATACATATCAGCTGTCCGATCTGCAATCGCCCATCCAATAGTTGTCGCTCCACGAAGTTGCGCGGAGTTTAACCAGAGGCATCCGTACCCCTGGCCCACTGTCCATCGTCCTCTGCCACGTCCCCAGCCGTCGATCTCCTCCGAGATCGGACGGTCCAGATCTGACGACACGCCCGCTGTTGACCTCGTACCGCCACGTCATCCTTCCACGTGTTTCCATCATATATTCGCCCGTCCCTTCATATGTATTCCATTCCAAGGTCGATTTTTAAGGTTTTTTCATTGGATTTTCCATCCGCGCCACCTTCCAACTATATTTCCTATTGTTTCCACCTCACTGCAAGTCCTCCACAGCATTTTTCGCCATCTCACCAGTCTGCATAGTCATTCTCGCCACCCCCGTCGCATCCACCACCTCCATACGTGTTTTTCTTAACAGTTTTTCGTGTTTTGCAGGGTTATTAGAGGGTGAAAGCCACCATGATTTCACAGTCTGTATTACAGTGGCAGGAACACAAGAAAATACCATTTGCAGGAGCTGGAATTATGAAGAAAGGGCCTGGGAAGGAGCCATGACAGTACTTGCATTAAAAGAACAGGTTTTGAATTCTGTAAAACTCACCCAGAGCCATTAAAAGCACAGTTTTCACCAAGCAAGTACGGGAGCAACAAGGATTTCAAGGCACGTAATAGAATATTTTGAGCCTTGATCCAGTGTTTAAAGGACAAAGGTACTAGTTCGAAGACATCATGGAGCACACAGGGGGTACAACACGCAAAAATTTATGTATGTCAGGGCTTGCACATCAGCAAAATGTTTTCCCCATAAAGGACAGAGTGCCCATGCAGCTTTTATTCTATACTGTGTTCCTAGAGAATTTCCCACCCTGACAACAGTCCTACGCTATCATAAGCATTAGTTGCACAACATGGCAGACTTGAATCATTGATTTATTTTTTTTCAGTTCATCAGAAGTACTACAAAATGCTACAGCAGAGTACATCAGAGACATACCTGGAGTAAATGGAAACCTGACGAAGACCACTCTTTCACCCAAGAGTGCCACAGATTAATGCATAGAATTTATACAGAGTGGGCTTCGGCCTTCTTCCTCTTCTGAGTTTTTAATGCTGCATTTAGTTTTTCACCTACCTTCTCTGCTCCTCTGGAGCTATAAATTCATGAAGAAAATCATTGTAAAGGTTGTTGATTAGTTATCAGGGAATTGCAAGCTGTTTCTTTTAAGACATAGTCTCTGTGTAAAGTAGTAAGATAGGGTGAGGAAGATGATTTCAGACTGAGTATCCAACTATTGGCAATGTTGTACTTGACTGGTGTTGCTTTTTAATATGACAATCACATTTCTTTGGATCTTGATCTAAAGCAGCGGTGATGTTTTCCTATCTCTGTGTTTTAATTCATTTCATTTCGTTTCTACTGACTTGCATCAGAATATTGGCATAGGATTTACCCTTGTTAGGTGCCCTATGTTTTTGCTCTCCTTGCCTTTGATGCTTTCTTCTGAATGTGTTATCTAAGAATTGATTTCAGTTAATTTAACCAGTGTAGTGGATGTTATTTCATGCTCTCTGATGTATGAATTAAATGAATCTCTTCTTAGATGTTCTTGTTAGGATTTAGCTGGAAGATTTGGGAACATTGGGGATTAGAGTTAGCCCTGTCCACTAGGATCCTTGTGCGACCATCTGGTCTTTAACTTTGTGTCTTGGATCTGTGTTGCCTCCTCCTCTCCTACCATTCCATATCACACTATCATCTTTAAGATCCAATGTTTTATATGACTAGCCCAATTGAAAGCCTGCATATTGATTAGCAAGCAAATCCTTTCCTGACTCCATCGCCCAATGGTTTTGAATGCTCCCTGGAATACTTCACCTCTGCCTTACTCCTCTTTACTCATCCTGGTCTTACATTGAACCATTATTTCCTGATAACCAACAACCAAACAAACAATCAAACAAACTCTGAGCCTTATAACTAGCCTAACATCTTAACGCTGAGCTTCAAAGACATATACCTTTGACATAGCATAGAGAGATCCTTCTCTGGACCCAGGAGGGCTAGATCCTGAGGACTGAAAGTGGTTTTGATGTTGTCTCATCTTTTGGTATTTCCAACCTTGCCAAAACATGGGAACCCCAACATAATGGCGATTTTGCTGGGGAACATTTTGAGTATTTCTCACCTTCCACATCATTAGAACCTCAGAAACCTACAATCTTTGGTTAGGTTGGCGGTTTAATACTCCTATTCACAGATCAACCTCTATACCATTTGTTGTGTTTTCTCCCATACTCTTAGACAGATTCTGGAAAGGGCCAGGTAGCCTCCAGATCTCACATTCTTTCAGAGGTGACATATCTGGTAAAATCCCTCCCAGTCAATCTCTGGTTAGAGTTTGCTGTGTTGTGTAGATATCCTTGAAAAGGGACATCTCATAAGCATTGTGGTGGACAGTGTAACCTCCAGAAACATCCTGAACCTTCCACCTGGCGACTCCAGAATTCTTAAATGATTTAAAAACTCCACTGGTGATCAGTAGGCCTGCTGATTATCCTGGTTTCACATAAGACTCCACTAGGAGACCAGCCTCCAAAAAAAATCAACCACAGTAGAAGTAACAATCAGGGTTAGGCTCATTTGTTGAAAATAACATTCTGGCTTCAAGAACCGTTCACACAAGAGCTTATCCCAACCCAAACCCACCTGAAATAGTTGACAACCCTGAGAGCATCCTCAAGAGATCTCCTACACCTAAACAATCAACTATTTCTAGTCACATCCATAGAGCTAACTCTGCACCAGAAGAATTTACTGCTCTATCAGATCCATTTTTTTACCTAGGCACTCAAAACAGTTTACCAAGAACTAGGTCATTTGGTGTCCTAGACTAGCTAGATCTCGAGTCCCCTCGTTCACCATCTCATAGTGGTAAATGCAGTGGGGACAGACATACCCCTCCATTTACACCTCCTGATATTCACTTCATTCAAAACTTGGGTCTCTGCCACCCTAAATCTGCCCAACAAGCTTCTGCTGGTCATAACATCCCTGTCATCCATGTACTAGCTGCTCAAGTGAACCCTTTACCTCAACAAAACATCATCATGGCAGCCTGGTATGCACCTCTGGTTTTACCGCAGCCTCTAGTACCCTTACCCAATGATTATCAATCAAAGATCCCACATTTCACTGCAAAAGAGTCTACTACAGCCCAACACCATGTAGATAGGATGGAAGATTATTTTGACTACATGGAGATAGATGATGATACAGTCAAAATGAGAATCTTTGCCCAGAGCTTAGGAGGTGATGTGAAGAAGTGGTTCAAAGGCTTACCTCCTAATAGTATTCAAGACCTCCCAAACTTATATCAGACCTTCATAAACAAATGGGAAGTTAAGGCAAATCCTCTCCAAATCCTAGCAAAATACAAGAACCTGAAAAGGAATGTAGGGGAAAGTGTCCAGGCCTACTCTACAAGGTTTAACAGTGTTTATAATGCTCTTTCTCCACACATGAAACCTCCCCTAGGTATGGTTTTAGTGAAATACCCTGAAGGCCTGGATGCTGACATGGCCTATCAGCTTAGGGAGAGGGATTACAACACACTATAAGACATGCAAAAAGGAGCAGTGAGTGTAGAGGCAAATCTGATTGAGAAAAAAACAAGATTGAGAGTTGAAAAAAGGGTAACATATAGAGATGACAATGTAGCTTCCACATCTGATCCAAATTATGACCGTTTATCTAAAAATGTGGAAAAGCTACAAAAATGATGGAAAAAATGGTTGTTACAGTTAGTAACCAAAACAGAAATCAAAACCATGACCAGAACTAGAACTTTAGAAGAAATAATGCCACTCCCAACAAACAGAGAGAATCAGATCAGCAAGTTATTCCCCCATTCCAAGAGAAATTTTTAGATGAAGATGAGGGAATCATAGAAGAGTCTGAGGGGAACACAATAAACATGTTTGAAACAGAAAGTTCAATCCACAACTATTACACAGAAGAAGATCAACCCTCACCCTCATATTGGGATGAGGAATGGTTAGAATCTGAGGATTACAGGTTAGGATTTGAAAATGCCATGATGCAGGTCAGAGAACAATATGAACTTAGGAGAAAAAAGAGCTTAGATACTACCAAACCAAAAGCTTCTGAGGTTACTATCAAGAAGAGGCCTAAGAAAACTTCTAAAGTGACTGCTGAAAGTAAGAAATTAGCAGCTGAGAGTTTTGGAAAGAACAAAGAAAAGGACAACCAAAACATTGAGAAACAAGGTCAACCAACAAGCAGTACTAACACAACAGTTAGTACTCCTGATAAAACAATTTATAACACTGTACATAGTGAGAATCAACACACTGATTCAGCCACTAAGGTGGTGACTAACAAAACAGAGTTGAACATTCCAAAGAGTCAGTCCACCTTCAATTTGGAGAGTGAGATTGCAAAAATTAAAATCTCTGTCCCACTCTCTGAGCTGGCCACTCAAGACGTATATAAAGGCCAAATTTTGAAAGCATTAAATTTAGGAGAGAACAGTCACATTGTAAATCTGAGTGATGATCAACCTGCCCTTCTGTTTAGTCCAAAGATAGAAGGAAAGTTTCAGGAAGGGGTAGTGCCACCTTTCTATATCAGTCTCAATGTCCACGATAAGATTCTCCATAATGCAATGCATGATTCTAGGGCATCACACAACCTGATGCCTAAAGTAGTGAAGGAAAAATTAGGCCTAGAGATAACCCGTCCCTACAAAGACCTATATTCATTTGACTCTAGCAGAGTAAAGTGTCTTGGCCTGATCAAAGATTTATGTGTGAGCCTTACCCAGATTCCAGCAAAATGAATGGTCATGGATGTTGTTGTGGCAGATGTGCCACCCAAGTATGGCATGTTATTATCAAGATCGTGGGGAGCCAAGCTGCAAGGAACTATGCAAATGGATGGGGCTTATGCCACAATCCCCATCTTTGGCCAACTTAGAAGACTGTATAGAGAGGCACAAATGAAATTCCTGGTTAGTAGCCCCGAAAAGCCTGAAAATTCACCTTTATACTCTGTACATACAGACCTTGACTCCTTTATCCTTTGTAATGATGAATCCTCAGAGGGGTCAGAGTCCCAAAACAGAGATACAGATAAGGAAACAGAACCCATGGACCTTAATATAATGGCTACTCTAGACTCAGAGGAGAATGATGTAGAAAACTCAGAACAGTGCACTGAAACAAAAACTCAAAGTGAACCAGAAACAAAACCCAATCAGCCAACTAGTCACCTCTCTGATTTCTACACCCATGATGAAAAAAAAAACAACCCACAGGCTAGTGCGACTCCTATAATGCAACATAATGGCGAACCCAGTGGTAGGGGAAGAAGTGTTGATAAAACAAAAAATGAACCCTTGTGGGAGATGAGTTTCGATGGGTCATGCACCAAGAGAACTGCTGGAGCAGGAGTGTGGATACATAACCCAGAGAGTGATTACGCAGAGAGCCATTCCTGCAACCTGCACTTCAGATGTACAAACAATATTGTAGAATATGAAGCTCTTATCCTAGGCTTAACTCTGTTGAAAAAACTAGGAGCCCGTAGGATAACTGTGCGTGGGGACTTTGAGCTGATTATCAAACAGGTGAATGGTGAATACACAGCGAAACATCCTAGATTGAGAGCTTACAAGAATGACACTATGGATTTATTGAAAACATTTGTTGAATACGAATTAGTGTTTGTTCCTAGGGGTCAAAATGTCATTGCAAACGGATTAGCTTGCCTAGCTAGTTCATACCCTAAGACTCCAAGCGACCAAAAAATCATCATTCAAACCAAATTCAGACCTGCAGTGCCGGACAATGAAAAATATTGGTAGGTCTTTGAGGGCGATAAACAGATTGAAGATTTCCTGCTAGGCAGAAATGAGTTTGAATTTTCTGATTCAGACTCCAAATTTGACAGTAGCTGCCTAAGTGAAGAGTCCTCAGATGAGGAAGAAACACCCTGTAATATAGAAATAAACACTTTAAACGAACAGACTGGAAACCCAAACGAAAAATGTGAAAACGCAGATAGTGAAGAAGTAGAGGTGCTGCAGACCAAAGATCAGAACATACCTCGAGGTATGGCCCCTTTAGAAGCATTTTTTGACTTTGATGATGTTGCAAAAAAGCCCACTATAGAACATGCAGACTCTGATGTTGAGGAATGCAACATAGGCACTGAAGATAAACCCAAGATGATTAAATTGGCCAAGTCCTTGCCTGCAAACATGAAAAAGAAATACATTGACCTATTCAAGGAATTCATTGATGTGTTTGCTTGGAGTTATGAGGACTTAAGGGCCTATGACACAAATATTATACAACATAAAATACCCTTGAAAGAAAATCAGAAGCCCTTTAGACAAAAACTTCACAGAATAAACCCAAAACAATTGCCTGCAGTGGAAAAAGAGATTAAGAAGATGTATGAAGCAGGTATAATTGTTCCTGTGAGGTTCTCCGACTGGGTATCAAACCTAGTGGTTGTGAGAAAGAAAATAGGGGAGATCAGATTATGCATTGATTTCAGGAATCTTAATAGAGCCTCACTCAAAGACAATTACCCTTTGCCGAAAATGGAACATATCCTTCAGAGGGTAGTAGGTTCTAAAAGGATCTCCCTGCTAGATGGTTTTTCAGGATACAACCAAGTCCTAGTAATCCCAGAATACCAACTCAAAACAACCTTTACCACCCCATGGGGCACTTTTATGTATGTAAAGATGCCTTTTGGGATGATGAACACTGGTGAAACCTTCCAAAGAGAAATGGACATAGATTTTTCAGATGAAATAGGACACTTCATTGTCATCTACCTGGATGACATAACAGTCTACTCCAAGACTGAGGAAGAACACCTAAAGCACCTGAGAAGAGTGTTTGAAAAATGCAAAAGGTTTGGTCTGTCATTAAATCCCAAAAAGACTGTATTTGGGCTGCAAGAAGGAAAACTTCTTGGCCATATCATATCTGAGAAGGGGATTAGGATAGACCCATAAAGAGTTGAGGGAATACTACAAATCACACACCCGAGAAACATCAAGGAGTTACAGTCCTTTATTGGGAAAATCAACTTCCTTAGGAGGTTTATTCCCAACTTATCTGAACACCTTAGAAATATGACTAACATGCTGAAGAAAGGTGTAGGAGTTAAGTGGACTGTTGAAGCTAATAAGTATTTTGAATCAATTTAACTTGCACTCACCCAGGCCCCTGTCCTGATCAGCCCAGATTTATCAAAAGATTTCCTGATTTTTTCATTTGCCTCCAAGCATACAATAGCCACAGTTCTACTGCAGAAAAATCCAGAGGGAATGGAACAGCCCATTTCTTTCTTCAACAAAGCACTCAGAGATGCACCCTTGAAATACAACATTATGGAAAAATAGGCCTATGCTCTGATTAAGGCCTTAAAAGACTTTAGGGTGTACATACTGCATTCCCACACTATAGCCTATGTGCCAAACATAGTGGTTAAAGACATATTGTCCCAAGACCCAGATGGGAAAAGGGGTAAATGGATTGCTATGATTTTAGAGTACGACCTTGAGATAAAACCCACCAAACTGATCAAAGGTCAGGGCTTAGCTCGACTAATGGCTGAATCAAATCTACAAGCCCTAGACATTAACATGGTAGATGCCTTGGATGAGCAGTAGGGATTGCCTGATCCCACTGTTGAGGAAAAGTTTCAGAGCTCTCCTTGGTATTCTGACATTTTATATGTGCTTACACACCTCAATGCCCCTCCTGAACTGTCAAAGACCAAGGCTATATTCTTAAAGCTAAAAGCCAGGAGCTATTGCATAATGAATGAAGGTTTATACTGGAAAAATCAAAATGGCCTATTGCTTAAATGTTTGCCTGAGTCTGAAGCAGAAAAGGTTAAACAAGAATTCCATTCAGGAGAGTGTGGAGGTCACCTGAACTGGAAAGCCACTGCAAACAAAATACTCCGAGCTGGATACTATTGGCCTACACTCTTCAATGATATCTATAAGATGATAATTTCTTGCCACAAATGCCAGATTTTTGAAGGCAAAAGAAAACTCCTCTCCTTACCTCTACAACCCATCACCGTTGAAGGTCCCTTTCTGCAATGGGGCCTAGATTTCATAGGGGAAATTCATCCTGCTTCCTCTGCACAACAAAAATGGATCTTAACAGCCATAGACTATTTCACTAGGTGGATAGAGGCCATACCTACTAGGAATGCCACAGATTCAGTCATCATTAGTTTCCTAGAAGGTCATATCCTCTCTCGGTTTGGCTGGCCAAGGAAAATAATCACTGATAATGCTGCTGCTTTCGGATCCAAGAAAATGGTTGATTTCTGTCACAGGTATCAAATAGCACTCATTCATTCAACTGCCTATTACCCTCAGGGTAATGGATTATCTGAATCATCAAACAAGAGCCTGGTGACCATCATAAAAAAGATGCTGGAAGAGAACAAAAATTTATGGCATAACAAGCTAGTGCATGCCCTATGGGCTGACAGGCTTACAACAAAGAAATTTATTGGCATGTCACCGTATCAGCTTGTCTATGGAGCAGAGGCAGTTTTTCCCACCAGCCTTGGAATACCAGTGATTAAACTTGTTCAAGAGATACAAACAAAAGAATATAGCATGGTGAGGAGAATAAACCAGACAATTCATCTCCAACAAACAAGGGAAGAGGTCTATAACAGAGCTATCAAGGTTCAGGAAAATATCAAGAAGTTATTTGACAAAAGAACTAAGGCCTCTGATTTCAAAATTGGAGATAAAGTTCTAAAGTGGGACTCAAGGAGAGAGGACAAAGGAAAGCACAACAAATTTGACAGTTTGTGGCAAGGTCCCTACATCATCCAGGCCACTGTGGGTCCAAATGCCTTTTTTCTACAGGAGTTAGATGGTACAGAGCTGTTTGGGGGTCCTGTCAATGGCAGGATGCTCAAACACTACTTCTACTGATTTCCAATTTCCAGTTTCCATTTCCATTTTACAAACCATTGCAGTGTTTGTTTAAAAAAAAAAAAAAAAAAAAAACAGAAAGAAAGTAGAGGTTCAGACATGCTCAAAACATGAACCCCTGCAGTGCGAATATTGGCTCTAACATGATCAAAACCTGAGCCAAAGAAAATGAATATAGCTGGTTCAAACATGCCCAAAACCTGGACCAGCAAAGAAGAAAGAAGAATCAGCTCTAACAAGCCCAACATCAGAGTTGAGATGAAGAAAGGAAAGTGACTCTAACAAGCTCAAAACTTGAGTCACAAAAGAAAGAGGGATGCTTCAAACTTCAGATTTCAAGCCTTCAAGTTTTGTTTTCAGTTTTTTGCAAGTTTCTGTCCATGTGCAACTGTATTTATGCCTTGGATCCACAGCAAACTAGACTGTCTAATCCTAGTTTGGCTGTTTTTAAATTTCTGTTGTAGAATATAGAGAAGAAATCTGCTGGACAGTTTAATCCTAGCAGATATTAGAGTAGGTAGAGAAACATGTGGGACCAAAAGTTTAATCTGGTCTCATGGAGAAATAAGGGTAGAAATAGAATAGTTTTATTTTCTTGTTTGTAAAAAATAAAAAGACGTAAAGGGTCTGCTAGCTCAAATGCACCCTAGAAGAAAAAATGCTAGGATTGTAGAATGGGTAGGTAGAATGATTGAGAAATTTTTTCTGCTAAATTGATGTCTTCACAATTGTGGCAGCTGAAAATAAAAGAAGAAAGGTGGCTCGAGCAACAAGTATCTGGCCTACTCCAAAGATATATTCTCTGAATTCTTGACTCCTTCAAGAAGAAGCCATCCCCATGTGGAGCCACTGTTAGCCCCCTATAAATTTTTTGGCAAGCAAAGTAAAGGGCTAAATTGTTTTTGAGCCTTCAATGAATGCATCTCCCCTGAAGACACATCATCCTTGAAGTCTCCTGTGCCTTCACCTTGTGATGAAATCCCCTCTGATGATTCCCATTATGAAGCCTCTCTGATTGCAAAAAAAAAAAAGTGTTCTCCTAAAGGCCTTCATTTACCCCTTGTACCCCTGCAGAACTGTCCATTTCATCCCTTTTTCCCTTTTTCAAAGTTCCCCTTTTACCCCAAATCCCCTTCCCTAATCCTTCTAAACATCCAAAAATCCCCCCCAAAACCATACATAATACCCCTGGTTTGTTTTATTTCCCCTTATTTCCCCTATCGTTACCCTTTGTTGGTCTGAAAATGCACTAAAAATGGCCCAAAAAACCATATTCTCCATATATGGGCTCAGCACCTTTCGGCACTAGCCCCCTCATCTTTTCACCACGTGACCTCGACGCTAGAACCAGGCACCAAGGCAGACACCACTTACCGCAGTTTTATATCGAGTGCATCTTAAACCGTCAATCTCTACAAATCGGACGGTCATCGCAGGCTCCACAGCACTCGTGGCCTAACCCGTTCACCGCCCGATTGAATATCAGCCATCTGTTTAGCCGTTGATCCAATGGTCCAAAATGCGTCTGCTCCGGTGGTCCCCGCCCGCACACTACTCAGAAACCGCTGGTTTTCATCACACCACTTTTGAAGGGCGGGCAATTTTCCCCATTTCGTAGCGATTCCACTCATTAAACGACGCGTGGCAGCGGCACTATTTCAAAACCGCCCGCTCATCGCGCGTTATCGTTCGGCACAAGACATAGAACGATATACATATCAGCTGTTTGATCTGCAATCACCCATCCAATGGTTGTCGCTCCACGAAGTTGCGCGGAGTTTAACCAGAGGCATCCGTACCCCTGGCCCACTGTCCATCGTCCTCCGCTGCATCCTCAACCGTCGATCTCCTCCGAGATCGTACAGTCCAGATCTGACCACACGCCTGCCGTTGACCCCGTACCACCACGTCATCCTTCCACGTGTTTCCATCGTATATTTTCCCATCCCTTCATATGTATTCCATTCCAAGGTCGATTTTTAAGGTTTTTTCATTGGATTTGCCATCCGCGCCACCTTCCAACTATATTTCCCATTGTTTCCACCTCACTGCAAGTCCTCCACAGAATTTTTCGCCATCTCACCAGTATGCATAGTCATTCTTGCCACCCCCGTCGCATCCACCACCTCCATACGTGTTGTTCTTAACAGGTTTTTGTGTTTAGCAGGGTTATCAGAGGGTGAAAGCTGCCATGATTTCACAGTCTGTATTACAGCGGCAGGAACACAGGAGACCATTTGTAGGAGCTGGAATTATGAAGAAAGGGCCTGGGAAGGAGCCATGACAGGACTTGCATTAAAAGAACAGGGTTTGAATTCTGTAAAACTCACCCAGAGCCATTAAAAGCGCAGTTTTCACCAACACAGAAAGTACGGGAGCAACAAGGAGTTCAAGGCACATAATAGAAGATTTTGAGCCTTGATCCAGTGTTTAAATGAGAAAGGTACGAGTTCAAAGACATCATGGAGCACATAGGGGGTAGAACACGCAGAAATTTATGTATGTCAGGGTTTGCACATCGGCATAATGTTTTCCCCATAAAGGATTGAGTGCCCATTCAGCTTTTATTCTATACCGTGTTCCTAGAGAATTTCCCACCCTGACAACAGTCCTATGCTATCAGAAGCATTAGTTGCACAACATGGTAGACTTGAATCATTGATTTATTTTTGTTCAGTTCACCAGAAGTACTACAGAATGCTGCAGCAGAGTACATCAGAGACATACCTGGAGTAAATGGAAACCTGACGAAGACCACTCTTTCACCCAAGAGTGCCATAGATTAATGCACAAAATTTATACAGAGTGGGCTTCGGCCTTCTTCCTCTTCTACGTTTTTAATGCTGCATTTAGTTTTTCACCTACTGTCTCTGCTCCTCTGGAGCTATAAATTCATGAAGAAACTCATTGTAAAGGTTGTTGATCAGTTATCAAGGAATTGCAAGCTGTTTCTTTTAAGACATAGTCTCTGTGTAAAGTAGTAAGATAGGCTGAGGAAGATGATTTCAGACTGAGTATCCAGATATTGGCAATGTTGTACTTGACTGGTGTTGCTTTTTAATATGACAAGCACATTTCTTTGGATCCTGATCTAAAGCAGCGGTGATGTTTTCCTATCTCTGTGTTTTAATTCATTTCATTTGCTGCATATCTGTCAGGTATCAGACATTACAGATTTACCCTGTTAAAATCATGCTTTCGCTTCTGTTTTGATGTTTTTTCCATGTGTTAATAATTAAGAACTGATTGCTGACTTTGTTCAAAGCAGGGATGTTATCATTCTTTCCATATGAATTAAACAACTTTTCGTGATGTCTTTTGAGATCATTAAAGATGGTACACTGGGGATTAGAGTTAGCCCTGTCCACTAGGATCCTTGTGCGACCAGCTAGTCTTTAAATTTGTGTCCTGGATCTGTGTTGCCTCCTCCTCTCCTACCATTCCATATCACACTATCATCTTTAAGATCCAATGTTTTACATGACTAGCCCAATTGAAAGCCTGCATATTGATTAGCAAGAAAATCCTTTCATGACTCCATTTCCCAATGGTTTTGAATGCTCCCTGGAATACTTCACCTCTGCCTTACTCCTCTTTTCTCATCCTGGTCTTACATTGAACCCTTCTTTCCCGATAAACAACAACCAAACAAACAATCAAACAAACTCCGAGCCTTATAACTAGCCTAACATCTTAACGCTGAGCTTCAAATACATATACCTTTGACATAGCATAGAGAGATCCCTCTCTAGACCCAGGAGGGCTAGATCCTGAGGTCTGAAAGTGGTTTTGATGTTGTCTCATCTTTTGGTATTTCCAACCTTGCCAAAACATGGGAACCCCAACATTAAGTATGAATTTTTTTACAATATTTACAACCATTTGTTAAAGAGAAATACACATGGAGTGCTTTTATTTGTTTTTTCTCAATGTGTAAGTTTTCTAGAATTAAGGCATATTTAGTATTTTTAGTGTCTACCTAATCATGCATCTTAAGAACAATAGAGAAAATTGAATTCCTATCATTAGTGCAATGATGATCCTATTATCATTGTAGTGATGAAATCTCCTCGCCTCCTCAAAGCTATGTGAATATCAATGGCTTCACATAATAAACATCTCCTAGAATGATTGTGCCCCATTGTAAAGGAACTACATAACTAAAAAATGTCTACCACTACCCATTGCTAATAGTCTACCATAACCATTAACTACTCACTATTCCAACACACCCTCAAGTAATTGACAATAAAAACAAAATATGATCAATTTAAAATATCAATCTACTAACAATTTTTTTTATAATGCATTGAGGAAAGTATACCAAAGGGTTTAGGAGGAGTAATAAATGCACTACAATTCTAGGTTTCCAAACTTAGAAATGACTTGCATCAAAACCATTGAACCAAATAGGACCAGGTAAACCAAAACCATGAAGCCACCAAACAAAGGCAAGCGAGTCAAGATTCCACTAGAGCAAACCAAAAAGCCATGGGAATGAATCATAACCCATTTCAAGACTAAAGGAAAAGCCCCAAGTCAAACTAGGAAATAACATAGTAATGAACCTCAAAGATCTCCAAATTTCAAACTTGAAGCCAAATCCATTATCCCACCTACAATGAAACTCCAAGTTATCTACAATTGATGAACCCACTCCCATATTAAATGTCGAGTGTGTGAGAGTATTATGAATGCAATGCACCTTGGTAACTGCATTTCATGGTTAAACTTCCCATCTCCTTATGATACAGTAGTATTCATTGCTTTCAAACACGTTGAATTGCTTTCAAACACGTTGAATTGCTTTCAAAACAATTCTTGTAATTTTTCCATCACTATAAGAGGTCACTCTAAGCATAAATTTGGTAAGTAAGGTTAAATCCTCAATTATAGTAAATGTCTTGATATAACTTTCATTTAGAAGCCTCAACCTATGAAATAGAGCTAATGCATTAACTTGATTATTCGATGCTCTACCCAAACACCATTCAAAGTTTTTTTTTTTTTAATCTCCTTGTAGATGAAAAACAAATCTCCTTTCACCTACCACCCATGATAATTCCCCCCCCCCCCCCCCCCACCCCCAAAAAAAAAATAAAAAAAAAATAAAACTTATATTTCTAGAAGATTGAAAATATACGTTGTCATATTAGTTCAAAAACACTGATCAAATCCTTACATTCACCATTATGAATAGTCCTAAGAAGAAACATAGATCAATTTAGTCATTCGTACAAGTGCTACAGGTAAAATTACATGGCTATGGTATCTTTTCCATCTAGTACCTCATAAATACCAAAGCAACCCAATGGAAGTTGTAAAAATTCCTTAGATAAGGTGTTTGCTTTCATGATAAAATCCTATAAAATATGCTTGACTGAATACCAATCCAATTTCCTTAATTCCCCACTGATCTGCAAAAAATTGTGTTCCAGGCAAGGAGCATCAATTATTTTCTTTTGTTAAACCTAATCTATCACCAATTTCGAATCTGCGATAATATGTAAGTTCCTATTTTTTTTAAATCTACCACATATAATAATGTCCATAGGGTTGTAAACTACCGTTTTTTGTTCATATCCAGTATAAGGGAGTAGCGAATCAACATATGGCAGTTTTGATGAATATATATGACAACACCGCACCACATCTGGGAGGATATTCCTGATTGGCCCCATCAAATAAGGGTCAAGTAATGCCCGAGAGAAGAGGAGGAATAACTGTGACTCTTTCTTTCTTTCTTTTAGGAGTGTTTTTGAATTTTTTGCAGATGCCCTCAATGATTCCCATCACAACCTCAATAGGAATATAAAAATCCTAGAAGATAGATTGATTATGATTCCACAATATTGAGGTCACAAAAGCAACATGAAGAACAAGTTGCTTTCTAACTATGATGTTATTCACCCAATATTTGACACAATTTGAAAAAGTGTCTTTATTCCAATTTGAAGAAATAGGTTTAAAGAGATTTTTGTTCAAACCCCCAACCCGAACTATATAATTGTATGAAATAAAGATGTGTGAGGTTGTTTAAGCCTAGAATTTACACAAAGTGTGTAGAAATTTGATAGAAATTGCAACTGCTCAAGAAATTGAACTGAAATAAGGAGACACAAATTCTACTCTACTAATCTGCGGAATGGAAATCACAATTTAGAAAAACATGCATAGAAATGAAACAAGAAAAACCACAAGTACACAATGACTTCTAGGGGAACCCAACTGGGAAAAAACCCTCAAGCCTCTTTGCATTAATCAACTGAATAGAGAAACTATTACAATTGCTTGCTCCAGCTCTAAGCACAACCTGTAAAAGAATAACAGTTATCTCTGTTGAATGAGAAGCTCTCACCAACACTTACCCAATTATATAGCCATCTAGCCTCCTATTTCCTTCCGCAATTCCCGAGGGAATTAGCTCCTAAAAAGTAGGAATTTACTCCTATTTCCTTGCACAATTCCCAAAGATCGATCAACTGCCTACATGTAACATTTGTACACTCAACTAGTATACAACTCATGTTACACTAGCCCTTTTTCCTCCACTCTAGATGAAGAATTTGAATTCCATGCATGCATGAACTATTTTGGGTTAAATAGTTAACTCACAAATCTTTGAGTTACACTGTTGTCCCACTGCACAACTGACCTTCAACAGACTCCATCAATAGTTAGAGGTTAGTTAACTGAATACAACTGAAAATAACTGAACTAGATTGATAAAATTTAGTAATCACAAATGCATGACTGAACTCCAAGGCCACTAACTTGAATTTACTCAGATAATTGAGTGAAATGAGCCATGTCACACTAGTTAACTACCTCCAAGTTGTCCTGTTGATGTGGAAATTCGGTTTACTCAATTTGATTAAGGCTAAAGTCAAATTGAGCCTTTATTGCTACACTTTCTAACACTCCATATTAGCAAGAAAGGGATGTTGCACCACCCGTATCCAACACCTGTGGAATGTACTATAGCACTACCTCTCACTGTTGCTTCTGCAACTGAGAAGCATCCAAAAAAATGAATAAATTATGTCTCTACAACTGTGTACCAGGAAAACTACACTGATGTTCATTCTACATTGTGGCTCCTGCACTATTAGCAACACTCCTTTGTGCTCCTTATTATTTGACTGCACCAAATCACACTGATCCTTCTACTATTGAATACTATGGCCCCCTGTAGCAAGGGTAATGATCCATGAGAAGAGTATATTGCAACTGCTAAAGCTCTCCTATGGATCCTGCCCAATTTTCACAACTCTGGGACTCAGGCTCTATATTTCCCCACTTCATTCCTAGAGGTACAACTACATGCATGATGAAATTTGAGATACTCATACTATTCGCTACTACTACTCTATTTCTTCTTCCACACTACTTCTGCAACTGCTACAATAACAATTTTGATCTCCCCATATCCTGAAGTACTTGCTTCCACAGGGTTTCTCCCTTTGAAACTAGACTCCCTCTGAGTCTCGATCTCTTTGTGGGAAATATCTCTTCTCCTCAATTTGCTAATATCAATGATCAAAGATCCTCTTTGTGTCGCTAAACATTGTCTCACTCATCTTCCCACTAGCAACCTTATAGCTCCATTAGGACATTTGTACATAGGGTCCTTTGGATCTGTCTTGAACTAGGGTTCCATAAATCTGCCTCTTAACAACTCATTAGTTCTCCAATGATCACTGTAGATGAGGAATTCTGTTAAGTACCTATATTAATAGTGTAGCCCCCCTTATTGTTATTATTGTACCCTTGTAACCCCCATTTTGTTATTATTGTGCCCTTAAATTATTATTGTTAGGTCGGCTAGGATTACATTGTGGCCCACTAGGATTACATTATGGCCCCATGGACTCCTATATAGAAAGGAGGTTTTGTAAATTGTATCATCCAAGAATTGTTCATTTATGTAATGTATTGGAGGTTGCCCCCTCGAAGTGGCTTATTTATAAGGCGTTCATATCTCTTTTCTTCTATTTTTGGAGCTGGTTACACAACATTTGGTATCAGAGCTTTGGATTCTAGGGTTTCGCTGCTCCAAACAGGTCATCGTGAAATTTTCGCTATAAATTTTTTTCTACGAAGTTTCAGAAGCTGAAATTTTTAGGGTGCGAAGAAAAAATCTTGAGGAAGCCTGTGTAAAAATTTCAGAGTTTGTTTCGCAATAATTTCGGAGATATCATCTGTGGAAGTCAGGTATTTTTTTAGGCTCCTGAATTTCATCTCAAAGAGGTGATCGTGGGAAAAGTTCAATAACTCTCTCTCTGGGGATCGGATTGGAGTTCCATAAAAAGTGGTCACAATTACATGGAATTCAGTTTCTTGGCTATCAATTTCAGAGACAAAGGACAAAACAGTGACACATGGCAAGTCGTACAAGTTCACTGTACTGAACCAGTCCAGAATTAGGTTATTGTGGGAGATTGGACACAAATTTGTCTTGGAGAATCCAAATCAGGTCAGACCAGTGGCATTAAAAATAGAATTCAAAGGGCTAATTCAGTGATGAAATTCAAATATTGAAGTTCTGCAATCACAGAAATAATCCAATTTCAATATCGAGCTCCTCAAAAGCAAGAAAAAGGTGTGTATTGTTTTTTTCCGAATTGCATAAGTCTTGTTTGAAGAATCAAGTTGAATTGATTCCAAGGGCATATTGGAGAATTTTTTTCAGTAATGGGTTCTATTATGCCACCAAAAAATAATTCCATACCCATTAAGCCCTCAGAAAGCTATACTATGACGCATGAGGAGGAAGAATTGCAATATGAGATATCAAAATTACGGTACCAAGTGCAACAAATTTCGATCTTACGAAGAACAACCGAAGATGAAATAGATGGTTTAAAAGCAGAAATGGAGGCTAAGTTGGATGGTTTGAAGGATCAAATAATAGCTAATATGGATGATAAATTAGTGGAAGATCACAGCGAGCATCAACAACAAGTTCTCCAACTCTCAAAGGATAACCCAAATTTGGTGCAGAATCTAATGAAACAACAAGAAGATCAACATCATATCGAAAGAAGTTATGAAGCAGTCATAGAAACAAGAAATCAACAAGTACGATCAATTTCAGAGTATCTCAGCAAGTGTAAGAACTTTCCTATAGAATATTTCACATGGGAGGATGAGAATTTTATACAGAAGCATCAAGAAATAATCAAGCGTTGAGGACAACACTTGTTGAAGGAGAGGGGCATGTTAAGTCCCTATATTAATAGTGTAGCCTCTTAGTATGTTAGTGTAGCCCCCCTTATTGTTATTATTGTACCCTTGTAACCCCCATTTTGTTATTATTGTGCCCTTAAATTATTATTGTTAGGTCGGCTAGGATTACATTGTGGCCCACTAGGATTACATTATGGCCCCATGGACTCCTCTATATAGAAAGGAGGTTTTGTAAATTGTATCATCCAAGAATTGTTCATTTATGTAATGTATTGGAGGTTTCCCCCTCGAAGTGGCTTATTTCTAAGGCGTTCATATCTCTTTTCTTCTATTTTTGGAGCTAGTTACACAACAAATTCAATGAAAACACACTTGAAAATATTTTAGCTACTCCATAATGCTGATCCTAGCACAATTGTGATGATCTTAAATATGTTCCAAGCTCATAAATTCAAAATTCCCTCCAAATCATACTCCAATCTGAATTCATTGAAAGAAATTATCTCGAACTTGAAGAAAATCTACTACAATGAAGCAAAAAATTCTAAATTCTTGAGGGAAAAATTCAAAATACTGGTTCTAATGTGATTTCAGGGCTCCAATACCATGTAGAAATTTGATAGAAATTGAAACTACTCAAGGAATCGAATTGAAATCAAGAGACACATACTCTACTCTACTAACATGTGGAATTGAAGTCACAATTTAGAACAACATGCATAGACATGCTACAAGAAAAACCACAAATACAGAGTGTTTTCTAGGGGAACCAAATTGGGAAAACCCACTCAAGCCTCTTTTCATTAATTAGTTGAATAAAGAAAGTATTACAATTTCTTTCTCCATCTCTGAGCACAACTAGAAAAATAATAACTATTCTCTCTCTTGAATGAGCAGATCTGACCAACATTTAGCTAATTATCTGCTCATATAGCCTCCTATTTCCTTGCACAATTCCTGAGGAAATTAGCTCCTAAAAAGTAGGAATTTCCTCCTATTTCCTTGCACAATTCCCAAGGATTGATCAACTTTCTGCATGCAACAATTGTACACTCAACTAGTATACAACTCATGTTACACTAGCCCTTGTTCCTCCACTCTGGATGAGGAATTCAAATTCCATGCATGCATGAGCTATATTGGGTTGATTGATCTGTTAAATGACAAATCTATGAGTTAGACTGTTGTCCCACTGCACAATTGATGTTCAACTGACTCTATCAATAGTTAGAGGTCAATTAATTGAATACAACTAAAAACAACTGAACTAGATTGCTAAAATTTTGCAATCACACATGCATGACTAAACTCCAAGCCCACTAACTCGAATTCGCTGAGCTAATTGAGTGAAAAGAGCCATGTAACACTAGTTAACTGCCTCCAAGTTTTCCTACTGATGTCAAAAATCGATTTACTCAAATTAGCTAAGGATAACGTCAAATTGAGCCATTATTGCTATACTTTCTAACAAAGCGCATCTGTTTGGACCTGACCATCCTTGCTTCTAGCCATTTTACCAAGTTAAAATATTTTCATTAAGGGTGAGCAAGATAGTGATTTTGGCTTTCAGTAGTCCATTATGTTTCCACATAAAATACCTCCACCACTGCCTCTCACCTAGGAAATCCAATTCCATCTTTGAAGAATATTCTAACTTAGTTGTGTACTCACTAGAGACAACATTTTTCGACCATTCTAGAATGCCATCACTTTGTAAAAATATATAGGAAAATAAGTGAGGATACGAGAAAGTCAATACAACTGCTCCATTCAATAGCAAGACCCCCTTGAATTGGATGACAATACGTTAGTCCATTTCCACACCCAGGACTCGATTTCATGATGCTATTCAGATTTTACATCCCCTAGAAATAGAATACCACGATTGTGAAGGTGAGTGAGAAAAAATTTATCCCCAACGCCAATCTAGGGATCTTTTCCAATGCAAACATTCCAAAAATTTCTGAATTTCCAACCAACCCAATTCCCAATCAAAGGGAAAGCCCTCACCAAAGCTCTCCATACTACTAAATCATTTGGGATGGTCTTTGACGAGATCTATTCGATCATGGACAAACCCCCCCCCGCCCCCAACCCCCACCCCCCCTAAATTATTTATTTTAAGTGACCCTCACCCATAACTTGCTTTTATTTAGACATCTCCATAAACCCTTAGACACTAAATATCAGTAGAATAAAGAAAATTATTTTAAGCCCCAGCTTCCCAATAGTTTTGGATTTGCATTCCATTTTACTCTTGGGTTGTTACCCCTTCTTGTTTGTCCTCTATGGACTAAAAGGTATTACAATAAATTAGAATTGTTCTTCAAACTCACAAAGAATGCATTGAGTGCAATTAAAATTCTCTCTTCTCAGTGACTATAATAAGGCACCTCTCTCACCTTCGAAATTGTCACAATCATGAGTACAATTTTTTCAACAAATTTGTAAATGCCACATTGGAGGTTGTGTAATATGTTGAGAAACATTGTTGTAAACTTAAGCAATGGAACTTAGTCAATGGTATCTATTCAAAGAATGTGAATGAGGGGATTTTAAGTAAGATGACATAATGCATGAATTGATAGAAGATATGGACCTTGGAAATCAAGGCCTTTTCCCCTATAATAAAGCCATTTTCCACTAAGTTATGTTGTTTTAAAAAATACTTTATTTTGAAGTACATAGTAGTAAGAAGTATTGAGATGCTTGGCTTGAAGATACATGTAAACTCTTCCACATATAGATTGTTCACTTTGTTTAAAAATATGGATAATAATATATGTATTATTAAAATATATATATAATGTAATATAATTAATGGTGATTATTAATTTTAAGAAAATTATTTATTGGAAAAACTTTCACATATAAGTTGTCTACTTTGTTTAAAAATATAGATAATAATAATTAGTATTATCGTTATGCTTATTTAGCTTAAAAATTTATATATTCTAAAATTTTATTAATGATGATTATTATTTTTAAGTAGATTATTTATTGTACAAATGGGTGATCCATTTCATTGCATCAAATTATCTATCTTTGATTCTCGGTTAAAAACTATGCATATTTTTGACATGTATAAACAACATTGTAAGATATAAAAATACGTTGGTTAACAATAAAATAAATTGAAGGCCGGAAAAAATTAGGAATGATTTGATTTTTTGTTGGTAATATTATTTTTGGTTAAATTTTAATGTTTATTAAGTTTTTTTCACATTTATTTTTATTTACTTTCAATAAATAAAAGAAGTTACATTTACATTGATTTCTCATTTATTTCCACCATTTTCGCTACCAACCACACTTTAATTTTAACATTCCCTATTTTATGATTTCTCATTTATCAGTGCTTGTGTATCTCTATTTGTCTTTTAAAAAAAAAATATACTAGAGCCAAAATTAAACATACACAATTTTTCTATGAGTTTCCTGTCTCTATAGTAAATTATGCAAAGCATTGATATTTAAACAAAATCAGAAACATCACTCAAATTGTGCAAAGCATTGATATTTAAACAAAATAAAAAACATCACTCAAATAGCCCAACAATTCTATCCTTTATATGTATGCTGGAAGGGGCTATTTTTGAAAGTTGAGAATTTGATCATGCCCATATCAATGTTGCTTCCCTATTTGGATAGGTTTTGTTCTTTATAGATATGAGTGAAGGATAAGCTCTCGAAATTCTTAATCATCAATCTAATTCTCTTTATTCAATTTGCCAAGGGGGGAAGACTCTAAAGTAGATCTCTTTTTTACCCATTCAATGATCACTTTGGGGTTTCTAAATACTTCAAGCTCATCCATAATAATGTTTGGTTAATTAAACTAGATTTTTGAATGTATTAAATGAATTCAGTATTTTGGAAAATTTCCGAAATAAATTTTATAAATTCAATAATTTAAAATTATAATTTAAACAGATGAGGTATGAAAAATAAATAAATGAGTGAAATAAAATAAGAGAAGAATGTATTACTGTGGTGGATTGACTATACAATTTATATATTGAGTTATCTAACTATTTTTTATTTTTAATTATCAGAATTAAGCAATAGAATTGTGAATAATATTGTGATTTTTGGTTGTTTAAAATGTAATTTTGACTGCATAAATGGATCACTGCATAAATGGATTCAAAAGTGCTTGGATTGTGCAGATTGCACAATTCGAACTAGTGGGTGACTACATAAATGGATTCGAAAGTGCTTGGATTGTGCAAATTGCATAATTCAAACTAGTAGTTGTAACAAATTTCTACTGGATTTTGGGGAAATTATCCAAAATATATCTATGAAAACCTATGTTGCACTAATTTTTGGGATGGGGGAGTGACGGGAATGTGAGACACTTCCCCTTAATGGCTAGAGCACATCCCCAAATTTTTGAGGGGAGGCTGGGTTGAGGATATATATATATATATATATACACCAAGTTTCTCTTACAGATCCATATATCAATGAATTCTTAAATGCTTACATATAGTTTAATGGATTTGATGTTGCTCCTCAAGCTTTAATAGCACAGCTCCATTCTTCCATTTGTCTCCAATTTGTTTCCACTTCTATGCCTCCATTAAATCCCAAGTTGTGTGATCGAGCCCTAAAATAAGGTGTGATTGTTGGCCCTGGTAACACTGCTCCTTTACAAATAGGATTTGCAGAATGTACTCTTCCTAAGGAATGGAATAGTACCTATACTCCTCTTTCTCAAAAATATCCTCAACTGCAAACATCCAAAGAACCAAAGCAGTTGTCATTAATCCAACACCCTGATGGGTCTTCTGGACTAAAATTCACAACTCCTTCTCTTACTCGATCTATGTCCTCCCTGACTAGATCTCCATTTTTAGGTGGTAGAATTAATACCTCAAACCCTTTTGTATCATCTGTTCCCAGAAATCTCAGTTTGCAACCCTCTGTTCCAAAGCAAGCACATCGAAGATCCACATCTCACAGATCTGATGACTGCCAGTTCTGCATTCCTTCCACTTCCTCTAGTTTTCATACTGAGAAACGAAAGTCTCCTATACAGGACTCAGAGTCTTTTATTCCTGATATCAAGATTTTCTCACTTCCTAGAGCCCAGCAAGAAGTATCAGCAAAAATACATCTAGAACCTGGAAATTCTAGAAGGACATTCAGGAATGGAACAATGAAAGCTGATATGCAATGGATACAAATGAGAAATTTGTCAGATCCAGAACAGAGTGATAATGAAAAGATTCTTAATTATGCAAACTACCAGATTGTTTGTATGTTACAGAATATAGATGATATAGCCAGAGATGTTTTAGAAATTAAAGAACATATCAAAAAGATGCACACTGGTTATAATGAAGTATTGGGGACATAGAATGAACATACACAGCAAGTAAATGATATCCAATCAAATATGTGTATCATCTCTAGATCTATTGAGCATCTTCAGGATGCTCTTCCTTCTCAAGCCTCTCCTCCGCATTATAGAGAAGTTGATTTGGCAAGTTCCAAATTAAAACTATCTTCTAGCTCTTCCAAAGCAGAAGAGACAAGAAGCATTATTTTTAAAGGGGTTGAGAATATTGATAAAGTTAAACTTGAGAAGATACAGAAAGGAATAGATTTAGCTCAAGAAAAAACTGAGTTGATGAGGCAAAGGCTAAATAGTTTTCCTTCTCTTGAGAGTTTAAGATTACCAAAAAATTATGTGAGTCTTAAAAGTTTGATTAAAAATGGCCAACCATCTGCTCCCAAAGAAATTCTGGCCATGTCTGGAGTCACTGGATCTCATAGAACCCCTGGTTCACCTACTCATGGTGAAACAAGTTCTAAAAGGGATAGAAATGAACCTTTTTCATTTTTTCATAAAGGAAAGAAAGACCAAGAAGGTACTACAACTCATGAAGCATCAGCCTCTAGCCCATTTGGTAGATATACAGAAAACCTTCAGAATATGTCAGTTAAAATGGAAAATCCTTCTTCCAAAGGATATGGAAATACATTGTTAGTTAATATTGACTGTCTGAGCTATAATGAATTTGTTAATGTATTACATAATGTGCATGTTTGGGCTCTCCAAAGAAAGGCTGAAACAAAAGGAAGTTGGTCTGATATTGTTACACAAATTGTATGGTCATTTACTAGCATATTGAAATTATGGTGGGATAAACTGTCAGATAGAGAAGCAAATGATATTGTTGAAAATGAACAAGATCCCTTAAAGGCTTTATTTGATGCTTTATAGCATGAGTTTGTAGGGACAGTTCTTGAGGAGTCTCCCCATCATTCTCAATTATTTTTATCCCAAAGATTGTGCAATATTGATTATTTGCCAAAATATTATTGCACAATGCAAAAATTTCTTTACCAAGCAAATGATCCTCACAATATTGCATATTTGAGGTATTACATTGCTTCTATGCCTAGTAAAATACCAGATCTAATAAATCAATATATGGATGCTAATAAGATCAGAATTGAGAATCTATCATTTGCAGCTGTCCAACAATTGATTGTCACAATATTACAGAAAGAGTGTGCTGCTGAAAAAGTTAAGAAGAATTTTAAGAAACAAATGCATGTCAGCACTAAGCTCTGTAATAATTTTCCTGAGACATATGATTTTGGATGTCATTCAAAATATAAGAATAAGGTTTTCAAGAAATCTAAATCTTCTTGTTCCTGCAAGGCAGAAAGATATTTTCCAAAAAAGAAAAAGTATTATCCTTCCAAGAAATCATTCAAAGGGAGAAGGGTAGTTTTTAGAAAAAGAACAAAACCTTCTAAAAATATTGTGTGTTTCATTTGTGGAAAAGAAGGACATTATGCTAATTCTTGCAGAGAAAAGAAAGACAAAAAACAAATGAAGATAATGGATATATTCTCCTCAGTACATGATTCGAAAGAATGGGATCTTATATCTCATTCAGATGGTGAATATTTTGAAGTTTCCAGTTCTTCATCCTCCTGTGAATCTGACGATGAAATACCTGATATCAGAAGGATAGATCTGAATAGTAGCTCTTCTGATTCTGATGAGACATTTATTACAGATATAAAAATGTTTCATTTTAACTTCTCAGATGATTTGCAGAAAAAGATTGCAGAAATCAAAACTGAATTGGCTAATCTTAGCCCAATTCAATTTACAGCAAGAAGAAGGTTGCAAGAAACGCTGGAAGGCTTAGAAAAGAAATTTCCTTCAACAAGAAAGAATAAAGCAAGATTCTCAGAAGAGGATGATGATTTCATAGAAAAAGAGTTTGATTCACTTTTCAAACCATTACAAATTACAGAACATGCTTCAGCCTCAGGTTTGGATAAAATCACTACTCTTTAGGAAAATATTAATGATTTAGAATCCTCAATTCATCATGTTAGATCAGAGATGGTACAGTTATCATCTAAGCTTCAATTACTTATTTCTGATTATGATGATTGTAATTCTAAATTAGTCAGCTTATTAATGAAGGATGTTCCAGAAGAATTTCCCATGAAATCTAAAGATGTTGAATTAATCAATATTATGGGAATTGGAGACAGAGTAGTAATTCCAGTTAAGATAAAGTTTCCCAATATCAAGGAATATACTCTAGATGCACAAATTGATTCTGGAGCTATGAGTAGTTGCTGCAAATATGGTGCCATTCCAAGCTATTACTGGTAGCCTACTAAGTTGCAATTCAGGGCTATTACTAAAGATTTGATGGAAATTAATCATATAGCCCCTGATTTTCCAATTTTCTTGAATAATGTAAAGGTCTCAGTTACAGTGTATAGTTTTGATACAGGTTCTGATTTTTTGTTGGGTCAAGATTTTCTGAACAAATTCCTTCCCGTTACATTTGGGAAAGGAACAACTACTTTTACTACTCTAGAAGGTCCTGTCATGGTGCCAGCCACTAATGACTACAGAGTGAGCATTCAACCAGCTGAAGAAGATCAGATTCAATGCAGCCTGCAAGATCTGACTAAGATTCATAAAATTGTTAAAAATGCAGAGTTGCATGGGCCAAAAACATTGCAAAATATTTCTGACAAACTCAGAAAAGAATGTACAACTAGCAGACCATATGCTTTTTGGACAAGAGAAAAATATTTTGTAGCACTACCTTACAAAGAAGGGTATATCCCTAAACCACAAAAAGCTAGTGCCAACCATATGAGTCCAAAAGAACAAGAACTGTGCAAGGAAGAAATTCGTCAGCTTCTACAGCAAAAGCTTATTGAGCCATGCAAAAGTCCTTGGGCTTGCCCTGCTTTTTATGTCAATAAGCATAGTGAGCAGAAAAGAGGTAAGAAAAGGCTTGTCATTAATTATAAAGTCTTGAATGATGCATTGTTACCTATCAGGTACCCTCTTCCCAATAAAGAGATTCTGCTTGCTAAGATTGCTAATGCCAATGTTTTTAGCAAATTTGATCTCAAAAGTGATTTCTGGCAATTGGCATTATTCCTGATGATAGATATAAAACAGCTTTTACAGTTCCACATGGACAGTATCAATGGACTGTCATGCCTTTTGGGTTGAAGAATGCTCCCTCCGAATTCCAAAAGCGGATGGAAGACATTTTTGGAGGGGTAGAATATATCATAGTATATATAGATGATCTACTTATTTTTAGTAAGGATGTGAATAGCCACAAATTGCATTTAGAAAAAAATTATGAGATGGTTTTTAGACATGGACTTGTACTATCAGATTTAGAGGAAAATTTCCAAGTTGGAAAAGTCAGAATAGATTATCTGGGTTTGCATATAGAACAAGGTCATGTTGAGCTTCAACCACATGTTCTGACTCATTTGCAAAAGTTTCCTGATGTTATTCCATATACAAAGACTTTGCAGAGATTTCTTGGTTGCTTAAATTATATAAGACAGTTTTATGAAAAGCAATCAGATGATACAAAAATCCTGCAGAAAAGATTGAAGAAGCAAGCAAGTAATTGGACAGAGGAAATGACAAAAGTAGTCAGAAGTATTAAAAGTAAACTCAATGATTTTCCAAAACTGAAACTTCCAGATACTAATCTCCCTTTTATTCTTGAAACAGATGCATCAGATCACACTTGGGCTATAGTTCTAATTCAGAAGTATGGAAGAAAAGAAGTTGTTGGTGCTTATGCTTCTGGTACATTTGATGATATAGAAAATAAGTATCCCTCTTCTCATAAGGAGATACTTGCAGTCAAAAGAGGTATCAAAAGGTTTCATTTATTCTTGAAAAGTGTTAGATTTATTGTGAGGACAGATCTGAAGCATATGAAAGGGATATTGGCAAATAAAAGACTGCTTGAACAAGGTAACACCAGAATTCTGAGATGGGCACTATAGCTTGAAGGTTTTGATTTTGACATAGTGTATAAATCTGGTGCTGAGAATTATCTTGTTGATATGCTTACAAGATAAGGAGCTAAAGAAATCAAAAAAATAAAAATGTTCAGACCGCTTCATCAGAATGAAGCATCTTCAAGTTCAGTCCAGTCTTGTCGAGTCAGTCCAGTCGTAGTTTGTAGTAATTGTCATTATGAATTTTGTTGGGAGTGTTTTGCAAGAAGAGTCATGTCTTTACCCTTGTGCCTAAGACAGATTGTGTTACAGAAATGGTTTGATTCTGAAGAAGCCATGTGGTCATATACTAAGGAGTTACCATATAGGTCTAGGCCATGGCATGTATACTATGCATTGTCTAGAGATTTAGAGCCTGTCTATTTTGGGTTTATTCAGAATACTGATTGGATATGGGTAGATTATTTTACTATTCATCAGAGAGCTAGAATACATGGTTCAGTTAGAGTCATATTTTATGCCGTAGCAGTTAATAGTAGTAATAATTGGTGGAGTCCATGGTTCAAATTTTTCATGTTCAGATATATGCCCAGAGCCTATCATATGCTTGATAAAAATAATTCCGAAACTATCAATACTCTTAATTGGGAATTGCATGTTGCCAATCAGAATGACTACATGGTGGAATTTACTTTTGTCCACCTAGATACAGTCGTGGTCTCCAATGAAGAAGATGAATCATTCAATCTCTTTGTAAGTTTTCAAGGACAGATATCTGTGGATGAAGTATATAGACCTCCAAATCTATATGCTTTTCCTTTCTATTGCTGCTTTAGAGAAGATGCCCCACCATGGTTGGATGAATCAATTCCTCACGAGATTCTTGCTCCTGATCTAGATGAATTATTAGAACCAGAACAAGCTACCAGATATGATCACGAGCACGACTATGAAGACAGAGCTAACAATGATTGATTGTAAGGATCACTCATTTGAAATCCTTGCATATATTGCTTTTTCCTGTACATATCTTAATTTCTCAGTTTTGGTGGGATTTAGTTCGAATAAAATCTCCACTGTGTAATTAATTTTGTAAAAGAGCCGATGTCCTAGATTCCGGCCATGATTTTCACTTATTGTAATAATTAGATTGGGTCAGATTCGGTCCCCATATGGCCTAGCCTCCAAGGGACGAGATAACAAGTGGGTGTCCCCACTTGCCCGAATCTTTAGGAAAGTTCATTCCTTTTTGTACATTTTTACTTCTGTACTAGTCCTTTTGTGATAGGCATCTTGCAGGATGGCCTAGCCGAAATCAGATTCTTTTGGTTTCCAGTCTCCGGTGAAAATTCTAACCGGATGACCTGCTAGGATATTATAAATACTAGTATTGTAAGTTCATTTGGCATTCAGAAATTTTCTGAGAGAGTTCTAGAGTCATTTGTGTTTCTGAGTCGAGTCTGAGTCTGAGCTCCCTACTCTGCATCTGCGAGAAATTTCTCGATCTGCTTGCATCACGGAGATCTAACTCTCAGTCCTTAGGAGATCTGAGCAAGCCTGCGCATTAGGACATATGAGCCAAGTGTGAAGCTAAAGTGGCGGGATCTATAGCTCAAGTATGTCAATAAATCTCTCTAAGATAGAGTCTGCAACTGGCCAGGAAGCCTCCAGAGAACACGCTCATTCAATGAGTTGCTTCATCTGGTAAATGCCAATGCAGTCAATCTCTAGAAAGAGACTTGAGATTCAGAAGACTGTAATCCGACTACTGATGTAATATCATTTTCATTCTGGACTATTAATAGAAAGTTATATATATATATATATATATATTCATAATTTACCATTAATATTTGTAGTTGTTTCAAGCCTATAAGAATAACAAGCTATACTTTCTAGTATTATGCACTAGACATATACTTTAACTTTAAGATGTTTAATTGTAACAACTTTCAATTTGGAATAAGGCACATGAAGGATCTATTAGAAAAAGAACCGTCTTTTATCACAATTTTCTTATTCTCATATTTCTTGTTAATGATACCTATTTAAACATAAAAGGGATCTCATTCTCAATAGGCTTTGCAAACTTTTACAGCATAACATGGGGCAAAAAGGCCTATCGGGGGGTCATCATCTTCTACAGAACAATTGGATTTCTTCGCCCTCTCCCCATCATGAATATTTTTTTTCCTCTGTGCAAAGGTCGGTTGAGATGCACAAAATAGGGGAAGCGGGTAAAGATGAAGTTTGTGTCGTCAAGGATGGTGTATGTGATAATGATTCCTTTTCGAAGGATGACAGGGAAATTTCTATCTGGGATGGGGTGGGTAATAGAGAAGGAAATTGTGGGGAGGGGTGTCCACTAGATTCAATAAATGGAGTCCCTTCCGGGCTTGTGATACATGTTTCCCTGTCAATGCCTCCGTTAGAATGGGCTTCCCTTGTTCATTCAAATTAACCCGAACTTGGGGGGGATAGGATTATCAGACCCGACTCTCCTAGGAATTCCATGGGGAGTGACGTTTAATTCCTTATGAATAACCGCATGATGGATATCACTTCCCTTTCTGTACATGATAAGCTTAAGCCTGATAGTCATGTATCCTTTCACCAACATCTGCTCTTAACATCACTATCAGGAAGAAGTCCAGAAACGAGAGTCAACATTTTAGGGGGAAGGGTTGGGGTAATTCAAGGGCTCTTTTCCTTGATGAACTAGATGGTCTTATTGATGTTCCTATTTCTCCTGCATAGACCACTCAGTATCTTAGAGCATATAATCCCACAGGGGGTATCAAATGACCTCCATTCTTTCTCTGAACATCAGAGGGTTGGGTGAGCCCTCAAAACACCTGTGTCTAAGGAATCTGCTTGATGAATCTCATCCTAGTATTGTTGTATTTCAAGAAATCTCCTTGCCTCCTCAAATTTATGTGAATATCAATGGATTCACATAATAAACATCTCCTAGAATGATTGTGCCCCATTGTAAAGGAACTACATAACTAAAAACTGTCTACCACTACCCATTGCTAATAGTCTACCATAACCATTAACTACTCACTATTCCAGCACACCCTCAAGTAATTGACAATAAAAAAAAAATATGATCAATTTCAAATATCAATCTACTAACATTTTTTTTATAATGCAATGAGGAAAGTATACCAAAGGTTTTACGTGGAGTAATAAATGCGCTACAATTCTAGGTTTCCAAACTTAGAAATGACTTGCATCAAAACCATTGAACCAAATAGGACCAGGCGAACCAAAACCATGAAGCCACCAAACAAAGGCAAGCGAGTCCAGATTCCACTAGAGCAAACCAAAAAGCCATGGGAATGAATCATAACCCATTTCAAGACTAAGGGAAAAGCCCCAAGTCAAACTAGGAAAGAACATAGTAATGAACCTCAAAGATCTCCAAATTTCAAACCTGAAGCCAAATCCATTATCCCACCTACAATGAAACTCACAGTTATCTACAATTGATGAACCCACTCCAATATTAAATGTTGAGTGTGTGAGAGTATTATGAAGGTAATGCACCTTGGTCACTGCATTTCGTGGTTAAACTTCCCATCTCCTTATGATACGGTAGTATTCATTGCTTTCAAACACGGTTAATTTCTTTCAAAACAATTATTATAATTTTTCCATCACTATAAGAGGTCACTCTAAGCATCAATTTGATAAGTAAGGTTAAATCCCCAATTATAGTAAATGTCTTGATATAACTTTCATTTAGAAGCCTCAACCTATGAAATAGAGCTAATGCATTAACTTCACTGTTCAATGCTCTACCCAAACACCATTCAAAGTTTTTTTTTTTAAATCTCATTGTAAATGAAAAACAAATCTCCTTTCACCTACCACCCATGATAACCCCCCCCCCCCCCACCAAAAAAATAAATAAATAAATAAAACTTATATTTCTAGAAGATTGAAAATATACGTTTTCATATTAGTTCAAAAACACTGATCAAATCCTTACATTCACCATTATGAGTAGTCCTAAGAAGAAACATAGATCAATTTAGTCATTCGTACAATTGTTACAGGTAAAATTCCATGGCTATGGTATCTTTTCCATCTAGTACCTCATAAATTCCAAAGCAACCCAATGGAAGTTGTAAAGCTTCCTTAGATAAGGTGTTTGCTTTCATGTTAAACTCCTATAAAATATGCTTGACTGAATATGAATCCAATTTCCTTAATTCCCTAGTGATCTGCAACAAATTGTGTTCCAGGCAAGGGGCATAAATTATTTTCTTTTGTTAAACCTAATCTATCACCAATTTCGAATCTACCATAATATGTAACTTCCTATTTTTTTTAAATCTACCACATATAATAATTTCCATAGGGTTGTAAACTACCATTTTTTGTTCATACCCAATATAAGGGAGTAGCGAATCAACATATGGCGGTTTTGATGAATATATATGACAACACCCACACCACATCTGGGAGGATATTCCTGATTGGCCCCATCAAAGAAGGGTCAAGTAATGCCCGAGAGAAGAGGAGGAATAACTGGGACTCTTTCTTTCTTTCTTTTAGGAGTGTTTTTGAAATTTTTGCAAAAGCCCTCAATGATTCCCATCACAACCTCAATAGGAATATAAAAATCCTAGAAGATAGATTGATTATGATTCCACCATATTGAGGTCACAAAAGCAACAGGAAGAACATGTTGCTTTTTGACTGTGATGTTATTCACCCAATATTTGACACAATTTGAAAAAGTGTCTTTATTCCAATTTGAAGAAATAGGTTTAAAGAGATTTTTGTTCAAACCCCAACTGAGAACTATATAATTGTATGAAATAAAGATGTGTGAGGTTGTTTAAGCACGGACTTTACACAAAGTATTAGCGAAATTTCATAGAAAGCGCAAGCCTCCAAGAAATTATTGAAATAAGGAGACATACAAATTCTACTCTACTAATATGTGGAATGGAAATCACAATTTAGAAAAACATGCATAGACATATAACAAGAAAAACCACAAGTACACAATGATTTCTAGGGGAACCCAACTGGTAAAAACCCCTCAAGCCTCTTTGCATTAATCAGTTGAATAGAGAAACTATTACAATTGCTTTCTCTAGCTATGAGCACAACCCACAAAAGAATAATTTTTGTCTCAGTTGAATGAGAGCCTTTAGCCAAAACTTATCCAAATTATGCTCCTCCCACCTCCTATTTCCTTGTGCAATCCTGAGAAAATTAGAGCTCCTAAACAATAGGGAAGTCCCTATTTCCTTGACCAATTCCCAAGGAATTGTTCTCCTGAATGCATACAACAACTGTACACTCAACTAGTATACAACTCATATTACACTAGCCTTTGTATCCTCTACTCCAACTGAGAAATTCGAATTCCATGCATGCATGAGCTATTTTGGGCTGATTGATCATTTAACTGACATATCTCTAAGTTAGACTATTGTCCCACTACTCAATCGACGTTCAACTGACTCTAGTAATAGTTAGAGGTCATTTAACTGAATACAACTGAAAATAACTAAACTAGATTGCTAAAATTTAACAATCACAAACGCATGAATGAACTCCAAGCCCACTAACTTGAGTTTATTCGGTTAACTAAGTGACAAGAGCCATGTCACACTAGTTAACTGCCTCCAAGTTGTCTTGTTGATGTGGGAATTCAATTTACTCAATTTGACTAAGGCTAAAGTCAAATTGAGCCTTTCTTGCTACATTTTCTAATACTCCCTCTTAGCAAGAGAGAGATTTTTCACCACCCCCTAATCCAAAACCTGGGGAATGCACTATAGCACTACCTCTCAGCCATTGTACACCCAGTAAGGAAACATCAAAAAATTGAATAAATTTTGTCTCTTATTTTGTGTACTAGGGGGAAAACTACTGCTTTCCCCCATTCTACATTGTGGCTCCTGCACTAGTATCAACACTCCTTTGTGCTCGTTATTATTTGACTACACCAAATCACACTGATCCTTCTGCTACTGAATATTGTGGACCCCTGTAGCAAGGGTAATGATCCATGAGAAGAGTATATTGCAACTGCTAATGCTCTCCTATGGATCCTGCCCAATTTTCACAACTCTGGGACTCAGGCTCTATATTGCCCCACTTCACTCCTAGAGGTACAACTACATGCATGGTGAAATCTGATCTACTCATACTATTCGCTACTGCTACTCTATTGCTGCTTCCATACTACTTCTGCAACTACTACGATAACAATTATGATCTCCCCATCTCTTGAAGTACTTGCTTCCACAGGGTTTCTCCCTTTGAAACTAGACTCCCTCTGAGTCTCGATTTCTTTGTGGGAAATATCTCTTCTCCTCAATTTGCTAATATCAATGATCAAAGATCCTCTTTGTGTCGCTAAACATTAGCTCATTGATCTTCCCACCATAAACCTTATAGCTCCATTAGGACATTTGTACATAGGGTCCTTTGGATATGTCTTGAACTAGGGTTCCATAAATCCGCCTCTTAACAACTCATTAGTTCTCCAATGATCACTGTAGATGAGGAATTCAATGACAACACACTTGAAAATATTTTAGCTACTCCAGAATGCTGCTCCTAGCACAATTGTGATGATCTTAAATATGTTCCAAGCTCATAAATTCAAACTTCCCTCCAAATCATACTCCAATCTTAATTCGTTGAAAGAAATTATCCTGAACTTGAAGAAAATCTACTACAATGAAGCAACAAATTCGAAATTACAGAGGGAAAAATTCAAAATACTGGTTCTAATGTGATTTCAGGGATCCGATACCATGTAGAAATTTGATAGAAATTACAACTACTCAAGAAATCGAATTGAAATCAAGAGACATAGACTCTACTTTACTAACATGTGGAATTGAAATCACAATTTAGAACAACATGCATAGACATGCTATAAGAAAAACCACAAATACACAGTGTTTTCTAGGGGAACCAAATTGGGAAAACCCCCTCAAGCCTCTTTTCATTAATTAGTTGAATAAAGAAAGTATTACAATTTCTTGCTCCAGCTCTGAGTACAACTAGAAAAATAATAAGTATTCTCTCTGTTGAATGAGTAGCTCTGACCAAAATTTAGCTAATTCTCTGCTCATATAGCCTCCTATTTCCTTGCGCAATTCCTGAGGAAATTAGCTCCTAAAAAGTAGGAATTTCCTCCTATTTCCTTGCACAATTCCCAAGGATTTATCTTCTTCTTGCATGAAACAACTGTACACTCAACTAGTATACAACTCATGTTACACTAGCCTTTGTTCCTCCACTCTGGACGAGGAATTGAAATTCCATGCATGCATGAGCGATATTGGGTTGATTGATCTGTTAAATGACAAATCTATGAGTTAGAATATTGTCCCATTGCACAATTGACCTTCAACTAACTCTGTCAATAGTTAGAGGTAAATTAATTGAATACAACTAAAAACAACTGAACTATATTGCTAAAATTTACAATCACACATGCATGACTAAACTCCAAGCCCACTAACTCAAATTCGCTGAGCTAATTGAGTGAAAAGAGCTATGTCCCACTAGTTAATTGCCTCCAAGTTTTCCTACTGATGTGGAAAATTGATTTACTCAAATTGGCTAAGGATAAAGTCAAATTGAGCCATTATTGCTATACTTTCTAACAAAGTGCATCTATTTGGGCCTGACCATCCTTGCTTCTAGCCATTTTACCAAGTTAAAATATTTTCATTAAGGGTGAGCAAGAGAGTGATTTTGGCTTTCAATAGTCCATTATGTTTCCACATAAAATATCTCCACCACTGCCTCTCACCTAGGAAATCCAATTCCATCTTTGAAGAATATTCCAACTTAGTTGTGTACTCACTAGAGACAAAATTTTTCGACCATTCTAGAATGCCATCACTTTGTGAAATATGTATAGGAAAATAAGTGATGATACGAGAAAGTCAATACAACTGCTCCATTCAATAGAAAGACCCCCTTGAATTGGACCCCAATACGTTAGTCCATTTCCATACCTAGGACTCGATTTCATGATGCTATTCATATTTTACATCCCCTAGAAATAGAATACCATGATTGTGAAGGCGAGTGAGAAAACATTTAGAGAGAATAAATTTATCCCCAACGCCAATCTAGGGATCTTTTCGAATGCAAACATTCCTAAAATTTCTGAATTTCCAACCAACCCAATTCCCAATCAAAGGGAAAGCCCTCACCAAAGCTCTCCATACTACTAAATCATTTGGGATGTTCTTTGATGAGATCTATTCGATCATGGACACCCCCCCCGCCCCCTAAATTATTTATTTTAAGTGACCCTCTCCCATAACTTGTTATTATTTAGAAATCTCCATAAACCCTTAGACACTAAATATTAGTAGAATAAAGACAATTATTTTAAGCCCCAACTTCCCAATAGTTTTGGATTTGCATTCCAGTTTACTCTTGGGTTGTTAACCCTTCTTGTTTTTCCTCTATTGACTAAAAGGTATTACAATAAATTAGAATTGTTCTTCAAACTCACAAAGAATACATTGAGTGCAATCAGACTTCTCTCTTCTCAGTGACTGTAATAGGACACCTCTCTCACCTTCAAAATTGTTGCAATCACGAATACAAATTTTTCAACAAATTTGCAAATGCCACATTGGAGGTTGTGTAATATGTTGAGAGACATTGTTGTAAACTTAAGCAAGGGAACTTAGTCAATGGTATCTATTCAAAGAATGTGAATGAGGGGATTTTAAGTAAGATGACATAATGCATGAATTGATAGAAGATATGGACCTTGGAAATCAATGCATTTTCCCCTATAATAAAGCCATTTTCCACTAAGTTATATTGTTTTTAAAAAATATTAAAATATCAAGTGTTGATTTTGAAATACATAGTAGTAAGAAGTATTGAGATGCTTGGCTTGAAGATACATGTAAACTTTTCCACATATATATTGTTTACTTTGTTTAAAAATATGGATAATAATAATAATATGTACTATTAAAATTTATATATAATATAATATAATTAATGATGATTATTATTTTTAAGGAAATTATTTATTGAAAACATGTCCACATATAAGTAGTCTACTTTGTTTAAAAATATAGATAATAATAATAAGTAATATCATTATGATTATTTAGCTTAAAATTTTATATATAATACAATTTTATTAATGATGATTATTATTTTTAAGTATATTATTTAGTGGGAGATCCATTTCATTGCTCATATTATCTATCTTTGATCCCCAAATATGCATATTTTTGACATGTATAAAACACATTGTAAGATATAAAAATAAGTTGGTTAACAATAAAATAAATTGAAAGCCCCCAAAAAATTAGGAGTGATTTGATTTTTTGGTGATATTATTTTTGGTTAAATTTTAATGTTTAGTCAGTTTTTTTCACATTTATTTTTATTTACTTTCAATAAATAAAAGAAGTTACATTTACATTGATTTCTCATTTATTTCCACCATTTTCGCTACTAACCACACTTTAATTTTAACATTTCCTATTCTATGATTTCTCATCTATCAATGCTTTTGTATCTCTGTTTGTCTTTTTAAAACAAAACATACTAACATAGTCAAAATTAAACATACACAAATTTTCTATGAGTTTCCTATCTCTATAGCATTGATATTTAAACAAAATCAGAAACATCACTCAAATAGCCCAACAATTCTATCCATATATCTATGCTGGAAGGGCCATTTTTGAAAGTTGAGAATTTGATCATGCCCATATCATTGTTGCTTCCCTCTCCTTCATGGTTTTGTTCTTTGTAGAGATGAGTGAAGGGTAATCTCTCGAAAGTCTTAATCATCAATCTAATTCTCTTCATTCAATTCAATTTGCCAGGGGCAAAGACTCTAAAGTAGATCTTTTTTTTACCCATTCAATGATCACTTTGGAGTTTCTAAATACTTCAAGCTCATCTATAATAATGTTTGGTTAATTAAACTAGATTTTTGAATGTATTAAATGAATTCAATATTTTGGAAAATTTCTGAAATAAATTCAATAATTTAAAATTATAATTTAAATAGATGAGGTGTGAAAAATAAATAAATAAGTGAAATAAAATAAGAGAAGAATGTATTACTATGGTGGATTGATTATACAATTTATATATTGAGTTATCTAACTATTTTTTATTTTTTATTTTTAATTATCAGAATTAAGCAATAGAATTGTGAATAATATTGTGATTTTTGGTTGTTTAAAATGTAATTTTGACTGCATAAATGGATCAACGCATAAATGGATTCGTAAGTTCTTGGATTGTGCAGATTGCACAATTCAAATTAGTGGATGACCTAAATAAATGGATTCGAAAGTGGCAGTTGTGCGGATTGCCTGGTCAAACTAGTAGTTGTAACAAATTTCTACTGGATTTTGGGGAAATTATCCAAAATATATCTATGAAAACCTATGTTGCACTAATTTTTGGGATGGGGGAATGACGGGAATGTGAGACACATCCCCTTAATGGCTAGAGCACATCCCCAAATTTTTGAGGGGAGGCTGGGTTGAGGATATATATATATATATATATATATTCAAAATTTACCATTAATATTTGTAGTTGTTTCAAGCCTATAAGCATAACAAGCTATACTTTCTAGTATTATGCACTAGACATATACTTTAATTTTAAGACGCTTAATTGTAACAACTTTCAATTTGGAATAAGGCACATGAAGGATCTATTAGACAAAGAACTGTCTTTTATCACAATTTTCTTATTCTCATATTTCTTGTTAATGGTAGCTATTTAAACATAAAATGGATCTCATTCTCAATAGGTTTTGCAAACTTTTACAGCATAACATGGGGCAAAAAGGTCTGTCAGGGGGTCATCATCATCTACAGAAAAATTGGATTTCTTCGCCCTCTTCCCATCATGAATACTGTTTTTCCTCTGTGTAAAGGTTGGTTGAGATGCACAAAATAGGGGAAGCGGGTAAAGATGACGTTTGTGTCGTCAAGGATGGGGTATGTGACAATGATTCCTTTTCGAAGGATGACAGGGCAATTTATATCTGGGATGGGGTGGCTAATAGAGAAGGAAATCGTGGGAAGGGGTGTCCACCAGATTCAATAAATGGAGTCCCTTCCGGGCTTGTGATACATGTTTCCCTGTCAATGCCTCCGTTAGAATGGGCTTCCCCTGTTCATTGAAATGAACCCGAACCTGGGGGGGATAGGATTATCAGACCCGACTCTCCTAGGAATTCTGTGGGGAGTGACGTTGAATTCCTTATGAATAACCCCATGATGGATATCACTGCCCTTTCTGTACATGATAAGCTGTTACACAGTAATTTGTCACCGTCCCTGCAATCCCCATCTCACCCATTGGAGGGTCGTTTCTGTGACCAATAAGAAGTGTCATGCCTTGTAAATACCATCATTGCATCCCTTTCCATGAGGACAACATTTCTTCTGTTGATCATTTCCCGAGAAGACCCCTAAAAACACCTATTTTTTCCTTGGTGCTGGTAGGCCGTTATGTACTCGCGCCAATGAGGAAAATTAACACTGAGCCCGCACAAATTGGCGCTCTGTCCCAGTTAAGCACCTGCGCCAATCTGCTTTTGGAAAGTTTTAAAAAAAAGAGGCGAATTTTCAATTACAACAACTTCGTGGGTGAGTCATCAGGAGTGGTTTCGATTGAATAACCACGACCTTCCTCCTTTGGCCTCTTGTTTCCACCTTATGGGGAACCTCCCGAGGGATAAGGCCTCCCTTCCACTATTGTAGGGATCCCAACCTCCTCCTCTCCTCTATAAATATAGCCTTCATCCATTGATGAAGGGCGGGAAGAAATTTGAATGGTCGAGTAGCTAGTCTTCAAGTTCCCAAAATTCCCGAGCCTTATGTTGTATTTTTCTCTGGTCCCCTAAGGCCAAATTCAAGCAAGGAGACTATTGGCAAGATTTAAAGAGAGAGGTTTGTCCCATCCTTGACAAGCTTTTCGAGAAGTGTTTTGCTGGCAACCCCCCGAAGGAGAATTCAGTGTCCGAACTTGGTTGTAATTTTCCTTTGATTGATTAATAATAAACGAATATTGGTTATGGTTCCACTCTTGTTGTTGTTTATAATGATGAGTTATGTCCTTTCTGACTGACATATAGTTTCGTCTACTAGATTTTACGCTTGCGTTTGTTTTGTTTCTTGCGTGTGCAGGTGTCTGATCACGGAGATCATGAGGATTGTGATCTGCCAGAGCTGAGGAACGGGAGCGCTACTTTCTCTACGAGCGACAGCGTTGGATTCTAGGTAAGCCTTCATCGCTAGTTGGTTTATTCGCAATTAGGAACCTGCACTATAGTGTGAACGATTGTTGCTAGACCCGGTCTGGGCTAGTAGGTATCGCCTCTGTCCGCAGAGGGGATTTACCTCCACAACAAATTAGCGAATCCACTGGGGATTGTCTAGCTTGTTGTTGTTTGTTTTATAAGCTATAGACGGAGCCTGAAGTTAGCCAGATAGCCTTCGAAATTCTATTTCTCTGCATTAGCAAAGTAGATCAAAGCTACTTCAGTCAATCTTCAGGTTAGTTTATGAACTGAACGCTTGGAGTATTGTCTTGTCTTTTCAGTTCTTTCTCGATTTTGCTTGCTTGATCAGCTCTTTTGGCTGGCTCTTTTTGTGTTTGGCTTTTGGTTCAGCCCCAGAGGATCATATCTAACCTTTGCTTTTCTGAATTTTCCCCTTTTCATAGTTGGCTTGACTGGCGTAAGTTTAGCCCTGACAATCACGCCAGTTGGCACAGTTTGCCAGTTCATCACTCGCGCCATTCCCTGTCTGGCGCAGATTACAGCCAGACAGTCGCGCCATCTCCTGTAGGTGCTAGGGTTTACCCTTATTCGGAAGTTTCTTTTGGTCAGTACTTTGCTTCTGGGTTTGTTTTAGATTCTTCTTGAGGTGGTGAGTCTGGTCTTGGTTGGGAGAAATTCTTTGTTTTTCATTTTCAGGCATTGGCGCTTGTTGTCAGTTAGCAACCCGTGCTAATTGGGCATTGGCGCTAGTTTTTAGTGAGGAAGTCGCACCAGTTGGCGCTAGTTGTCAATGACAAAGTCGGGCCAATTTCAAGGTCTGTGGAATTTGAGACTTTTTCCCTGAATCCTTCACCAGTGTGTCTTTCCCTTTCAGTCTTTTCACTGTATGAGCATAGATTACATTGATCATTCTTTGAAATGTCTTATTTCCATGATTGCTTGATGTAAAAGGGAATGAATGCCTTGTTTTGATCTCTTGCTTTGGAAGTCCTCTTCGTGTTCGACCTCATATGTCTTGTCGCCTTTTGAAGGATTTCGTGACAAAGTGTTTGAAACAACGATTGCATTCTTAGTGTTTGTCTGCATCTCTTTTGCATTCATCCTTCATTAAAAAGATTTGCGTTTATTTAGTTTTCGTCTCAAAGTGTTATTTTTTAAAATGCATTAGATCACATTGCATTGAAGAGTATTTTGAGATTTATTATTTAACTTAGATCACATTTTTTAATGATTGAAAGCTAAAAATCACTTTGAGTGCATTCTCTTTCATTGAAAGCATGCATTAAGTAAATTCTCATTTCATCGAAAAATTCATTGAGTGCATTCTTATTATTTGAAAAGGAAAAAGGAAATTGTGCATAGATTACAATTGCATAGTTTTCAAAAAGAGGATTTTGCATAGATTGTTGCATTGTGCCATCGTTGAATATTTGGAATTACTTTTGGATAGTGAAAGTCATCTGGTTGGAAAAAGTTTCATTTTTTAGGTATTGTTGTTTGTTGCATCATTGTTTGAAGCTCTTACACTTAACTATGATAGCATTCTATTGAATTGAAAAGTTTTCTTTTCTCATATAGGCGCATATAGGAGATTGTCATATGACATGCGGTTGAACCTTGAAAACGAAACATAATTGAAGATAAACATTAAAAATTTTTCAATTTACACTAAGAAGCATTGAAACATTAACGCAACATTTTAGAGGTCTAGGCGGGCATTGTTCAGTCTTAAAACCTAGTAGTTGTCGTTCGCCTCTTGGCTTTGAACAACACTAGTATGGACTTGTGCTCCCCATGCGGGTTGCGTATGTAAAGGGAGACCCCACTAGGTTTCTATTCTTTATCCATAGGAAGCCGAGTCTGCCGCCCTATACCCGTGATACACCGGACACAACATTCGGGGAGATTGCCTGCATGTACGTTAAGTCCTTGGTTGATTTCTTTTCCATTTTGAAACCAAGGTGTATATTGCAGTTCACGGTTATTTGGTACACCCTTTGCCTAGTATTCCTGAGTAGTCATTTGATCTTTCTGACTCTTTAAATTTGAAAATATCATCAAGCGCTTGTCCTTTCACGCTTGCTTCAAAACTAAAAGAGATAGAGTCACCTTTGATTCGTTTCTCGACTCTCAAAACATGAAACGGTGAAGTTTCTAAGTTTCAATGTGGTAAAATAAATCACCTGCGATCATACGCCCTTTTAGATTTGCTTGTTGGCTGTTTGATTGTGTGCCTTGGTTTTTAGCCCATGTGTGGTTTTGAGTTGTGTTGATGGCAACTTTTCCAGAGTTCACCAACCAAGGAATCCCCTCTGATGGGAATCCGGGTCTTTTTCCTCCTTTTTGGAATGTTGGTGCTCCTTATATGGCAACGTTGTCCCTTCCTAGGTTAACTGTTGGGTTTCCTGTTTGGTTGTTTTCAACCTCTGTAGTCCCGAATGTCTTGGCTACTGTTCAACCATCTCCTCCACCTGAACAACATCATGTTGATTCCAAGGTGGACCTCTACCCTTCTTCGCCTGTTTCTGCGTCCTCCTCTTCTACTTCGCTTGGTGAAAGTATGAATCCAGGGTAACTTGGTGGCTGAGAAGAAAAAGAAGAAGACAAAGAAGAAGAAGTTCGATAAAGGAGAGGCTAGCTTTGCGGCTATTGCGCCTAAGAATTCTCATCTTGATAAACCTTCCAACCCTCCATGGAAAGTCAAGTTCCCTTACATGTTGTGCATGGGAGACCATCTTCTTCGAGACTTCCCTGGCATTTCCAAGGTACTCGAAGTATGGTACAACGGTTGCCCGCCGTTGCCTTTGGCTTCCGAGAGTCAGGTTGGGGGCACGTCTTCAGCTGTTGCTTGTAAGGCTCCTAAGAAGCAGGGTAAGATTACCAATCCCTGTAAGTTGTGTGAAGGGCACCATGCCATTAACCTTTGTCCGTATATGGATGAAGCCAAGCTAGTTTTGGACAACTTAGCTATTTCTACACCATGCCTCCCGGTTGGTTATAAGCAGCCGTCTTTGAGTCCTTCACCAGTTAATCCTACGATTGGTCAAGAGCCATCCTTGGTCGACCCCGATCCCCCGGAAATTCAAATTCAGGAATCCATTCCCGACCAACCATTGGTCGTGGGATCGGTTGAGTTGGCCCCATCTGCGGTGCACCAGGTCTTTTCCGTTGAGAGTGGACCTCACATCCCTCAGGTTCTTCTTATTTCTTCAGATTCCTCGGACTTGGAGAAATATTCTCCTATCCCTATACCTCAAGAAGTTGCTCCTTCGCCTCTCATGATGGAGGTCCCGAAGGATACCCCTCCCACCTTTGAGATGGAGGTCGAGGAGGATGCTCCTTCTTCCGTAACACTAGGGGAAGACCTTCTCGGTTCGATGGTAGCCCCTCTGAGTAGTTTAGTCGCTTCCTTCGATTGGAATGGGTCTTCCTATACGTACTTAGTCTTATGTGCCTTTGAGATCACGGTACGAGGTTTTTGAGTACAGTGGTACCCAACACCATTATAGATGAAGGTGCGTACGGTAGTGTTCTATCCTCAACTACTGTCGAAGCTTTCGGTTCGCCGCGCTTGCCTTGTTCTTGTAGTCTGGTGGCTTTTAACAAAAGGACGAGTCAACCGTTGGGGATCCTTCCAAGGTTACCTGTTACTTTGGGAGGTAAAACCATCCATATGGATGTGATGGTTGTTCCAGGCCCCTTGGATTTAAATCTGTTCTTGGGGCGCTATTACACCTATGTCGTGGGAGCGCTTGTCTCCTCCCTTTTTCGTGTGGTCTATTTTCCACATGAAGGACGGATTGTGACCATTGATCAGCTTTTGTTCTTTGGTCCTGATGTGGCAGCTGGCCCGCCATCATCCTTCGGTTTATCCCAATTGTATCTGCCCCACCACAGTCCAACTATGTGGCTACCTACCCCATGCCTGTGCTTAGTGATAGTGCCATCGTGCATCGTGTGCTAGGGGCATTGGGTCCTGACTTCCAGGATGTTTTCCTTCCATCGGGAGTGGAACTCTTGGAAGCGATGACTTCTTGTTCATTATGATGAGGTCGTCAGAGCATGTTTCTTTTCTTGTGTCAAGCTCCTTAAAAAATGAAACAAGGTCGTCGAAGCAGAGTTCCTTGTCTTGTGTCCAGCTCCTTAAAAAATGAAACAAGGTTGCGGAGCCGAGTTCCTTGTCTTGTGTCAAGCTCCTTAAAAAATGAAACAAATAACCATTTTAGACAAATTTCTTGTCTTGTGTCAAGCTCCTTAAAAAAATGAAACAAGGTCGTCGAAGCGAGTTCCTTGTCTTGTGCCAAGCTCCTTAAACCATGAAACAAGGTGTCCTAAGGATAGTTCTTTTAATGTGTCAACCTCGTTAAAATAATGAAACACGTTCTTGTTCAATTCGAGTCTTTGTTAAGATCTCGTAAAATCCCAGTCGAGTCTTTCTCTTGATCTCGTAACTTGAACCTTCACTCCATCTGCCTTTCATATGGATTTAAGCTTGGGGGGCATGTACCTCGAATTGAGTCACCATGCTGGAGGCATGCTTACCTTTTCAAGCATAGTTTGTTTTCGTTTCAAGCTTGTGTAAAAATGAAACCGGTTTCAAGCATAGTTTATCTTTGTTTCAAGCTTGTGTAAAAATGAAACCAAATTCAAGCAAAGTTTTCTGATTTCAAGCTTGTGTAAAAATGAAACCATCCATTTTACCTCTTGTGATTGCCATTTTATCAGCCTGTTTTTGCCAGATGAGCCTTGGTTTTCTCATTCCATCGTCACTATCTGCTTGGCCGATCATATGCTTTCACTTGGTTGTTTTACCCATTCCTGAGGAACCGCTGCGATGAGTGGTCTTGTTAGCCAGCCTCTTAACCTTTACTTTTTCTGAGTAGTTCCACCATTACCGGAACCAGTTGCTACCATTTATACCACTCGTTCCTCCAGGAGGAGTCATCTTTCAGCTCTTTTCTGACTCTCTAAACATGAAAAGATTGCCGAGTCGCTTGTCGTTTTGATCTCGTTAAAGTGGATGTGAAACGACATCTACCCAGTATACGTTTACCCCTTTTTTGGGCTGGGATAGATTATTTACGAAAAAGGAATACCCTAGCCTATTGCGACTAGGAGGTTTTCTCAGACATAGTTTTCTACCTTTTCGGATCTGAGGAACTATTTACGAAAAGGGACCGTTGGAGTTTACTTTTCCGCTGTCTTTTCAAACTCTCTAAAAATGAAAAGATGTCGAGTTATTCCTTTGTCAGACTTGTTAAACCCTGATGACATTGGATTCAGTCGTAATGACGATATTCGAGTTTCTCCTTCCTAGGGCTCATTAAATGTACTAGGATGGATTCGTTCGAAGGACAGACTTATATGACAAGCATATGGTATCCTCTTCAAGCTTGTGTAAAAATAAAGAGGTACTCACTGAAATGGTGGGGAAAATGGAACCAAAATCATTGTTGTGTCAGCAGTATGTCGCTCTTGAACATGGCACTTGTCTGCATTCGTGTCGGGTTGGGGACATCTCATCACATTTTTCACTTGCCTCCGTGGGTTTGGGTGATCCCTTTTGACCTCTCATCTGCTCTTTGCCTCGTCACTATGACCTCTGATATTTTGATGTCAAATAATGCCAAGACCATTGTCATGTCGTTCATATGTTTAAGAGAAGTTGACCTCTGCAAATATCAACCTCCCTCTGATTCTCATTTGATCGTGATTCACAAAAACACTATGTTCCTCTGTCTCGCGTCGATGATGTGGGAAACACTATGGCCCACCTTCGATCAAGGTCACTTCCTGTCGGCTTCAGCTCATTATCCAGGAAGTTGATCTAGAGACTCCCTTCTGGTACCTTGGAGCCTGCATGCCTCAATGGCAGGTTCTTCACATTCGACGCGAGGTTTTCATCATTAGCCTCCGATCGAGTGATTCTACAGGTGTTCGACGCCAGCTCATTGATTCACATGCCATAGATTGTACCTATAGTACCTTGAGGGCCATTGTCATTATTGGTGGTACCTCTCGCGTCTGTTAACAACTTTCATCATTGGCTGGTAATCAGATGATGTTCTTGCATGTTCGACTTCAGCTCCCTTATTTGCATGCTTGAAATTGTACTCTGTTCGGGTCGGGATGGAGCGCAAGACCCTGGATTTTTTCTATTGGAATCCATGCTGCGATTTTTTGGATTATTATGATTAGTTACATGACTCATTCACTGGATGGCTGCAACCATACCTGAGTCTATTTATCGATCCCTTCTGGATGGTTGCATCCATGCCTTGGATCTTGATTATTATGGATGGCTGCGCCCATACCACATATATATCATGTATCTGAGATATCAGTTGTACTTATCTATGTAGGTTTTCCGACGGCGGTGTTTTCAGTTGGACACGTTCTCGTAAAGAATTTCACCCCTCTCTCTCTTTCGGGCCTCATGCTTTAGGGGGTATCTGTTACACAGTAATTTGTCACCGTCCCTGCAATCCCCATCTCGCCCATTGGAGGGTCGTTTCTGTGACCAATAAGCAGTGTCATGCCTTGCAAATACCATCATTGCATCCCTTTCCATGAGGAACACATTTCTTCTGTTGATCATTTCCTGAGCAGACCCCTAAAAACACTTGTTTTTGCCTTGGCGCTGGTAGCCCGTTATGTCCTCGTGCCAATGGGGAAAATTAACACTGAGCCCGTGCCAATTGGTGCTCTATCCCAGTTAAGCACCCGCGCCAATCTGCTTTTGGAAAGTTTTTTAAAAAAAGAGGCGAAGTTTCGATTACAACAACTTCGTGGATGAGTCATCAGGAGTGGTTTCGCCTGAATAACCACGACCTTCCTCCTTTGGCCTCTTGTTTCCACCTTATGTGGAACCTCCCAAGGGATAAGGCCTCCCTTCCACTATTGTAGGTATCCCAACCTCCACCTCTCCTCTATAAATATAGCCTTCATCCATTGATGAAGGGGCAAAAGGGCTGAATGGCTGAATAGCTAGTCTTCAAGTTCCCAAAATTCCCAGAGCCTTATGTTGCAAGAGCCTCCATAATTCCCTTAAGGCAAAATTCAAGCAAGGAGACCATTGTCAAGATCTGAAGAGAGAGGTTTGTCCCATCCTTGACAGGATTTTTGAGATGTGTTCTGCTGGCGATCCTCCGAAGGAGAATTCAACGTCAGAACTTGGTTGTAATTTTCCTTTGATTGATTCATAATAAACGACTATTGGTTATGGTTCCACTCTTGTTGTTGTTTATAATGATGAGTTATGTCCTTTCTGACTAACATATAGTTGCATCTACTGGATTTTACGCTTGCGTTTGTTCTGTTTCTCACGTGTGCAGGTGTCCTATCACGGAGATCGTGATCTGTCAAAGCTAAGGAACGAGAGCGCTACCTCTTCTACAAGCAACAGCGTTGGATTCCAGGTAAGCCTTCATCGCTAGATGGTTTATTTGCAATTAGGAACCTGCACTGTAGCGTGAATGATTGTTGCTAGACCCGGTCTGGGCTAGCAGGGATCGCCTCTGTCCGCAGAGGGGATTTACCTCCACAACATAAGCTTAAGCCTGATAGTCATGTATCCATTTCACCAGCATCTGCTCTTAACATCACTATTAGGAAGAATTCCAGAAACGAGAGTCAACATTTTAGGGGGAAGGGTCGGGGTAATTCAAGGGCTCTTTTCCTTGATGAACTGGATGGTCTTATTGATGTTCCTATTTCTCCTGCACATCAGAGGGTTGGGTGAGCCCTCAAAGCACTTGTGTATGAGGAATCTGCTTGATGATTCTCATCCTAGTATTGTTGTATTTCAAGAATCATTACGTTCCTGTAATAAAGCTCTGAACACTCTTCTCCACATTCGACCAGGATGGCATATTTCTATCATTGAAGCTATCAGGAGGGCGGGTGGCATGATTTCCATGTGGGATCCGGAGGTGGTAAGGTTAGGGGCATATATATTTTTTGGGGCATCATTTTATCTGGAAGATTTCGGGGTTGTGCCGAACCTATACATTTGATTAACTTATATGCTCCTTGCCATCAATGATATGCTTTCTGGGAGCGCATGAGAATGTCATCCATCCTTAGTATTACTAATCTGATTGTCATGGGGGATTTCAATGCCTCTTTCTCTGTAGAGGAGGTTTGGGGAAAGAAGGCGCGATTGGACCCTATCGCTGAAAGGATTTCTTCAATGCTGGTGGATAACCACTTAGTTGACATTAGTCCACATCCTGTATCTCCAACATGGAAAAACAGAGGGCGTGGGAGGATTTCATAGGGAAGAGGCTGGATAGATTTATGGTGCATGAGAGTGTGTGCGAAATTTTTGGCAATTTGAGATCAAACATCATTTCCTCTTCTCTATCTGATCATATGTAAATTACCCTAACATGGTGTTGGGAGGCAAGGTATATGGGGATTCTGTTCAAATTCAATCAAATATGGCTGCAAGATCAAAGCTACATTCATCTGGTAAATGAATTTTGGAAAGGAGGGGAAAGGCACGAGACCGGTAGGGTGGGAATCAACATGTCGTCTAGGCTAAGAATGTTAAAGAAAGTAACAAAAAACTGGGAGCGGAAGAAGAAGAGGGAGCTCAAGGTGGAATTATGGTCTATATTAGAACAAATTGCAAATTTATACGAGTCAATGAAGGTGAGCCCCCCAAGTCAGTAAATCTACAAGGTTTTGGATTAGATGGAAAATAGGAAACTGGAGATTTTAAAAATACAAGAGATTACGTGGAAGTTGAAAAGCCGAGCACAATGGTTGAAGGAAGGGGATTAGAATACTAATTATTTCCAGCAGGTGGCCAATGAGCGAAAAATAGAAATTCCATTTGGCATATTGAAGCGGGTGACAGTGGAATGGCCTCTTCCACTCAGGATATTCCAAGAGAAGTGTTCCTACGTTTCTCCAAATTTTACAAGGTGGAACAGGAGATCGATTCAGCTAGCCAACAATGGGTCCTGCAGCAGATGCATCAAATGTTTGACCCAATAGCAAATGAGAACCTGAATAAGGCAATATCAAAGGAAGAGGTCTTAATTACTTTGAAATATTTTGCAGTGGACAAAAGTCAAGGGTCGGATGGGTGGACTGCTGAGTTCTTCATTCATTTCTTCGAACTATTGGGGGATGATTTATTAAATACGGTGGAACATTCCAGAAGGTTGGGATGTATTTCGAGGGACTTGATCTCCACATTCTTGGCGCTGATTCCAAAGACCTCCAACCCCAGGACCTTCATATATTTTCACCCTATTTCCCTGTATAATGTCATGTACAAAATTACATCAAATATTATAGCACAACAATTAAAGGGAACTCTCTCAAAGTTTATTTCTGCTGAGAAATATGGATTTTTACAGGGATGCTCAATTCGTGATGCTGTGACAATGGCTCAGGAGGTCCTCCACTCAGTCCACATCATAATGAAAGTGGATATTTACAAGGCTTATGATTCAGTGGATTGGTCGTTCATAAGGCTCATTCTCGTGAAGATTGGTATGCCGTTTTCCAACATTCGGTGGATAATGGCATGCATAACATCTGTCAAGTATGCAGTAATTGTTACTAGAAAACCAACGGAATATTTTGCTGCGGAAATGGGGTTACGTCAGGGATGTGCTGTCTCTCCCCTTATATTCATTCTCATTATGGATTGTCTTAGTATCATCTTGAAAAAGGAAAACTGCTCCGGGTTTTTTGAAGGTATGGATTTTTCTGCTAGGGTCTCTATTACACATTCTCTATTTGTTGACGACCTTCTGGTGTTCGGAAGACTGTGCAGGTTCCAATGGATCTATTTCCATGTTATTTTCCACCGTTTTTGGGCTGCCACAGGGTTGAAGAGTAATGCGGTGAAGTATTTCTTACTCCATGATGCAGGGAAGATGAAGGGCATACTTTTTATTGCTGATCTCTTTGGGGTCTGTGTGAGGAATATGAAGGAGGGACTGTCCTATTTTGGTTTTAGACTAAAACCTTGTAGTTATAGAGTAGCGGATTGGGTGTGGTTGGTTGAGAAATTCAAAAAGAGGATAAATAGATGGTCCCATAGATGGTTGTCTTTAGGAGGGAGATTCATTCTTGTTCAAGTTGTGCTTCAACAACTTACAGTTTATTGGGCACATTTGTTTTTTCTGCTGTCTAGTACAGTTCATCTTATCAAGAGGGCGGTGTCACGGTTCATTTGGTTTGGGGAAACAAAGAATAAGAAGTTCCATCTGGCCAAAATGGAGGACATTTGCAAACCGAATGTCTTGGGTGGTTGGGGGCTGTTAGAAATTAGATCCTTCATGCAAGATCTCCTTATGAAATCACTTTGGAGGGAAGTCAATGGAGTCGCGGTATGGTAGGATATTATAAAAATTAAGTATATAGCTGGCAACATATTGGCCCAGATTGCAAGGAACACCTTCTCCCAATCGAAAGGAGGCTCGACCATATGAAGGAATTTGCTGAAAGTGGTGGACGTTTTGGCGAAGAGGCTCAAGTGGAAATTTGGAAATGGTTTGGAAATTATTTAAGGTACTGACAGGGTCTTCGAAGCGGGTCATGGCATGGAGCTGAACGATTAGATCAGGCATAAACTGGTTCAAAAGGGTATATTTTTTATGTCACAGGTAATTGTCAATTGGCAGCAAGGTGTCCCGATTTTGAAATCAGCAACAATATTGGGGCTTGAAGGGGAGGATGCACTCAATTGGTCTGAATATTTATTGAATCTCAAAGGAAGTGGTTTATGTTATAGTTGGGAGGGTGATCGGGTGGTTTGGGATGGGCGTAAGAAGGATGACGTTATTGCAGTGACAAATGCATACAAGGGCATTGTAATGAAAGAGGGCGCATATGAGGAGGTGTCTCACTTTGTGAATTTTTGGAAGTTAAAAAACCCTCTTAAGATCTTGCTATTCGATTGGCTTGTGTGGCGAAACTGATACTGACCTGGGACAATCTCTTGAAAAGAGGTTTCAATGGGCCTGGATTTTGCATTTTTTGCAGGAAAGTGCTTGAATCTGTAGAGCACATTTTTCTTTTGTGCCCTTTTATCATGAGACTATGGTTACTGTTTTCAACTCATCTTATTGCTCTGGCTTAGAGGCCTGTGTCCATTTTGGCTATTTTTAATGACTGGAAAGCGGCTCCCGGTCGTCTTAAGACTCTTCCTTTTTTATTTATATGGGAAGTTTGGATCGCGCACAATAAAGCCACTTTTGAAGACTGTCCGGTGGACTTGGGGCATTTATACGTGGCAATTTGAGGATGGACCCTAGTGGCTATCACTCAACACGGGCTTGCAAAGGATATTTCGATCTGTTTGCGTCCTCACCCAATTGAGCTTCCTGCAGTTTTCTTTGACGGGGCACAACAAGTTGGTTTGTGTGGGGTGGGGGGATGGATCAAGATTGATAAGGGTAAAAGATATGAATTACACTGGCATGGGGGGCTTGGATCAAATACAAAGGCTGGAGTAATGACACTTTGGAGTGCCTTGTGGTTGGCACACAACTTGCAGATTAAAGACATACATGTTTCCGGAGATGCGAAGTCGGTTATAGATGGTGTTAATGGGGTTTCATCTTTCTGTCCACCTGGCTTGGATGGGTGGCTTCGTCGTATTCAAAACCTCATGCCTTGTCTCGGATGGCCAAAGTTGGTTCATGTCTATCGTGAAAACAATTCGAGGGTAGACAAGCTCTCAAAGAATGGTCTCGGTGCCCTCCGAGTGTCATCTATGTATCACATGTTTTTGGAGGTGTGCTGGGAAATTTCTTTGAAGTTCCAACTCCGGGAAAACAGGGATGGCATGCTTGCAAAGGGGCCATGATCATAGTAAATTTGCTTTAGATTTAGTTTTTTTTTTGGTTCATAGATATGCTGATATGCGATAAGTACTAGCTGGATGTTATGCAGTCAATCCAATGACTGCACTTTTGATAGTTCTTATTTTATGTATAGTGCAATGCTATGCAACATAGGGAAAGTAGTTGCTAACTGTTTGTTTATGAAAAGGGACATAGGAAAATATGGCAAAGACACATCTGTGGACTGTTGAAACAGGCTTTATGTACCTTTTATGTTTTTAATATAATGGGTGTTTTTTCAACTCTGAAAAAAAAAAAAAACCCCAAACCACTATAAAATATTTTGTTTTGTAAAGGTTTTGTAAAGAAATTAAAGGGGATTGAATAGAAATTTATTTAAAAATTTAATATCTAATTCAAGTCACTATTATCTAATTGTTTTCAAAATGCTTGAGGTTGAGATGGTGGAAGCACTCAAATTGAATCACTTCTCAAAACTTATATATAATAAAAAAGAACAAGAACAATACCCACAAGGATTAGCTTTTTAAAATGTTGTATTTTCTGTTTCTTGACATAGACATTACTTCTTGTAATTTTAGCATTGAAAAAAAAAATCTAAATCACTAGAAATCTAAATTAAAACCCATCATACAAAACCCATATTTTGAAATGCAACTTGTACAAACAAATTTAAATTCAATTCATTAAAAAAAAGAAAAAGAAAAAATCATGTTATTCAAAAATCAATTTCCATAATGCTCACAACTAAAACTATTCTAGTCCATTGTTCCTACACTCCATAAATGTGTAGGTAGGAGATATCTATGATAGGATGATGTATTGTTTTAATTTTATACTGGGCATTTCTTCCCTCGATGTATTTATGGGTCAATAGACTAAGATATAAGGTTTTGTTGATTATTACTAAATTATTTGAGCGACTAAATTTGTAAAAAACTTTAAAATTAATAATAAATTATATATATATATATATATATATATATATTGTTAGTAATAATCACATTTAAACTTATTCTATAAAAATGTTCGAAATAAACAACATAATTCATCATCAAAACAAGATTGACCATTTTATTTTTTATTTTTATTAAAACAATAATTTTATTAAATAAACTTAATAAAACTAAACCTACATTTTATTTTACAACACTACGACTTATCAAAGGTTTGAAGAGGTGCCTTCTTTGTGGAGAAGGGTCATGTCACATGGATTGAATATTCGTTGCTCGTCTATCAAGGCACACTTTATACTTTGAAATCAAGAGAAGGATGAAGAATGTACTTTATGACTTTGAAATCAAAAGAGAAGGTTGAAGAATGTTCTAGAGATAATAGACATGTGAAATCTATATTTTCTTTCCAATCATACATGGATATTCTTTTCTTTATTTGAACGATAGAGACTAAAGTTCATCCTTGAATTTCTTTATATTTAAGTTGATTATTAAGCAAATGTGTTTGGTTATATTAGTAGATATTAGCAAAGGTATTTGGTTATAATAAGTTGATATTTTAATACTAATCAAGATGTTTAGTATATATTTTAAATGTATTTATATATATAAATATTTTATATTTTATATTAATAGGTTATTGAGTGAGTTTATTTAACATTGGTTAGGTTGAATAAGGTATTTGGTTATAATAAGTTGATGTTTTAATATCGAGTAGTCTTTAGTGCGGCTTTTTGAAGGCTTTTACGGTGACTTTTTATGGTGTAATTTCTCTAAATTCCGGCAGGAATTTATTGAAAAGAGAAATTTGATTGCTAAGTTTGCACAATCGAAGTGCCCTAGAGGTTTTTGAGGGCGCTGAGTCCATATATAGAGTCAAAAAATCAGTTTGAATAACAAAAACCAAGATTTTACCTCAAAATTTTTCATCGGATTTCAGTACCTGAAACTTCAAAAAGTCGCACTAAAGACAACTCCTTTTAATATTAATCAAGATGTTTAGTAGATATTTTAAATGTATTTATATATATAAATAATTAATATTTTACAGTAATAGGTTATTAAGTGAGTTTATTTAACACTGGTTAGGATCAATAGGTTTTTAAGTTAAAAGTTTAAAATATTATTTGAATATCTAGAATTTTTTTGGTACTATTATAATGCTTTTGTGATGTTTCCTCAAGACATTTCTCAATATTCATTATGATATTTGCCAACAATTTCTCTCATTTGATGGAGTGTTATAGGATTTTCAACCAAACAGGTATTTGTTAAATCTATCTTTTTGAGTGATGGAAATTTAGATAGGATAAAAAAATTGACCAAACATGTGCTACGTTGTCTAGTAGACGAAAATAAACCAGACGTGAAAATATTAAAAGAAAATTTCATAGACGCATGCATTTTTTTCTCACTAAAGGGGATCTTATTCTTATGATAATGAAAGAATAAAATAATAGAGGTAATGTTTTTTTAAATTATTAATATTTTATTAAAAATTATAATTAAGAGTTTTATAATGTAAACTTATAAAAATACAAGTTTAAAGAATAATATTGATAAAATATAATTTATAACATGTTAATTAGACATGAGATATATAAAACCTCATAGAAGTTTTTTTTTTGTAAGGTTAAAAGATCTTTCCTATTTTCTATTAATAAAAACAACAGCAAGTTACATATAACAAAACTTGATGGCCTCAACCTGCCTGCAGGAAACCAAGTCTGTTGGCCACCTTAAAGGGTTGTAGGCCAACCAATACTGAAAAAGTTAAAACCTTCGACTATCAACTATGTCTAGTTTACTATCTCTTACATACAATAACTTTAAAAAGTAAATGTTATCTGCAGTATGCATAGGCAAAAAACAGAGAAAAGAAATCTCAATCATCCGATGACTCAATTGGTGTCGGGTCCTTAACACTAGAACCGGGCATGTCCACCTGGTGCATGGTTTGCAGTTGTCGATCTATGTGGCCTAGACGAACATTACCATGATGTTGTGCAAGGAAGATTTCTTGAATCTCTCTCCTTATCTCATTTAAAATGGAGGTAGCTTTTGGGTCCCCTTCAATTTCCTAGATGCTCATAGTTTTCCTTAGCTAGTACACATTCAAGCGTCCAGTATATATGGATAGACTAGTGGAATAGGGAAAGTCTACTTCTTGTGTTACCAGGGTCCTTTAAAAATTCCATTGCCTCCTCCTGTATTTCCCCTTCCTCCTTAGTGTTTCAGTCTCGCTCCCATCCAGAGATGAGTGCTCTAACTTGCAGCGAAATACCAGTAGAATAGGCCAAAGAGGTTTTCCATTACCTCTTTTCCTGATTTCCTCCCTCTCTTTCTAGGGCCCACTGAAAGCTTGCTTTGTTTCTGTTTCCCTTTTCCTTTGGCCTCCTTTTTTGTTGTTTGTCCTTTAACCATACTTGCATGCAGTAGTAAATACCGATGGATTAACTGATAGTGTTGTTGCAGGTCCGTGACCAGTGATAGAGTAAAAACTGTATAGAAATTAGAGATACCTACATATTGCAACATAATGTCAATAATTAATTTATATAAACAACACTGAAAAAGACCCAGACTTCCAGGAGTGACATCCTCGTAAGTAGTAGAGAAATATACGTCAACACTCCTCCTTCTCAGCAACGAGCTATTTAGAAGGGTGGAAATATTAAAAATCTTCTTCTGGCAGGACCGGGAATGCATGGCAAGACATATTCCCTTCACCTTCTACATTTTAATCATCCGAGACCAGAGAATTCCAATATAAATATTGAAATTCATCATCACCCAAAGGTAAGAGACCCACCAATAGCGAAACCCCCAACGAACCATAAATTTGACAAGGTAGAGGCAGAACTTCAACACAGTAAAACAAAGGCCCGTAATAACAGAAATGAAACCCTTAAAAATAGAAATGAGCCCTATAATAGCTGGCCTAAACCTCCTTGAGAAAAAAAATTTACCCCTGGAGACATAATTGTCAGCCCACAACCCCGGCTGGATACCGGCACAAAACCCCTCATAACCCCAAAGAAAAGAAAATATATCAAAGTCAGAGCCCCCACATTACAAAAGGATTGAGTGAGATCAGTTCCAGATAAACAATTGAGCCGAGCACTATTGGCAGGATGTTCATTCAAAGCCATGCAATATAATTCATACGCTTGGAAAGACAAACCACTGGCATTTCATATAGGGTGGGGGATAAAATGCATGGTGCACAGGGGCTCTAAAGCAGAATGCATGGTACGGAGTGGCTTGAAAGAAGAATAAAAAAATTCCACCTGTGACAAAGCCATGCAGAAAAGAAAAAAACAAGTGAAATGTGAACAGAGTCTATATCTTCTAGATTCGAACAACAGACAGGCCGAAAAAACATGAAAACCCACAATTTTCATACAAACATCATCCCAACCCCAAACCAGACAATAATCGTTGTAATCCCAATTATAGAACCAAGAAAAAATATGAAACCTCTCCTTGAAGATACATGAGTTGTAACACATAGGATATGTTACCAAGCTAAAAACCATGGACCTGTCATCATTCACAACCACATACATAGTGAAGAGACAAAGAACATACCAGGTGAGCGGGTGAAAATGTGAGGTTTCGACCTACTCCTGCACAAAAACTCTGTCTGCTCTTCCTTCCTTCGTAATCTGTCAGAATATGATACCACCTTTCCCCTCACCGTCCTTCATAACCCCCTTGACACGTCGACGTTGTTTCACATAAAACTCTAACATGGTTAGTTGGCCTCCACCGTCATTCTCACCCGTCATTATATTGTGTGAGTGATAGTACCTCCCCCTAATACTGCATGCCATCATCATTCCTCAAGTGGTTGTGTGGTACGCACCGCCGCGTGCAACCTCACACCTCCTATCTCCTGCGCGGCACCTCGATCGGGGATCCCAATAAGTCTCATTATCTCTATCCACAATTAGTTGTATAGACTGTAGTTCCCCTTCTCGAGCCATTTCTACTTGGTTAATGTCCAAATGTCATCCCGAATGAGTGCAACCCAATTTTTCCAGGTGTCAGTATCTTCATTCCCCACTCTGGGAACATGCAACGAAATGAGGTAGCCTATGTCTCAGAGGATGGTGCTGATATCATGGATTGAGGTGTGACGTTCTCCATCTTTGGCTAATTTTCTCCCATCCTATCCCCTGTTGCATCTTCTACAGAACCCATGTCACCATGGGAGAGTCCCCTTCCACTATGATTATGTGGTACTATTCTCTCACTACGATCAGTAACCCTTGTTTAATTTCCATAAGTTCAGCTTCATTGTTCATAGCAAACCCCAGGTCCATCGCATATATTCTATGAAAAAAACCCTGCAAATCCCAGAATATTCCTCCTACTCCTGCTTGACCTAGGTTGCCTTTAGAGGTTCCGTCATAGTTAAGCTTCAGAAACCATTGCTGAGGAACCTGGAATTTGTCCTATGGGTTTCTCCCGGTGGCTTTTTTTTCCACAATGACAGAGCCAACATATGAGATTTTAGGTTGAGCACAGCTAGAATTCTAGCCTCATTCCCATTTGTTTTCCAGTCATCTCTATTCCATTTCTCAACTAGTATAGTCTCTCTGATATTATCGAGGATCAATTGCCATATTTCTTCATTCTTCCTATTCTCGTATCTGAAGATTTTGTGGTTTCTTTCTTTCCATATATCCCATAGAAGAAACCCCATAGATAGCCTCCATGCTCTGTTAAGGACTACGCTAATGTATCCTCATTTTCTCCAGATTTCAATGATATGTTTGAAGCTCATATTATCCTGGTCTGTTTGTTGAAAGAGGTCAAAAAGGTTCAGCCAAAGGGTCTCAACTACAACACTGAAATTCAACAAGTGTTTGATAGTTTCTTCATGTTTCTTACACAGTGTGCATAACGACGGACCATGCATCCCTTTCTTCTGCAATTGATCCCAGGTAAGAATTTTACTATGACTAACAAGTCATAGAAAGTATTCAATTTTCGGCCAATGATTTTTCGACCATATTTTATGCCAGAGAGGAACTATTATACTGTGTAGATTATCAGATTTTATATAATAGCATTCTTGTATAGTGAACATACCCTTAGTAAGGTATCCCCATCTCAACATATCTTCTCCTGCTTCTGCAATCAATTTTATGGTTTTGAGTTCTTTTTCATAATTCTCCCATTAGCGAGTTTCTGGGCATTCTGCCAGTGGGCTTTTAATTACATTATCTCCATTGTAGCTCAGTCTCCCCACTCCTGAAATTTGCTACTGACTTTGTGTTCAGCTGATTGGTGAATAGAAAGATCTCTCGTAGGTCTAATTGAATAAAGAGTTTTTCTCATTTTTGCCAAGAATCCTCCCAAAAAGGGGCAATATTGCCTCCTCTAATTTCCTAGAAGATGTGTTCACGAATGAGATCTCTATTTGAGGCAGCCAAATTCCAAATTTTGGTTCCTTTTAGAGTTATTTGCACCTTTAATTTTCCTTTTGTAGTGTGAGGCATATCATATTTCCTTTCCCATATTATTTTTCATAGATCCCCACCCCCTGTAGCCATATCCACCAAAGTTTAGCTCCCATCACCTGATTCATCACATATGGATCCCTTAAACCCAATCTGCTTGTTCTCTTTATTTTAGTAAGATTTTCCCATGAGAGAAGGGCCCACTTACGGGCTTGTTGGGAAACCTTCCAAAGAATTTTTTTGAATATCTTGACAATAATATTACATCTAGTTTTATGCGCAGCCAATCCTAACAACTGATAAATAGGAATGGATTTTAAGACTAATCTCAAAAGGACAACCCGACTGGGAGCGTTAAGGACCCTGAAAGCCCAATTTGGGAGTCGGGCCTGTATACGGTTAAGGAGATATTTCCATCCCGAAACCCGAAGGGAATTAAGACTTAAGGGAATTCCTAGATACTTCATAGGAAAGGATACTATTTTAAATCCCATGGTTTGAGAAAGGAAGCGTTGGGACATCAAATTAGCATTAAAAAAAAAACATTTTATTTGTCATTATTGATGAGGGTTCCAAAGGCTTCCATGAAGTCTTTGAGAGTAGATAAGATAACCTTAGATTCTTTCAGAGTAGCTTGATAAAAAAACATAATTTCATCTACAAAATATTGGTGGGAGAGGGTTAGACATATCCCACAAAGGTTAAGGCCCTTTAGCTGACCACCATTAATCTTGTTTTTAATATGGCGACCAAGGCCTTCAACTGCAATGATAAAGAGAAATGGGGAGACAGGGTCTCCTTGTCATAGCCCTCGGTTAGCATTGAAAGGATTGGAAGGAACGCCATTGAGCATAATGGAATAGTTAGGAGAAGAGATAGAAAACATTATCCAATGAATCCATCTTACATCAAAGCCAAAGGCGTGGAGAATAACTTTGAGATAATTCTAGCTAAGATTATCATATGCTTTAGATAAATCAAGTTTAATCAACATACCTTTTGCTTTAAGGGTGCGAAGAGAATGTATAGCTTCCTACACCGTAACTATGCCATCCAAGATTTATATGCCTTTCACAAAGCCTATCTGCTCAGGGGAAATTAGGTTCAGGAGGATAGGTTTCAAGAGGTTTACCATAATAGTAGATAATATCTTGTATATTACATTACATAAGGAAATAGGCCGAAACGTTGTTGGAACATCAGATTTTTCTTGATTTTTGATTAAAGAAATGAGGGTAGAGTTGAGGGCTGGATAGACCTGTTATGAAGGATGAGATTCCTCAACTAATTCCCATATGTCTTTAGCCATAAAGGACCAAGTAGCCTGTTAGTGTGAATTCTAATAGCAAGCGTACGAAAAAAGCTCACTTTAGAAAACAACCCTAACATCAAATATGGCTACCAATTTCCTTAGATCTGCAGTTAGTGATCAAAATAAATGCTACAAAAATCCAAATCTATGAAGTTATAGACATTAAACAACAAATAATAAGCAAGAGTTGCTCCATACATCCAATGAAAAGGACAAGAATTTTTAAAGAATTTTTTGTATTATGACACCTGGGAAGGGAACATTGAAAGATGTTACTAGTCGCCCTCAATGGGATAGGTTCTTGTATGTCCTCAGTGCTTCAGATCTAAGATCTCTCTCTCTCTTGATGGTGCAGAAACCCAGACAAAAATGGAACTCTATGATAATGATGGAGGATCAAAGTCAGACCAAAAGTATAGATCAAGAGTGATCTCTAGGTAACAAAAAGAAGTGAATGAATGGAAAAACCCTTCTATTTATGACAAAATATTGAGTTAGTCTAGATATTGGTGCATAATAAAATATTATTAACCAAATCTAGATCCAACTTTTATGGAATATTTTATTGTTTTGTTGGAGGGAAAAAGAATTTGAATTTGGTCAAATCCCTTTATTTAGAAATAATAAATAAATAAATTATTTATTTATTATTTTGAGAATGTGGTTAAGTAATAATTAAATAAATAGTGATTTATTCAATTATTTATAAATTATTTAGTAAAATTTAACAAGAAATATTATTTAAATAATGTTTTAAATAATTATTTCTAGAAAATAATAAGATAAATAATGATTTATCTAATTAATTTTCTTGTTTTGGGTTAAATATGACTAGGAATGTTAATTAAGCAGTGGTTTAATTAATTATCCCTTGAGAAAAATCAAACAAATAAGGATTTATTCAATTACTCCTCATGGGGTTTCTTGTTTAGACCATAAACAACTTAATAAATTATGGATTATTAAGTTATTTTTCATAGTGAAATAAATTTTACTATGGTAAAATTGGTCTTACATGGTGTAGTTTAGTCCATCTAATAGTAATAGGTTAGATGACCAAAAATTGGTGTAATAGATTTCTCCCCAACGTGCGAGTGTTAGGATCTAATCATATGACCGAATTACGTTGTAAGATCTCAATCACTAGACACTGAAGGGGAGTTAGAGAGAGAAATATGAGGTAGACTACAGCGCGAGAGGACAAGACCTTGAGGAGGCGAGACTTACAGGTGTGAAAAGTCTCTTTTATGGGTGAGTACCTACTCCACATGAGGTGGGGGAGGCATACCTATGTCCGCTGAGATAACAAAGTACAAAGAATAATGATGCGTCCAACAAACAAGGGAATGAACTATATAGTACATGCTGGCATAAACACGAGCCAGATGAAAACATGATAATGGATCCCACATACATATTGTGCTTGAGACAACATCCAGGACTTATGCAATAATATCTGAGTACATGAGATATAAGTACAACGAAATAGGCCTTGTAAAACAAGAAAGGGCTCTGAAAATCAGAATGATACATGCAAAGTAAAAGGCGCTGCAAGCGGCTAAGGCCAAAACCATCAAATCTATGGAGCTACATCCAAGGCTGTAGTAAAGATGTCATCTGGGCATGTGGGGGTCTACCTAAAGGGCCATCCCCTCATGAGGTCTGAAACATTGCACACACACCCGGGAATCACTGGTAAAATCTGTTGCATCACTGAACCATCAAGTATCTGGATCTCGATCATGCCATAAGGAGTTGGAGCTGAGAAACAATCAAGTCAAAGGGCAATAAAGGGTCCCTTTTTTTTATCCGAGGCATCGAACAAGAGTGGAAGATGGAACCAAGGTACGCCTCCCTCTAGACCTGTCTTCTGGAATGAATAAGATGATGTCGACAGAAGGAGGTCCGCCATAGGTGAGGCAATAAGGGATCCTCAACTAAGGCACTAGGGATAATAGTAGAGTGACTGATAGACTAACACTAGGTATGATGGTAGAATGGGGGCTACTGATTAGTGGGTTGACGACTTCCCTTGTTAGAGCATAAAGTGCATGGATGACTTGGCAACTACTGACTCGACTCCAGAGGGGATAGGGGACATTATGACTGAAGGCCAAAATGTGCGACATGAGAGAGGAAAAAATAAATTAAACATAGAGGACTGTGGCAGGATACAAAGGGACTCGGGACAAACTCCATGGATGCGATGATGAATCAACTTGGATGCTCTAAAAAAGGGCGAATCGATGATGCTGCCACATCAAACAGGCCCAGTGGGGACCTAAAAACATGAGTACAAGATGGTTACTCACGACGAAAATTGACACGAGCGTGGACAAGTGTCAAGGCAAGGTGGTGCCCCAAGTACAAGTGTTGCAAGTGAATAAATTCGATTTTGAGGAGTGGTGAAGTGACCCTTCTTGGAAAAAATGTGTCCGGGTGAAGTATCAAATCACCAAAAACGAAAGGATACCCATTTGGAGCTCAGCAAGAGATTTCCAACGGTGCAGATGGTTTGTTAAACTGAGCTATGGTTTGGTCGCAGCTAGTGAAAGAAAATTCCAGGGTTTCTATTTTAATAAGGCATTTTCCATCCAATGTGATTCATTTGCAAGTGTAGCCGTGGTGAATGTAGAGAGGAGAAAATGCCCTAAATCTTGCGACGATCGTAGCGAACAAACCAACCATTGGAATCAAGATCTGTCAGTTGCAGGTAAGAGGCCTAACCATACTCTTTCAATTCAGTGGATTAAAATTAAATTTCAGGCACCCAGAGATTAGGAACAAACCCCTTCTCTTCTTCACAGCTGGTTCGTACTTTTTGGGGCATTTTCTGTGACCTGGGTAGCAGGTTTTGGGCAGAAAATTGCGACCTGTCCCAGGAATGGCCTGAAAAGTGCGACCTGTCAAAGAGGGGGATTTAGTGTTGTTTTTTGGGTGAGGGCTAGGATTTTATGGTTATGATGTAGTCTTTCCTTTCTGTACATTGACAAACATGATGTTTTGTGCAGATATGGCAGAGTTAAGGATCAATTAGAGAGAGAGATATGGACACATTACGGTCTGAGATCTGAGAGGATCATTTTGTCCGCGTTGCAGTGGCCAGGTTTGGGGTCTTGAATTTTTTAGAGAACCCTTTGATGAGAGCATGAGAGCCCTTGTTGGCCTGGATTGTTAGCTATTGGGATCTATATCATGAGATTTTTATAGTGCAAGGGCACCGAATCTAGTTGACTGTCCAGGACAAATATTTCCTAACCAGTCTCCCGCCACTTGGGATGGTGAGAAACACACAACCAGTGTTACCATGAGGGCGAAACATGATGGAGTTTGTAGAGCGCCACTGTCGACTAGGTCTCCATGTGAAAGGGACACAGATACCAATCAAAGATCTAGAGAGGCTAGAGACTCATGTTGTGGCCGCATCGGTGCTGTGGATCCTCAGCAGCCAGGCACTCCACCGCATCACTTGGGGTCAGATGATGCTTGTTGAGAGTATATTGAGTGGGACCTACTATGGGTGGGCCCAAATTATTCTATCATCGTTGAAACGACAGTTGTTGCTATGCAAGAAACAGGTGAACCATGACTGGGCATATGGCACAATGCTTTGCTCTCTCTTCTTTGAGAAGATCCTGACACTTCAGCCTCGCATATAGAACCAGGATGGGGGCATGCGAGAGCCCAGGATGCACCACTAGGGGTGGCTACTGTGTAGAGGGGGAGGTGGGGCAGTCGGACGGGTGTTCTAACCTTATTTTTTTGCACATTGGGATCAGATGCCACTATATATAGACGACTATCCCTATAGTGGGATGAGCTATCATGGGGACCTGTACTTGCTACTACCGTCAGGTCGGGCCATTAGGGGAATTTTGAGGTCTAAAATGGGCTTCCTAAGGAAATTATAAAATAATAGTGGAAATAATAAAATAATATTTGATTACATCATCAAATTTTAGAGGGAAAAAGAAAAAACTACTTTTTCAACTCGTATTTTCAACTTATCTCCCAAATTTTTTAATTACTTTGAGTTTTGTAGTATTAGTAATGCAAAATTTCTCCTCATTCAAGGAGTACCCATGTTTTGAAGAATTTTGCTAGCACGAAAATGAGAAATACATGAAAAATGTGATTGCAATCACGTTTTTCATGTATTTCTCATTTTTCGTGTAGTAGGGTCCATAGAAAGTATGCAACATGGGTACTCCTTGGATGAGGAATTAAATTTTGCATCCAACAAGTACTCTCACTTGAAATTTGAGTAAGTACTTTGGGAGATAATTTGAAAATACAAGTTTAAAAAGTTATTTTATTATTTTATTATGTTTTAATCTTTTTTCCTTTTACTTAAAAAATGGTGAATCATCCCCCATGGTTGAAACCATCATCTTGAATCCTATTGGTTCTTATAAAGTTTGTTTTGGTTTTAAATTTTTCTTAGGAGGCCCATTTTAGACCTCAAAATTCCCCTAATGATGGGGTCTAGATGGTAAGTGAAAAGTTGCTTATCTTTTATGGTGCATTTTAAAGTTTCAGAATATTGTATATGGTACTGATTCAATCACTTTTGGTATGCAGATATAGCACCGGTAAAACTGGCCGGGTATATGGGACGACCCGCAGTATCAGGAGCTGTAGGACCTAGTGGATCGAGGGGATTGCAAAATGAGGATGCAGTGGCCCTCCTGGAGGACATCCGCTATAGATGTGAGAGGCTACTGACCAGTGTTTCAGAGCGCGGCTGATAAGACCTTGATGACCAGTACATAGAGCTATCTATTGGTCTACCCTCGTAGCGACGAGGAGTCATGTAGCGCATGGAAATGACCGGATAGGGGATGCAAGATCTATAGACTGTCGAAGCCAAGCCATTGGCTCGGAATCTTCCAGATAGTGATAAGATGTAGGGGAATGAGGTGCCCCCATTTTTTTATTTTTTGCAACATGCTATGGGCATGTCATATGTATCATAGTTGATGGACTCTAAAACATTTTGAACGACACATATTGCGGATATGCATAGTTTTATGGTTTATTGTTATTGTCTTGTGTTAAATGCGTGTGATAAATGCCAATCTAGAATATATTTTTGCAATGCTATCTACATATTGATTTTGTGCTCTAGGTACACTTCAAAAGCTTCACTCATAAATATATTCTAAAAAGGACAGGATTATGCACATGATAAACACCATTCAATTGCATGAAAAGCAACAAGGAATCTAAATGAACATGAAGGTGAAGGATGTGACGAGAATGGCATCAGCTAATAAACCTATCACTGCATCATATTCTACCTGGTTATTGGTGGCAATACAAATGCTTACGCCGTTAGAGAGGAAAAGTGAATGCAAGGGGCTAAAAATGGTCCAGGCTACCAAGGCTAAATTCTGGGAGTATCGACTTGCACCATCGGCATAGCTGGTATATGGTGTGGACAGGGGGGTCCATCTGAAAGGTGCCATAAGACAACAAATGAGAGGATGATGAATAATGTTGGCAACCTGAACGCAAGGCAGAAATTAAATAAGCACTACTAGAGGGAATGTTATGGGTAGAACTTCTACTCCCCGCACACTGAAAGGTGGATGGTGTGGGGGAATTGCCTTGGGGGAAATTTGTGCTCAGGTCACGAAAGTCACCATAGACACGGATGGTGCCATTTTTCTTGTGGGTGGGAAAAATGAAGTCAAGGGTGGAAAAATCTTCCATGATGTCATCATCATAGTAGAAGATGCCGTGACTGGTGGAAATATAACCACATGACGCGGCAAAGCTACCTGAATCATCATCATGAGAAGAGAGGTTCACATGCGCATCATCACGGAGGGTGATGGAAGAACAAGTAGATGAAGGATCCATCGATGTTGAGCCCAAGGTGATCGTTGGAGGGAGGTCAGGTGAAACAGAAGGGGAATTCCCAGAGGGGTATTCCACTATGGATCTCATAAATGATGACAGGTAGAGGATAATGGTCGAAGACTCCGTCATCTGGAAATTGGGAGGGGGAATGTCAATGGGAGTGGATGGGTCCTCTGGTTCACCTGAAGCATATCGCACAAGTAAAGGTGAGGTGGAATCATGGTGGTTAGCCTTGTACTGGAAAACTACATCCAAAGAGGTGCGGTAGTCTGTAAGGTGGGGATAGAGGTGGGTATAGTGGCCATGGAGATCACAGAAAGCACAGGGGTGGTTTGTGTGCACAGTCTTGGGTTTCTTGGTTGCAATGAGTAAAGTAACAGGGGCTTCAGATACTTTAGACTCAAGAAACAAGACATTAACCATGGGCTTGATACGAGGCAATTCAGGACAATTATGGGTGGTATGACCGACAACATCACACAAAGCACACAAAGGTGTACGCTTTGGAGGTTGAGGAGGAGCAGGGATTATCTGGGCAGTCTTATCCTTAGGTGCATTTTTGCGGGCTTTTTCCCCTTCACCCAAGGCTTTTGCAACATGAGTAGGGTCTCGTTGAGGTGGCTAAGGCACAGAAGCAAAGGGAGGGGTCATGGCAACTGGTTGGCCTGGTGTCAAAGCTGTATAAGGTTTGGGCTAACCAGGTGGGATATTGGCTGGGAGATCAATGTGCTGGACTAGGATCCCCATGGTCATGTTAGGAAGAGACAAGGTAGCCATAACAAGTACCAAAAATATTCCGAGAGGGGGAGCAAGAAACAATATTTAACCGAAGGGTAATGGCCAGGCGGGACAAATTCGAGATGGTTAAGGCCAAGGGGAACCGTTCCATGGGGATAGAGAGGATCATGGAAACTAGCTACAAATTAAGGGCTTTGAGGAGGGGGTCCTGAAGCCTGAGTCGAAGTACTAGGAGCAGGTTGTGGAGGGCGGGGCTGCTGGCTAGTCAAACTAGTCCATTTGAGGTTGAACTGAGACGATTGCATCATGCAAACATTTGACAAGCTAGGGTCAGAGATAGGAGGGGGGAGACCAGGGAATGCACCAAGAAAAGAGGAATCTTTAAAGACTCTGGTTGAGACACTAGTCAGAGTTTCAATTGCTTGTTTAATGGCCACCAAAGAAATAATGGACTCTAAAGAGGTCTTAGACTTCAGTTCGTAATATGTCAACAGATCGATGGTGACGATCTTTCCATTATGAGGAAAGCACATCTTATGGTGAACCACAGATGAGACAACAGAAATAACATAAGTGTAGCTACGACCCAATAGTTGTAGTCTAAGGGGGCATCAATGACTTCAACATCAACACAAACAGTCTTGCTCGCAAGAGTAATAGGACAATTACAGAACATGCCAAGGGACGGAGAAGAGTGGCCATCCCACGCACGAAGGGTGTTAGTGGAAGGGGCTAACTCAGGGGATCTGAGCTACTTCCAAACAGAAGCAGACATCACACAAGTGGATGTCCCCTCATCAATGATACAATGGGAGACGTTGGCATTCCGGATCTTAACGGGGATTTGGAAGGCTACGGATCAAGGAAGGGGTGGATGCTTTGACTTGTCAATATCGAATACAATCAAATGATCATATGAAGGATCCACAATTCCCATAGCAGTTAGTATATATTTTTGTTGTGAAGGGCATGACTGGAGGACTTCCAGCGTTGACTTGGTAGTAGGAGATTGCACTAGGTCATCTAATATATTGTAGGAGTGGGCAGCTTTACCAAAAGCAGTGTTTTGGAATAATGGTCCCTTGGGGATCTTGGTATGGACCTCTGCCTTAGGTTGAGAGATAAGTAAATTACCATTGGGTGTCAAAAGAGGCTCTGTGGGACCTGAAGATGGGGGCTCAGTAGCAGACACAGCGGGGGGCTTGTTGTACTGACAGGACCAAGTCTGAAGGTTGAGGTCAGCGGTATTGGGTTGGTCAAAGTTCATCATGAGGATATGGTAATCAGAGGTACCAAATGGAGGAGGTTGAGTGGCTGCCTAACTTTCAGGGGGTTGGGCAGCCACATATCCTTGCTGGGGGAAAGGATTGGTAAACATAGCCGGTTGGATGGGCACAGCATTAGGAGGAATCAAAGGGGAGGCTTGTTGTCCTTGGGATGCTACTTGAGCTTCCCACATCTGACGCATCTGAGGTAAAAGGGGAGAATCATGGGTATAGTGACCATAGACACCGCAAAAAGAAGAAGGTTTATTCATGTGAATAGGCCTGTCTTGCTTGGATTGAGTGCCCTATTGCTGGGTTGCAGTGTTAGATGTATTCCCTTGGGGATTGTTTCCTGAATTACCGAGGGAAGATTGGTTTTTGTTGCCTTTCCTCTTATTTTTGGAAGTAGGAGGATTATTCGCACTCTGTTGTGCATACCCTTGCCCTTGAGGGGGGTGACTGCTTTTGCGGAGTTTGAGAAGGCAAGGGAGGCTGAAGGGCTAGTGCTAGAGGAGGTAGAGCACCAGGCTGTAGATACAGATAATAAGGAGGTTGGGAAACATTGGGGTAAACAGGTTGGGAAAACGGAGGAGGCATGCCGTATCCTGGATACATGTTTTCAGGAGGGAGAAAGTGTTGGAGGAGTTGGCCCCTCCCTGAGGGAAACCATAACCCATGGGAGGATGAGTGTACGGATGTGAAAGGGATCCAATGATGCCATCAATGACATGGGATGACCCAAGTGCATTGGCACTACTGGGTCTAGGGAGATCAGGTAAGACAGTATAAACATAATCAGATTATGCGTAGATCAGGTCATATTTCAATGCAATTTGTAGGGTAGCTTCCTTGGTCTGAGGGAAGTGAGATGCGACATATTTGCTAATAGCAGGCAAAAGGGATCTGAGAAACCAGTCCATGTAGACACAGTCTTCGAAAATATGGGATCGACATAGGCTCTTCCTTCTGCGCCATTCTTGATTATTGTCAAATAGGTGGATAGCAGAAGTTTGACAGAAAGAGGTCAAGAGTTCGGTACCGGTGTCATAGTGAAGGGGATGCTAGAAGTAAGATTGAAAATCCTTGGAAAGGGTGACAAGATTAGTATGATAGGAGGAGGCCTGGTCAACATACCACTCGAAAACTTCTCCAGTAAGCCTACATTGGAATAACTGAAGACGGACAGAGTCATCGGTGATGGAGTTAGACGAACACCACATGTGGAAAGAACGAAAATGGTTGGTAGGATCCTCTCCAAAAATTCCTTCAAACTTGGGGATGTCTGCAGGGAGCTTGGTTGGCATAACAGGCCAACCAAGATCATGGTGTATGGGGTCATTTATCAACTAGCTAAAATCGGGAAGGCTTAGGCCCACCATATAAGGAAGCAAGGGAGCACCAGAACAGTTCCTGTTGTGGCACCACTGGTAGCATTCACCACATTAGGGCTGGGGATGCCACCAATGTTAGTTACTGAACCAGACATGGTGAAGGTGAAAGGAAAAGTAGAGTTGGGGATAGAACTAGAAGGGGAACCCAATGAACCAGAAGCAGAGTGAGAATGGGGACTCGGTGGAGGACGAACACAAACCGTACATGGTGGGGTAAGTCTTCCTAATAGAAACTGAGGATGAATGCCTTAGAGTCTACGGGATAAACACCTTGGGGGTGGAATGATGGTATAGAGACACAAATCACAATAAGGAAGAGATGTAAACAAGGGCAAGGAGGTGCAGGATCAATTGATTACAATGTTTAAGTGTTGGCCTGGCGGTGTAAACCAGGCGCTCTTCACTTATGGTGTGCGTGTATGAGATAAGTGTGTTAATTTTAATTAAGCCCAGACGTGTGTAGATAAAAAAGAAAAAAAATATTTTGTATAACTGTAAATAAAGCTAAAAATGAAAGTAAAAGAAACTGAATGCGATTGTAAAATAAACAGCTAAATATGCATCAATTTAAACCCAAGGATGAGAGATTCCCAACAAATAGTCTATGGGTGGGCGAAATCTAGTCAAAACACACAAAATGGCTAATGGATCTAAGGTAGGGAGGGACAAGGATCTAAATGTCAGATCTGCTGGAAAGAGGGGCAGAAAACAACAAAAAACTAGAGGTAAAAATGCTGCAAAAAAGGTGGTGAAATGCTACAACCTGAAGGGAAACGGAGGGGGCCCTAAAGGAGGAACCAAAAAAAATGAAATGAGGTGTTTCGGATGGACAAATAACATATCTGAGGGGATCAGAAATTACATGTTCAGATCTAAAAAATGGCTGAAAACACTAAAATCTCAGAGGACCTGCTTCAGCTAAACTCCTCCAAAAAAGGTGGAAGCGTACTGAAGCCCTAAGAGGCTTGGTTCCTACTTCGACGAGTAAAACTAAGAAAGTACAGGTCCAAGATGGGTGAAGAGGCAGGTCAAACAACCCTGAACAGTGGCCCAGAAAAACCCAAAAAAATCACAGAAAAATTCCCGCAAAAAGTATAGGTTGCATTTTCTGACCTGTTTTCTGCTCAGGTCATAGTTTTCAGGCTGTTTCCCACTTCCTCGGAGCTGAGGTCGCAGTTTTTGGCCCAAAAAGTGTGACTTTCACTTCCAGCTATTTCAGGAGCAGATTTTAGAAAAAAATGTCGTCTCTGCTGCGGCTAATACCTATTACCTGTGCAATAGGCCCAGAAACACATGGAAGTTGGACATTTTATTGTTTTAGGGTTTTAAGGTTAAAAACAACATCAAGAAATGAAAAATAAGAAGCTGAAGAGAAACCTTAGGGGTTGAAGCAACTGGTCATGCAGGGATCTAAAAAAAAACAGCAGTCGTAATTATAAACCCTTGTGGATTCGCCAGTTGTTAGTGTGAATTATAATCGCAAGCGTACGAAAAAATCTCACTTTAGTTGTGCATAATAAACAACCCTAACATCAAAGATGGCTACCAATTTCCTTAGATCTGCAGTTAGTGATTAGAATAAATGCTACAAAAATCTAGATCTATGCAGTTAAAGACATTAAACAACAAATAATAAGCAAGATTTGCTCCATGCATCCAATGAACAAGACAATAATTTTTAAAGAATTTTCTGTATTATGACACATGGGAAGGGAACATAGAAAGATGTTACCAGTCCCCCTCAATGGGATGGGTTCTTGTATCTCCTCAACGCTTCAGATCTAAGATCTCTCTCTCTTGATGGTGCAGAAAACCCAGACAAAAATGGAACTCAAAGGGAGCTCACAAGCAAAAAGTAGAAAAATATGAATGATGGAGGATCAAAGTCAGACCAAAAGTATAGATCAAGAGTGATCTCTAGGCAATAAAAGGTAGTGAATGAATGGAAAAACCCTTCTATTTATAACAAAATATTGAGTTAGTCTAGATATTGATGCATAATTAAAATATTGTTAACCAAATCTAGATCCAATTTTTATGGAATATTTCATTATTTTTGTTGGAGGGAAAAAAAATGAATTTGGTCAATTCCCTTTATTTAGAAATAATAAATAAATAAATGATTTATTTATTATTTTGAGAATGTGGTTAAGTAATAATTAAATAAATAGTGATTTATTCAACTATTTATAAATTATTTAGTCAAATTTAACAAGGAATATTATTTAAATAATGTTTTTATAAATAATTATTCCTAGAAAATAATAAAATAAATAATGATTTATCTAATTAATTTTCCTGTTTTTGGGTTAAATATGACCAGGAATACCAATTAAGCTATGGTTTAATTAATTATCCCTTGAGGAAAATAAAAAAAATAAGGATTTATTCAATTATTCCTCATGGGGTTTCTGTTTAGACCATAAACAACTTAATAAATTATGGATTATTAAGTTATTTTTCATGGTGAAAGCAATTTTACTATGGTAAAATTGGTCTTACATGGTGTACTTGAGTCCATCTAATAGTAACAGGTTAGATGACCAAAAATTGGTGTAGCACATCTCGATAGAATTCTGTCGTAAAAACATCTGGGCGAGGAGGTTTTTTTTTGCAAGACTTTTAACAACCTCTTCAGTCTCCTCTATTGTGATTTTTCTTAGAAGGGCCAAATTGTGATCCCTGCTTACTATTGAGGGTATGTTTCGAGTGATGTGCTCAATAGATTCTGATCTATTATGATCATGTTCTGTTAGAAATTAAGATCTATTATGATCATTTTCTGTTAGAATATGACTGAAATGATTAACTAACAAGTTTTCCATCTCATTATGTTGGACTAGTATATTTCCTGCTGGATCCTTATCCAGTTATACTGTATTCTCTGAATCATAGCCTTATGGAAGAAGTTTGTATTTTTATCCCTTCTTTTAGCCAATGAATAAATGATTTTTTATTCCATAATATTTCCTCTTGTTTCCCGCGCTCTTCGAGTTTACTTAGAAGGTTTCCTTCTTCTATGACCAGATTCTCTGACCTTCCATTTAAAATCATTTGTTGTTGAATCCGCTTCACTTCTCCTTGCAATATTTCCTTGTCATGTTGAATGTTTTTAAACTCAGTTTTATTCCATTTTTTAATCTGTTGTTTTAAATTTTTTAGCCAAAGTTGAAAGGAGTGCATCCTGTTCCAACCTTAGACTCGACTTGCTTCCCACCACCCTTTATCTTTTTCAAGGAAGTTTGGGTCTCGTAGCAAAAAAGCCTCAAATCGAAATGAGAATTTTTTATTACATTCCTTCATGTCAATTTCCATACTTATCGACTAATGATTTGACCCAGGGTGGTGAGGATAATAGCTTCATAAAAAACATCAGTGCTCACAAGGACTTCTGAGGCTAGGAATTTGTCCAATCTTGAGGCCACCTGGTAAGAAACCCCTCTTCTATTATTCCAATTGTACTTACCATTCACTGTGGGAATATCAACTAACCTTAAGTCTGTGATAAAATCTCTAAAGAATTCCATTTCCAGCTCCTCTCTCCTTATACCACCTTTTTTTTCTTTCAAAGTCACGATCATATTAAAATCCCCTCCCAGAAACCAGTACTTTTCATTATGCATATTACTAAGGGTTCTTATACTATTAAGGAATGCCTCTTTTTATCCTGGAATAAGAGGCCCATAGACATAAGAAATTAGGATTTTTCCTTCGTTCCAATTTGCCTAAATAGACCTGTTAGTATCCGCGGCAGCCAATCCAATCTTCTGCCATAATCTCAGCGGGATTCCATAGAATAGCTATTCCCCTAGCGCTGCCTCGTGAATCTATCGCCATTACTTCATAATGTGGTTTGGATACTTTGATGATTTATTCTAATTTTTGACTTGGAACCTTCATTTCCTGTATCATCATCACTTGTGGCTTCTCTATTCTTAATCTTTCTTTTACACACCTCTGTTTTCATTTGCTATTTAAGCCTCTTATATTCTAGGAGATCACTTTCATTGATGAACTTTGTGGAGTCATTGGAATACTGTTGATAATGGTATTAACTTTCCTGAGTTAACTAACAATTCCCCCACCATTTGAATCTATTCTTGTAGGTTCTTGCGGCCCTTCTTTTTTCTTCCTTTAACTTGGGTGTTGTGGTATTGAGAGGGGGTCTTCTAAGAGTTTTGATTTTCCGGGGAGACTATCTGTTTATGAGATTGAGATGTCAAATATTGTTCAAATGTTTCCTTATACAAATTCTTCTGGTATTCAGGGATGAAACAATCATCAAGATTCTTCCATTCTTGTAGGAGTCGTTTTAAGACTACTTCCTCTGTACTTGAATCCCCCCTGCTTGTCTCTATCTCCATTGGCGACTGTTCCACTAGTTGCCCATGGTGTTCCGTTTCGTTTGATTCCTATGGTGCCTTCCTTTTAGCCTTCTAGGTTTTTTGAGTTACCATTCCTTTCCATTCTTCATTAATTTTTTCCCCCTCCTTTGAGTTTTCCCCTAGTTCCTACAATATTTCATATATGTTTTGCGTTCTTTTCTGTTTTGAGTTATTGATTTGGCTTGCATGCAACTTATTGTTCTTCTTTTTAATTGTAATAGTCTTGAATATGTCGTCTTTTTTAGGTGACCCTTTGATTTCTTCTAGTTGCTTCCCTTGCAGCTGTTCGGGATTGTTCAAAGGAAAAGTTTTATAAAGATGACCATATTCATGGCATCTGCAGCAACAGAACGAAATATGTTCATAACCAATAAGCTGGTGCCAGAATTTCCCCTCATATTCAATTTCTATTGATTATGGTCGCGTCTCAGATATATTCATATATACACATATGCGAGAAAAAGAAGTATACCGATCTTGACGATTTGTTTCAACAACTTTGACAAACCTACCAAGAGAGTTATTAATGCCTTTCAAAATTTCAGGGTCCCAGAAGTCCATCAAGAGTGCAAATAGCCGAACCCAGACCGGTGCAACCATAAAATGTTCTTGATTAGGGTTGTATCATTCTTCCCACTACCACAAAAATATGTTGAATCTTTGATTAAACTGAGAGGGGGGGGGTGAATCAGTTTAATACATGCATTAGCCTTTTAAATTTTCACCAGAGTTATTTACAGCTTAATATGTGAACAATATTATTTGCAGCCAATATTAATTTATTGTGACACCATACTTAAGTTGAAAGCAACAAGCAATTAAGCAGATTGAAATAATCACATCAACACATAAGAAGCACACATAGAGACAACAGATGTAAGTGGAAACCCATAAAGGGAGAAAACCACATCTTATTATTGTTGTGATGTAAAGGCAAGCTCCAACTCCCTCTCACCACTGTTTTCTGCAGGCACCAACCTACAGGAGGCTCTATCCTCAATTCTGCAAGCTACAACTTGTAAGGAAGCACCAACTCCCTTCAATTTTCTGCAGGCACCAACCTACAGGAGGCTCCAACCTCAGTCAGCTACAACTGACAGCTATCAAGCTTCAACTTGATAGGGAAGCTCCAACTTCCTCAATTTAACAAACTGAATGTTTGCTGATTTACCTCTGATATCAGCTTTGTTCTGTAGCTTCTCTTTCTGCTCTTCTTTTCTTGATCTTCTCTGCTTCACTCTTCTGTATTCTGCCTTCTCTTTATTTACTGTCTCCTCTGCTCTCATAAAAACTCACTCTGCATATCAAGATGATATTATTTATAGATTTCCTCACATGACTGTTTGTATTCTGCTTGGAATTCGAAATGGAAAGTCATGTCTCTTTGCCTTCTGCCTTCTCACTCCTTTTATCAGCTTACTCAGAAATCATAACTGTAGGTGTCAATTTTAACATTACAGTGGGAGTTTTTTTTCTCTCGGAGACTTGCCAATGCATCACAAACAATAAAAATTTAAATAAAACATTTACATTCAAATTTAAATGAGAACTCCAACTCAACTCATTTAGTCTTTTGAATTGGTACGCATTTGTCTTTTCTTTGGCTGTCTTTGTCTTTTCTGTGACTGTGTTTTATCTTCTTTCGGATCTGTTTGCTCTTCTGTCCTTTGTTGTGGTGTAACTGCTGCATATGTGTAAATGTGCCTTTTATATCCGCTGACTGTAAATCTGGAGGAATTCCAATCCCTTTTATGCCATTAGTGTCTTGTTGATGTGGCAGGTTCCGCAGGCCGGAACATACATATATTACAAGCGTTAATAATCGCCCTCCCGTAAAGCTAAGGTCCGTGGGTCTAGAGACCACGCGGCTTATCGCAACTGTGTTATATATATAACTCAATAACCATTATATATCATATGTGTTATGCCCCCGGATCATATTCAAACGTTATTCAACATATATAATATATGCAATTTATTTGCAAATAACCCGACGTCCATAAGGATTGGCTGCCAATACGATTAAACCTTTATTAACTCGCAATCCTTAGTCAAACAGTCCCGATCAATTAGAACTTTGGCTTGGGACCCACATGTACAACTCATATGCCAACGTGGAGTCAACACTCAACCATTCGTATGCGCCTTATCATATATATATATATATATATATATATATATATATATATCAATCAACTCACAACGCCCCGTAATATACATTGAACCATGCAACATATTAATTCAGAGGCGGTAAGATTCCGATGGGGTAGCAGACTCGAGCAGATAGAGGAGGGAGACTCCCTCGGAATACATGACGTCATCCTCAGTTGGGCCCATGGTTTCGCTACAGTGTTAATCTATGGTTTACGCCGGCTGTACAATCTCAATCGCAACTCTTTGTTTGCACGTTCTGATCCCCTTGCGATTTCCGATTGCGATTGATCGCAATTGCAACTTTGAGTTGCAAGCCCCTCTGCTTTGTTTACCTCCGATGCGATTGGGAAGGGGTCCCACCATATAAAACTTCGTTTTGTGCGCTCCATATATATACCTTGGACCTTTGGTTATATGCTCTGGGCTTCATTGCGGTTTATAGACCCATCGGGTCCGGATTCTCATCGCAATCGCAATTTCCTGTGGGTTACATATTACGCTGCTCTTGTGATCTCCGATTGCGATTGGATGAGGGGTCCCACCTTATAAGACATTTCGTTTTGATAGTACCTTTGATTATATAGATATAAAGCGCTCCGCTTGTATATAACTGTTATATATATATATTTTGCCGCTGTTGTGAAGCGATTCCCGGAATTATGTTTGTATATGTTATATGTGCTCCGCTTGCATATAACTGATATATATGTTTATATATTTTGCCGCTGGAGTGAAGCGATTCCCGGAATAATGTTTGTATAAGTTATATGTATAATGCCGGTTGGAGAGTGCGATTCCTGGAATTTTATAACGGCTCTGCTTCTGCCTCTGCCTCTGCTGCTCCTGTCGCTCTGCCTCTGCCTCTATTGCTGAGATAACGGTTCTGCCTCTATTATATTAGTTTCCTCTGCCTTCATTTGCTTCTTTGCTGCCTCTTTGCTTGAGCGCTGCCTCCTTTGCTTGAGCGCTGCCTCCTTTGCCATCAATGACAATATTTCCAACAAAATAACCTTGCATTGTAATAGAAGTAAGGACCTCCTTCAAAGATCCTTTCTTTGTCTAGAAGATTGGTAAATATGACTGTAAAGAACCCTCTAGGGCCAAATTTCAAATCTATATGACCCTTGGGTTGCCATTTTTATTGTATCCATTTGAGTAGATCTTTCTCTGTTGGTTAGATGCCTATGAATTTGCATATTAATGCATGGTATTTCATATAAATCCGGTATTCATCCAGGTTATTTGCAGGGATAAAAAATCTAGGTTTTTTCAATGCTCTTGGAAGACATTTCCCTCATGTTTTAGCTTGTCATTCTACTCCTAGTACCGGGCCTACATTAGGGGTAGACCCCCCTTGGGGCCTTGCATGTTTTCTTCTCTGTTCCCTTGCTATTACATTTCAGTAGGAGGGGATCTCTCCTCTCCCCCCCGCCCCCCCCTCCTGAAGAAGCTACCATACGATCTCTCAAAGGCATCTTTGATCCAATACATCTTCCTCGTGATCCCCCCTGACAGGTTTCACTGCTATCCAAACCCTAGCATTCCCCAAACCCTAAGCATTCCTCGAACCCTATTCATGTCCTCCAATTAGATAATTGAATGATCGCTACATTTCCAAAACCTCACAAAAATATAAATATTAGGAAATATTAATTTGATGACAAATTTGATGAATTTATCATCAAATCCGTTTTAATTCAAGATTGCATGCTTAATTAAACATCTTTTTATAATCAAATTTAAAGATAATATAAAAAAATATCAAATTTAATTTTATCAACATATTGATATATTATTACGAAATGTTTAACAAATATTTAAGAATTATGATATAAATCAAACTACATTATGTCTTATATTTTAGAGTTATAAATTAATCCATGATATAACATAGTTATAGTATTTTTTTTTAGTTTTTCGAGAATAATTGCATTATTATTTGTTTTGTTAATATTTATAATCACAATTAGTTCATTTTCATTATCTATTTGTCCATATCTTGAAGATGAACCAAAATGTGATCCAAAATATTGATAAAACAAATTTTAATGCAACCATTTTTAGAACACTATAATTAATTTAACATATGCCATTTCTAAGATTGGAAATCACTAATAGTTAATTTTTTCTTCTACATTTCTAAAATCATAATAATTTTTATGTCAAATATTAGCTCTAAACCAACATGCAACTTTAAGGTTTATGATATTATGTTTCTACTTAGGTTAAGCTAAGCTCAAAGACAACATCATTATGCAATCACGTGAACAACTTTTCTAAAAAGTACTACTCACATTTTAGTGTTCATATACTAATGACATAATTATTATTCAAACTAACCATAATCAATATCAAATCTAAAACAATATCAATGATTAACATAATTAACAACCACAATAAATGACTTAAAAGCATAGAACAAAAAAATAATCAACATTGTACATAATTTCAAAAACTAGTGATTACTATTTTTTAATAATTCACTTGGCCAATCAACATTTAAATTATATAAATAGATACTATAATTCATTATAATTATATATATTTTTATTTTTTTAATTAAATAATAATATAAATATTCTTCACAACCATTTGATTTTTTTAGTTAAATAATATTCATCTATTTTTTATAATTCTCTTAATTTTGTTAGTTAAATAATATTCATCTGTTTTTTATAATTATCTTAATTAAATAATATTTAGTACAACATGAAATTCCTTACAATCTTTTTCTATATAAATTTTATACACATATAAACTTTAATTTCCAAATTGGATCCTCAGTCTCCCAGAAGGATTATGTAATTGAGAAAATTAGAATTTACAATAAACATTATTTTTATTTAAGTATTTAATTATTTAATATTTAAATAAAAATACAAAATACATGTACAAAAGTGCCCATAAACTCATAATAGATTATTATAGTTGTGATTAATGTAAACATTTTGGATTATAAATGTTTATTAAAATTCTCTCACTTCAAAATTAACATAACTCGAGCAGACTCTTAGATGGTCTCAAACAAAATGCCACTTTTGCATTTTGTTGAAGAGCCTCTAAAACATTGGCCTATGTAACTACGACCATTTCATGTTTGGGGAGAGATAACTCCAAAATTCATGTACCAACTTAGAGCTTCAATGACCCTATCATCAAAACCCCCTATCATATATCTAGGTAAGGAGTATTATGTTCTCTCGGCATCCCGTTGAGAAAATTTATGATTCAAATACAAATAAAATAAAAAATACAATTTATATAACAAATATTTAATTAAAACGGAAAACTTTACAACACTATATGATAATGAAAAAATTGAAGTGATAGGGAAGGTTTGAGAATGTTGTGATGAATATTAAACGTGTGAAATCACTTTATCATATGCTTTGATAATAATAGCAATGCACAACTTTCTTTCCACTTAGAGAGTGGAGGATTCACATTTTTATATTCCCTTCGTTATTCCAATGGTTTGACCTTACTTAAGTTCTTCTTCACCCCATGTTAAAAACCATCACTTCTTTATCCATGAAACCTTAAGTTCATCTTCATTCTCATTTTGTTTGAAACCCTTGAAATTAAAACCATTTTTACTTTTTGTTTAACCAATGCATTTAAATATTTGGGTAGATACTTGAGTAGGTATTGGTTTTGGAAGACATAATATTAATGGATAACCGAAAAATCAAAGCAGTGTCCATTGTCACCACAACAATGCTTTCTTGCTTTAAATTTAGTATTTTTCCAACTCGAGAGTTGTATCCCTAAATTCCATTAGATATATTGCGGCATGTCATTAGATATATTGTTGCAACCATCATACTTTCGATATTTTAATGGAGACCTATATATATTGTTGCAAGCATCATACTTTAGATATTTTAATAATGGAGACCTAGGCTTGTTTAGCGGAAAGTGGGATAATGAATATCAAAGGAAAAGTTTTGGAGGGATTAATCCAGATCAATGCATGAAATAAGTGCATTTAACGATTGGGTTATGGATTCAAGATATTTTAGGTCAAGCTTGAGTGAAACTAATTGTATATAGGGTAGTATGTTTTCAATGAATCCCATTAAATCAAATTCCTAGGTTATTATTCCAAAACACATATGAAGGCATTCAAAATACTAAAGCCTGGTTTATCAAGAACCATAAGATCACATAAATGATAAACCATAAGATCACATAAAAGCATGTTAGAGGATTGATTAATAATTTCATCGAACAATGTTTCATAGTTTTAACATGGTATGAGTAGCGTGCCATCAACCTTTCAAAATGATGAAGAAGCCTAAAGGGTTTGATATAAGAAGAGGGTATAAGTAATTTGCAATGAATCTTCCAAAATTATGAAGAAACCTTAAAAGTTTGATAGAAGAAACATTAAATCAATTTCCCTCTAGTTTTATATCTTCAGGATACAATCCATAAGCAACATATCACAAAATGTAGTCCTTGAAGTCTTTGATTCCATTTTGAGATTTAAAAGAAATAGGAGAATGAGGACACTTACAAAGGATAAATCCTAAAACAAGAGTTAATAGCCAAGCATGCTTGTAGGAAGGAGAACAAACCCCTCTATTTTATGATGTCAACTAGTGGAAACTACCATATGAATCAATGTATAACCACCAACTTTTCTGATACAAGCCATTATAATACCCTAGTTTTGATCCTTGGAAAGTATTGGATTAGATTATGTATAAACTATAAATACATGGTTAATATTACAAGTGTCCAAGCATTTGAGCTTAAATAAATGATCATGTAATATAATGTCATAAATATGTTCTGAATGGATTCTTAGTGCAAAGCGTAAAGCCAATTCTATGGATTAAGGAGTGTATAAACATGCAAATGTTGCAAATTTGCATCTATTAACCATGTGGAAAAGTTACAATGGTGCAATCCATGCTATGTCAAAAATGGTAATGCTAGAATCTAATATGTAATGGTCCAAGATAGATATAGGGTGCATGAGTCCACAACAGGGGAAGATGAAAGGGGTTCATGGGAAATAAAACTTTATTGCCAAATGTTAACTCAATACCTTCAATTCTTTTTCTTATGTGTCATACATGAACGCACCAACACCTTTGACTTAGAAAATCAAATATGAATGCATTATATTATTGGGTAATGAAAGTCAACCTCACATGAATAAGGAGAAATATACCTTGTATGGAAGAGTACAATCATTTGGGACAATGAGGCATATCATTCCAATATCCTACAACATCATGTTGTACTCATTGTCCATCATTCTCTCAATTCCAATGTTACATTCTCATTTGATATCCATCTCAAAATATACAACTAATGGTAATGAACACCATGAATGGAAAAATTAGAAGATTGCATGTGCTTGTAGAGATATTACAAGAATTGTTATTAGTATAAGAGTAAACCACCTTAGTTTAATAGAGAAATTGGAGGCTATAAGTGAGTGTATAGGCTACAGAAAGATATGAACCCATACTTTTAATGCTCACACTACTCAGTAACAAATTCTAAGCCAAATAACTACTTCGCTAGGATATCCTAGAAGGTAATCAATGGTTGGAATCTTCCCACTTTCTTTGGAGCATGAGATGATAATGATTTCCTAGTGGAATATATAAAAGAAAGAAAAATGTTCAAGTTCTGTTGTAGATATGCATCCGAAAAGAAAATTTGATGACTAATTTGATGGTTGGACGAGTGTTTGTAGTGAGAGGATTGGTTGAGACTAGAGATACATGCCAAGTTTAGTGTGCTAATAAGCATGTAGCCACTTTCATTTTCCTTTATTTCATCATAGCTTGATTATTGGGTGGCATCTGCATTGGTTCTCTGGGGATGGGTGGTGAATCAATCTTACACAACTAATTCTTGGACCACTTTCATTGAAAGATAAATGTTTATTTTTGTTTCACATTCATGTAGTTTACTTATTTAGTTTATTTTTAGACGATGAATTATGTGTATACAATAACTTATGGATCTACATAGGAATGAAAATAGGAATTTTCTACCATGTTTACCATGAATATATGTTTCAATTCCATTGTATCATTTTCTTTCCACAATTATGCATGCATTGATAGTATGCTCAAAAATTATTTTGGATCCAACGTATTTAAGATTGGTAAAGTCAAATGGAAAAATCATAAAAAATTTAAATAGTGGGTAGTCATTGGCTAGCTTGAAGGGCATGGGAACATATGTCATTAAGTGGTATAGAGTATATTTTTAGTGTTGAGGAATTTTGGTAGGATGATGGTACATATGTATTTATACGGTCGGGGGTTGAAATCCCATGGTATGTGCATGAACCTATGGAACTTCAATCTCAAGTTTCAACTCTTTTGAATATGCAACATATAGATTCCTAATAGAGTCTATGGCTCAAATTTTGTCAAGTAGGAAACTTATAATGTTTCAATGATGACTTTGTTAGCAATGTTAGGTTGGTAGTTGTCATTGTTGTGTTGCCATTGATGGAAACCTTAATGCAGTGATTTCAAGCTCAACGCATGGATGAGATGACTTTGATGGGGGAGATTGTTGGCATTAATAAAGCATGTCAGTTGGCACAGTTGAGTGATGTTTCAGTTCGAGTTGAATCCTGGCTATAGTTGTGAAGCCTTCATAAAAGTATTAATGGGTGTTTTTTCTTTGTCTAAATCTAAGGGAGGCTTTTCTTTGGAGGAACTTTGAGTGTAGGATATTAACTTAGATGCCACTGCAAAATGCACAGTTGGATAGTATTTTGAGAGACATTTCCAATGGTATATGGCATGAAGAAAAATATCTCAAGGGTTGGAGATATATTGAAGTTTGAAGTATGGAACTTAACTATGGTAAATAAGTTTGGACCATTTTTTGATTAAGTGTTGGTGCATAGTTAAATGATCCAGACTGGGAGTTTGGGCCTTTTATAGGAAAATAGGTTGTACATGAGGAATTGAGCTAGACCCGGACTAGGCCAAGAAGTAAACGAGTTGAACCAACATGGGACCTAGTTTAGGCAGAATTGAAAAGGTGTGAGGTGAAATTCCCTGAACCCCCGAAGTCCTAGATTGACCTGGTACCCAACCCATCTAGTTTGGACATTCGGGTCTTTTTGGCCTACAGGAGTGCAGATTAAGAAACAACTCGAACTGATTTGGACCAGGTCAAAAAATTTGTTCAATATTTTAATGTGTTTCAAGCCCATTCAAATGTTAGAGTGAAGTAAGTTGTTCGGGGATGTAGGTGTAGAATAATCCTGAACCTAAACTCATGGTCATAGTTCCTCATGTTTGCAATGTTCCAGTATGGACTGAGCATTCAGACCCAAAGGATTATTGCAGAGGAAAATAAGGAAAAACACCCATACCGAGTCATTCCTCTTAGTAGTGTGTAACAATATGGTAGGAGTATGTGGCATGTAAAGTACACATAGGTGGTGTTGACTCGACGAAAGTGATGATGTTGTTAATTTTCCAATGTTCTATGCTTAACATAATCACTTATATAAATTCTTATTCAATTAGTAATCAACTCATCCCATATAATTCAATATTCTAGCAAAAATAATCAATTGAAGATAGAACATCAAATCAAATGCATAATAGAAGACAACCAAGAACAATAGAGACACAAAATTTGGTTAAAAACTAGGGGAAAACCCCACAAGGGGGAAAACCCTTTTAAAATTCTTCTTCTATTAGATTGTCATCAAATTTTCAACAGAGAGATACAATGGTCAAGTAAATCCACAATGAGTCAAAGGGTCTATACTTTTACTAACCAAGTCAACTATCAATATCTAATCAAAGATGAGCCCAAAAGTCAACTTTGGTCAACAAGTCAAATCTACAAATTCTGTTAAAGTCAATAATAGTAGTGGAAACTCTAATAAATCAATGGTAAATGGTCAAATCACCTCCAAATAATCTCAGTCATAGTCAAAAAATGTGGTCTCCTTTGTTGGACAAAGTCAACCAAAAACAATCCCAAAATAGTGATTGCATTTTTTGTCAAAGTCAAACTTTGACCTTCATAAACCCTAGCGAACATTTGCAATCAAAGTAAGTCAACTTACCTAGAAAGTTTTGGTTTCTTGCCTATTGAATTTGGCCTTCCAAATAGAGATAATTTTTTAATTTCCAAGTCAAATGATCCAATTCAACCCAAGTCAAACGCTGGTTAAAACTGTCCCAACAAAGAATTAATGCACAAAACTAAAATCTCCTCCTTCCCTTCGCACGTGTGAACTCGAACCTCCTATTTTAGAACTATATGAACTGATCAAATCAAGAGAGTGAATATGATGTTATGTGTTATGATGTCCTCCAAATGATGTGACATAATGCGTATTTTTATGTGATTAATGAGGTGTCTTTTGCTTGCCTGGGTCAACTTGTACTTTTGTGCACATGTGGGTTTCACATCAAAAATAATATTTTTTTCTTGACCAGATTAAATTCTTCCACGGGTTAGTAGGGGCTTCTCTAGATGAGGAAGGCTTCCCAATGGAGAGAATTTCTCCCTGAGCCGCTGAATTTCAACAAATGTGGAACGCTGGACAAGTGACATGTGGTAGGTAAATATGGAGTCTTTGGATGGAAAATTGGGATGAATATATGTGACACGTGGCATCATTCAGATATCACCATATAACATGATGACATCATCATGACAATAGAATTGTTGTCAGCAAATGACATGGCACAATGTTGGGATTTGTGTCAACGAAACATGTTTGCAGGTGATTTTTTCCGTGCGATTGGGGGACTTATTCTAGAGGCTTATGGTTCCTAAGAGATTAGTTCAACTCATCACCTTATCTCATATATTCAAGCTATATAGGACACATTATTGAGAATATTCTTTAACTTATCTTCATCCTAGGTGTCTACACTCATCCTTCTGGGATTTTTCTTCTTTCTATTTATATTTGGTTGTCCTAGAGGGTCAGGGTAGTTAGAGTGAGATGGAGTTAGAGACTCATATGTTGCTATTGTGATTCAGTTTTGAAGAGCTACATGTTGTCTTGAGTCCTTGTTTAGTACTTGTTCATTATAGTGGGGAGACTCTACCTAAATTAGGAGAGGAATGCCAAAGATGAAGGTATTGATGTATATTTTTTTATGGTTAATGAAGATTTACGTTCCTTTCCTTTACATTCATGTTTGGAACAATTTATATTCATGTGTTTCTTTATGTTTTGAGCTAACAGTATTCTACGGAAGACTAATTTTTGTCTATGTTTGTTTGTGCTTATGCATAGGCTTGAGCTCGCTAGCCGAAGAGAGAGATCTCCAAATCGGATCACGAGAATTTTGCATAAGGAATAAAACCCTTCACCAACCTGCGAGTAGGCTGGGTATCAGTTCAAACCCTATAGCATTAGGAATTGCATGAATGCCCACTTGCATGATCATTTGATTGAGAATTTTTTGTTTTCTCAACTTAGACATCTCTTTTGTTTTCTGGTGATCCTACTAGGGCATAAACTAAATCACAATAAAAACATATGAATCTCTATCTCCAAATATTTATAACTATTTGAGAGATGCATATGAGGTCTACAATGTAGTGACTCAAAGATACTAACAATAGGGAGAAAAATAGTCTTATAACAAAACCCCCTGGAGTTCTCTTTAAGCACTTTACAAACTCTTTTAAAACTCTTTCAGTCTCTTAATATGACTCTTAATAGATCTTTCTAGTTCTCTTTAATTTCTCTAGGATCATTTATATCTAAGAGCAGCATATGAATCTCATCCTTAGCCAAAACCGAATCACAATAGCATCATATGAATCTCTAGCTCCATATCTCTCTAATTAGTCTGACCCTCTAGGATAACCCATTATAAATAGAAAGAAGAAGACTCCTAGGAGACTGAATGTAGGCACCTAGGACTAAGAGAAGTTAAAGAATCTTCTCAATAATGTGTCCTATCTTGTTGAAGGTGAACAAGAAATTGCAACACACACACTAGTGTGGGACCACATGTCCTAGTGATACATTAGTGTGATGGCCAATTTAATTTCATAAATTGGTGTAGTGCCTAATTTAATTTTCCCTTAATTAAATTGGACAATAAAATGTAATCTTATCTCATAATCACTTGTAATAGTTAACTGAGTGTGATAAACTCAATTAGCTCATGTATTTCGAGTTGAGGATGGTTGGTGAGGAATGCAAAGTAATTCTATTAGTTATGGAGTTTGAATTGTAGTTGGTGCATTATTTTAATGCATGAGTAATTAGTTAACTCAGTTATATGAGATAAAGTCAGTTGGACTAGTTGTAACTGTTTGTTTCACTAATGAGAGATCAAGTGAATTAAATCATATTTAATTCACAATCAGTGATTTTCCATGCAACTCATGATTTACTATTTATAGCTGCATGCATGTCAATTCTAGTGGAGACCTAGTTGAGACAAAGGCTAAAGGGATGTTAACTATCAGTTATATCATTAGTAGGTTTCCCGCATGCAACCAGAAATCCATTGGATTTCCCATGATACTTTCGCAGTTTTGGAAGGCTGGAATTCTAAAGAATATGGATTTCATTCGAAATGAATTGCGCAAGCAAGGCATGTTGATTAGAGGTTGAGAATTGACTAACTGTTGGTCAATTTTGTCCAGATTAGTGTGAGACAGTTGTTAGAGTGCAGGAGAATCTTGTGAGAAGAGTGCATTATAATTGTTTCATGATTCCATGGTGAATATACAATAGAAGATAGATGGGTTTTGAGTAGTAAGCTTTCCTCAGGAAAATATTTGTGCTGTGGTTTGATTTGTTTCTTACTGCACCTGTTGTGATTGGCGATCATGTTTATTTTCCGCAATTGATTTGTAGAAGGATTCAATATATATCTTAGTACATTTCTTGATTGGATTGAATCCATATATATATATATATATATATATATATATATATATATATGGTATCAGAGCACAGGAAATCACTATAGTGGAGGAGAAGTTGAGTTTGTGACAGAATATAATTTGAATTTGCAAAAGTATTGTTGGTGCGACAGGAAAATCAGGATCAAAAAGACTTTCAATGGCTTGAGATTAGAGTATGAAATTCAGGGAAGTTCCAATTATATTGCGTGGAAAGACATGATGGAGGCAATACTGGAGGATAATGAGTTGAAAGAATTCATTGACAATGACATTCCCAAACCCACTGTATCATATGTCACAAATATTGATGCTTGGAAAAAGAAGGTTGTAAAGTTGAGGAGGATCTTACTGGAGGGATTACGAGACCACATTGTCTCAAGTCTCCATGGAAAAGCGACACCATATGCAATGTGGAAAGCTTTTCAGATCTGTTTCAAAGCAGTAGTGATCATACAAAATTGGCATTGAAGGACAAGCTTAGGAAAATCAAAATGGAGAAAGGTGACACCATTTCGAAATATTTAACAAAGTTTGTCCAATGTCAGGATGAGCTTGGGAGTGTTGGAATTACTGTCGCAGATGATGAGTTGGTGAGCTTAGCTCTTCTAGTACTTCCCAAGAGTTGGCATACTTATTAGGACTCTGTCAATGGTAGGGAAATTCTGCCAGATTGGGAACAACTTTGGTTGGATTTGGTGCAACAAGAATTCAGGCGGAATATCAGGGATGGATCTTCATCTAAGAAATATGATGAATAAAATTTCGCTTTGGATGCCAAGGGGAAGAAGAGGAAAGTAAATAAATTCCATTCCAAATCTAAGTCTGGAAAATATGGCAAGAAGCGCAACATGTCCAAAGTGAAGTGCTTTCACTGTCACGAGCATGGACATTATGCAAATAATTGTCCACAAAAGAAGAAGAATAAGAAGGCTTTAGGATCTGCAGTTGGTGAGGTTTTGGCCTCACAATTTGAGCTTGACTTATCGCTTATTGCATGCATGGTGTCAAGTGCAATGGGATCAGTGTGGTACTTGGATAGTGGTGTATCTTTCCACATGATGGGAGACAAAGAACTTTTCAGTAGCTTGGAGGAGAAGGACCTTAAGATGCATATCAAAATGGGTGATGATGGGTGGTACAATGCTATTGGAATTGGTAGAGTTACCTTCTAGATATAGTCAGGTAAACCCTTATTAAAATATGTAATGCATGTACCAGGCTTGAAGAAAAATTTAGTTTCAGTTGCAATGATGGAGGATAGAGGCTATGATGTGGTTTTCAGTGAAGGGAAATTTTTTCTTTTACACAAAGCCACAATACAAGCCAAGAAGATTAGGATTAGTGTGAAGAATATCTATAAACTTAATGTAGATGGCTGCGCAACATTGATGGGTAAGGCGGAAAAAGTGGTGAGCCGGGATGAGGGTGAGTTATAACACATGATATTGGGCCATCTACACCACAAAGCATTGAAGGTCATGCAGCATATTTCTATGGGTCTTCCCAAGGGTACTCTTGCACAGATAAACACATGCAATGGATGTATGACGGGGAAGTATGCAAAGGCAACTTTTCACGAGAAGGATACCGAGCTTTGGAAATCCTTGAGAGAGTTTTTTAGTGTCCCGTGATTTGGCTGATTGACAAGCCAAATGACAGTGTAACATCAAACTGGTCTTTGGAGCCCAACGACCTAGCCTTCCTGGACTCAGAGAGGGCTCTCTCTATTTGTGTAAGGGATATTTGTGTGTTTGCTTCTTGTGTTTCTGATTTTAGGCTAGTTATGAAGTAGGTTTTTGGTTTTGGTTTTTAGGTTTGTGAGGGATGAACTGATCAAAGACTAAGATAGGTAAAAATATGTCAGATCAACTGGGCTATGGGGTCGAATAGGTAAAGAAAGATTTTAGATGGTGATACAAGGTTATTGAAGGGCCGATTTGAGTGAGGTGAAATGGATCTTTGGGTAAAATGGAGTGGGATGGACACTAAATTTGTGAAGAACAAAGGATTTCAAACATAAATAGTTTAATAGCTGACATAAACATGGTAGGGCTAACCATTAATCATGAGAGATGTAACTATAAATTGATCAATGCATAGAAATAAACATTCAAGCAATACATAGAGATAAATGACTCTCTAACTTTGGGAAATTGCTATCAGAATTTGGGGAAATACATTTAAGACAAACAAACAACTCAAATTACTATGAGGAAACGCCTAAGCATAGTATTTCAAGTTATTTGGCACTTTGAAAGCAAGATTGCATAGTTTTAGGCAAAGGGCAAGATCAGTACAAGACCTCCTTGGTTCAACAAATGACAATCAAACAATCAAAGAAAAGTTTCAGGGGTGGAGCTATGACTAGCCATGAGTAAGCAGGGCATACCATGAATCATACTTAGCATGCATAAAACCATAAATGAAACAAGAAAACAATTTCTTCAGTTATCAAAGAGCAATCAAGGATTCTTTGATATGACTAAGAAGAAATAAAACATAGAAGCTATAAAGAAATAGGAAATTTGAGGTGCCTCCAAGGGCATGTCTCAAATCTATTCTCTAATGTATTATAGCAAGCAAGAACATGGAATTATGAATGAAAACTACGAAGCATAACAGAGAGGGACACTATACCATTTTACCAAGTCAAGGAATTGAACAACAAACCTCCTTTATCATCCAAAAACATTCAAGAAACTATCCAATACATGAGACAAGTGTTTCTTCCAAGATTGTATAACCATATATTGCTTCTATTCATCAAGTTTAGCCTTATTTACAATGAATTCTCTTGGAATATATAGGCCAGGATGAGGGAAAACCTCCTAATGCAACTTGCAATCTCATTGGCCCATAAAAAATATGTGATTTTGTCCTTGAGGCTTTGCAAAGCCCAAGGCACAAAATATCTAATAAAATATCTCAAAAATGCTAAAAAAAATATATATACTTACTTTTCATAACTAATCATAACCAAAAATAGCTAAACGCACATGAGGAAAAGTCACTTTAGAAAAGTACATTTTTCACAAAAATACTTAAGAAATATATCAGCAGAAAGTCCTCTGTCTTGCCGGCAACTTTTGGAGGCCTTCCTGATGTCAAAATGAGGCCCGTGATGGCTCGTTGGAAAGCTATGAATGTCTATTTTTTGAAAATGCTTATTTTTCTCCAAAATGACCAATAGAATTTTTTCAAAAGCTGACTTGTGTGTAAAAACCCAAAAAATAGACTTTGCTGATAAACGGGGCAGAGTGTGGAAAAAGTGAGTGTTTTTCGCCATTTTGAGGGAGAAAATATTCAATTGATCTAAAAATCGCTGAGTATATGCCCCTGAAATTATGGCATCCAATGATACCATTCTCATCCTTTGAGGATGCGCCAAACAGAAATGGCGATGCCCATGATTTTTAGCCAAAAACGCAAAAATGACAAAAAACCAAAACTTGTTGAATTTCACCCAATTTTTGCAAGCATGACCCTCAAGGGTTTTCAAAAACATGCTGTGAAGCTGAGGCCAAAATTTGGAGCTTTGAGGTGTCTTTATTCAATTTTGGTGCTGGGCGCCTCCTTTGAGCTTCCTTGAGTTTTTCCTGTGTGGCCTTCAATTTCCGCCGGGTGAACTGATTGAGCTTCTTATAGTGCCAGGTCATCCTCCTTTGAAGGTCCAAATCTCTATTGGCCTTCTCCACCTTCTTTTCCAAGTGATCATTCACCCTCTCGAGCCATGCTTCTCGATTGTTCTCTATCTCTTGGGTGAACAAAGTAGTGAGAGGAATAGATTGGAAAAGGGAAACTTCTTCCTCCTTTTGTTTCTCAAGAGCTCTTCTAAGTCCCATGGTTCTTGGCCTCTTTCACCTGGGCTGATCTTCATCTTCGCTATCATTGAACTCACCCACGAGTTCTTCCAATTTAACTTGCACCTTGGAGGCCTCCTTTTTGTATTTGATGGCCTGTGTCCCGTATACCTCCATGTGGACACTCATCTGTTTATTTTGTGTTTGCAAAAAGTGATTGAAGTTTCTAACCCTCTAGATCTGTCCTTAAAGCATCAATTTGTTTTTCTCTGTTGATCAAGAGAGTCTCTAGGATTCAGACCTCATTGTCACTATCATTACTTTGGATTTGAATTATGTCAAAGTCCCTCTCATTTTCATGGCTTCTTTCTTCTTTCTCCTTTCCCTTGCTTTAGGTGGCTCTCTTGGTCTTCCTCCTCTTAGGTAATTCGACAATGGGCTGCTTGGGCAATTTCCCCTTGCTTCAGAGGGCCCTAGTAACATTTGGAGTTATAGTTTTAGGCACCCTTTTCCTTGATGTCTGGGGCTTGGCCACTTTTGGAGAAGAAAGCATGGCCCCTTGGCTAGGAGAGGCAGCTAGCACATGCTCTATTGGCTCTTTTCCCTTGTTATTTTCCTTATCATCCTTGCCACTGTTTTGAGTTTCTTCATGAATTCTTTGACTGTCCTCTTGTATGTATTTTTGAGGGCTGCCCTCTTTACTCTTGCCTTTGCTGTCTCTAGGAAATTGAGGCTCTGTCTCTTCAATGTTTTGGGCTTCATCTTCATCCTTTTTGCTGCTCTGAGGGCTACCAATACCCTCATCAAAATGTTCAATTTCCTCATCATTTCCCTCCTCAATATTTTGAGTTTTTTCATGGCGCTGCTCTTCATCACTGTGCTGCATATTATCACTATGATGCTCTTTACCTTGCTACCTTTCCTCACTGTGCTCCTTTTCACTTTGCCGCCCTCATTCATCATGTTGTTCCTCCTCTTCATTTTGATGCCCTTCTTCATCATGCTGTTGTTCATCATGTTCTTCTTCCCCTTGCTGCCCTTTCTCATCATGCTATTGTTCATCATGTTGCTGCTCATCTTCATCATGCTCTTCCTCCTCTTCATCATGTTGTTCCTCCTCTTCATGTTCTTCTTCTTATTCAATCATGGGGAATTTGAGCTTCTTGGGAATGGGTTTTCTTGAAGAAGGCGAAGGATGGTGAGTGGAAGGTGAAGGAGATGTATGGAATGAAGGAACAATGGCGAAATCTGAATGTGCAATGAAAGTGTCCCAAGAGATTTCCTTCTTCTCAAGGTGATGAAGAATGATAACCTTGATGAGAGAATGATGGAAAAGGCAAGCTGACTGCTGAGAATGAGGTATTTTTTGAACAATGGAGGCCATTTTTTCAATACTTCTATGGAGGAAGAAAGGGAGATTTAACAATTTGGCTCTTGTGAAATGCACGAGCAACCGAACATGGTAAGCGTAGGCCCGAGAGAACCTTCCCTCGCAAGTGAAGTATTTCATGATTATCTTCATGAGGGGGGCATAAATAGTCAAAAAATATGAGAAGGAAAATATGGACGGACATGTGTCTCTATGCTCAAGCTTCAAAAAGGGTTTGTACTATTCTGAGTCTAGGTGGCTTTATTTAAACCACTTCTCTCCGACATAAGGGATCTTGGTGGCCTTGGAAATGGATCTAGGAGAAAACTTGAAATCCAAGCTTGCCAGCTGAAAGTGTTTCCCTTGAAATCTCAAAGCACAAAGATGTGTCAAGGGGAGATAGCTTTTCACCTCCTGCACCTTTTGACAAAACTCTAGACATCCAACCTCATGAAAGTTAAATAGGACTGATGGATGAGCATTTACCTCTTCAGTTGAAACATGCTCAAATCTCTTGTGAAGGCCACTTCTGCTGTCCTGTCTAGGAGGCATTTTGTTTTGGATACTCTTTGCAAAAACAAGCTGTCTCAAATGGCCCTTGAAATGTTTTCTCAACCACACCTCTTTCCTCCTTATAAGTCACTGTTTCTAATCCTCTTTGATGCCAAACAACAAGTATTTTCTCAAATGAAAAGCAAACAGTCAATTTATTACTGTGCTTGGGCAAAGGTCTTGAAAGGTGTGTTGGTGGTCTCTTGGTGAATAAGGGACTCTTTTGTTTTGACAAAAAAAAACACCCTTCCCTCAAACAATGTTGTTTTGTTTATTCACTGTTTCTTTTACAAAAGTAGACAAAACACCCTCAGCTGATTTGAAAAGCCTTTCACACACTCTGCTTTTGGAACTATAGAGGCTGCACAATGTTCACTATTTCACCATACAGAGAGGACTTTAAAATGACAAAGCTTTCAAATTATGATCACTGTTTTCACCTTGGAAATTCAAACAGAATCTACTCTTGTTTTAACACTATTAGGACACTTCAAATTGATTTGAGACCTCTACCACTGTGTATTTATTTTCCAATAACTATGGGCAGTCACTTTTATTAAAGGCAGTTAAGGCCCTTTAAAATTGATAAAAAACCCCACCTATCACTCTACTAACCCTTGGCATTCACAACAACAAGACTCTTTAATCTTCGACCAAAACCCGACCCTCTTTAACACTATTTGTCTCTTGGAAACACAACAAGAGCACATCACCTCTTAAACTCAAAATTTGTCATGGAGTGAGAAAAATATCTTAAAAATGCTTAAGGGTCTTGTTTGATTGGTAGAGCAGCTCTCAAAAGAGTTTTTTGAAGGTGTTTAGGTGAGCGACAGGTTCACAAGGAAGAGCGCCGTGTAGTCGGGTCGGCCTCGGGCGGTGGGTGAACGACGCTACATGCGCGCCGCACGGTCATTTGAGTCCTTTGTAATTTCACTCCCAAGCATGCCACGCGCTTTTATAGGCGCGCCACACAAGCTTGAGCCTTGAAAAAGACTTGAATTTTGCTCGAAATCCCTCGTTTCTCCAGTGGGAAGCTTAGGGGAACATTGTATACGTTTTGAATTTGCACAATGAGACTTTTCCAACGGTCTCTCCACCTTTTATATGAAAGAAAATTCAAATGTTTTTATATCATGTTTTGGAGGGTTTATATGCTTGAAAAGGCCCCTTTTTGTTTTGTCAACACATGAATCACTACTTTTGTAATTTCATCACTTTTACAATGTTACAATGACCCATCTTTGATTTCGTTAATAACAAAATGTTGTGGACAATTTCTCCATTGCCCTTTCACTGTTTCCTCATTAAGAAAAGTACCCTCGTCACCTTTGTTCATTTCTGACTTTTAGAGGAGCACTGTTCAAGAGTCATACCAAGGATTTTTTATGCATCCTTTGCCACATCTTGGAAAGAGATATTTCAAAACTCTAAAACTTACTTTGACAAATTTTGCTCTCCTGGTGTTTTGATGATAATTATGGCTATTGTGCTGTTTGATCAAAACAGTCAGACGCCCTTGGATATTTTCCTTTGACTGTGGATGAAAAACCTTATTTTCATTCACCCATGGATTTAACTATATCTGTTCATCAAAGAAAAAGACCTTTAGAGACCCTCAATGCAATCATATGGAACAACAAGGCTTTTTCACATGTTTTATAAAAGGTCTTTGACTGTGATAGTGATATGGCTTGATTCTTTGAATATTGTCTTGAATTTGAATCATGGTGTCATATCCTTTTCTTCACATTGATGATCCTATCCAAGCTTTGTTCACTTTAGCTTCAGATTGCCTTTGAAGGAGATCTCTGATAGAAGAAAAACCAAACCTCTTTGATTATCATAGTACCATTTCTTTCCCTCTATTTTTAACACCATTTTTCTATTCTTAAGCCTTCAGTTTCTTTCTACTTATTTCAACTATGTCTTTCAAATAGTGAAACCATGTAAGCACCCCTTGAAAATACCACTGCTGTATCAGTGTTTTCCTCTATGGGAGATAAGGTGTAAACAAGCATTTTAGGCCATTTGCAGCATTGTTAACCCTGTGCTTTTTGGATGAGGCTACACCTTTGTTCCTGACCCTCTGCTTATTAAATGAAGGAGGCTTTAACAAATGACTTAACCATCTGCTCATGCTTGGAGGAGGTTTTACACAGTCACCCAACCCTCTGCTCATTCTTGGAGGAGGTTTTACACAGTCACCCAACCCTCTGCTCATGTTTGGAGGAGGTTTTCACAGTTATTCAACCCTCTACTCATGTTTGGAGGAGGTTTTCACAGTCATTCAACCCTCTACTCATTTTTGGAGGAGGTTTTCATAGTCATTCAACCCTTTGCTCATGTTTGGAGGAGGTTTTACACAGTGATGCTATTCCATCCCTTTGTCAAACTGTGTCATCTTTCCTTGTAGTGCCTATTCATAGTTAAGTAAATAATAGTGACAAATTGAAAATATGCCATGAGGGGCAATTCTTAGAGATATTTAATACTGTTGTTAAAATACCCTTATGCATCTTTAGACATCAGAAGCAACCTGACTTGTATCTGCAGAGTATTACTTGCTAGTCATAGGTCATTAACCTTTTTGGCTCTGTTTGCAGGAGTTCATTAAATTACCTTTCTGACTAGTACCTGCATCCCAGGCTCAAAACAACATGAGAAGCAGCTGTCTTCTCATCTCAAGTTTAATAATGTCTTCTGGAACACTGTTACAGTTCTGCTTTTGAAAAATACATTGAAACACTATAGATCAACACAACATCAATTTGGCTTTTGAAACATGCACTGCAGAGACACCAAGACTTGTTAGTGGCGCGACTTAAGGGTGTATCAAGCTTTATTTGCAGAATAGGAAGGCCATATATGACTGGTTGGTTTTTTACAATTTTTCTTTTGGATTAGGATAGTTTTCCAAGGGAGGATTGCCTAAAGCGCCACTACCTAACTTAGGGGAGACTTTTGACAGATTTGGAATATTCTCTTTGGAGCTGATGGACAAGTTTGTATGACTGAGACTAGATCGGGCTTGACAATTAGGTTTTTTCTCATCATAGGATGGTTGAGAAAGGTAGGAGGGAAAAATGTTTATGGGTGTTTTCTAGCTAACAAATTTGACAAATTGGAGATCAGCTGCTAGAAAAATTGGCTTTAAAAACTAGTCATCATCAACAGGTGAAAAATACTGATGAATAACAGAGTTCACTCATACGTGTGTGGAACATTCTCTATTGCTTCAAAAATAAATAATAAGTACAATGTAATCTTTGTTGATGTTTTTTCTAGAAAGTGTTGGATCTACTTCATGCAGAAGAAAGAGCAGACGTTCTCAAAATTTCTTGAGTTCAAAGCACTAGTGGAGAAAGACATAGGGAAGCATGTGAAGGCTCTTAGGAGCGAAAATGGTGGTGAGTAAATATCCAATGAATTCAAGAACTTCTGTAGCAAATAAGGAATTCAGAGAGAGTTGATTGTGCCTCATAACCCACAGAAGAATGGGGTCGCAGAAAGAAAGAATAGAATAATTGTGGGTGCAGCGTGAGCGATGTTGCATGATTAGGGCCTACCATTGCATCTCTGGGCATAGGTATGAAACATAGCTATATTTTTGCAAAACCGTAGTCCTCATCAGATACTTGCCATTAGCACACTAGAGGAGGACTTTTCTGGTAAGAAACTTGATGTTTCATATTTAAAATTTTTGGCTCATATGTCTATGTGCATGTGACCAAAAACGCCAGGAATAAGCTCAAACCAACAACTGAGATTGGGATATTTGTGGGGTACACTGATGCACCCCACAACTATCATGTGTATTATCCAAACAACAGGATGACTATTATGAGACGAGATACAAAATCTGATGAAGAGAAAGCCATGTGATTGTCCCTTGAGAGGGAGCTGGATTTGCATGCAGATGACGAACTCTTGGTTCAAAGAATGAACCTTAATATGTGGAGCAACCACATGCGGAGGATCATGGAGTGGAAGAAAACACTCATGCAGATCCATCCAACAGAAATGGTAGAAGGTGTACCACTGAAGCTGATAGATTGATACTTGATGCGACAGAGCTTGTAGGAGCACCTACTTCACTGCGTAGACAGAGACAATCTCGAGACATGTTTACTGGATACATGACTCTTGTGAGAAATTTTATTGTGACAGAACCATCATCCTTTGAGGAAGCAGTGCATCAACCCATTTGGGTTGATGCTATGGTTGAGTGTTAAGCCCCTATATTAATAGTTTAGTCCCTTATTATGTTAGTCTAACTCCCATATTGTTATTATTGTGCCCTTACATTATTATTGTTAGGTCGGCTAGGATTACATTGTGGCCCCCTAGGATTACATTGTGGCCCCATGGACTCCTATATATAGAAAGGAGGTTTTGTCATTTGTATCATCCAAGAATTGTTCATTTATGTAATGTATTGGAGGTTTCCCCCTCAAAGTGGCTTATTTATAAGGCGTTGATATCTCTTTTCTTCTATTTCTGCAGCTGGTTACACAACATTTGGTATCAGAGCTTTGGATTCTAGGGTTTCGCTGCTCCAAACAGGTCATCGTGGAATTTTTTCTATAACTTTTTTTTCTACAAAGTTTCAGAAGTTGAATTTTTTAGGGTACGAAGCCGAAATCCTGAGGAAGATTTTCTAAAAATTTCAGAGCTTGGTTCACAATATTTTCGGAGATATCATCTGTGGAAGTTAGGTCTTTTTTCAAGCTCCTAAACAGGTCATCGTTGCATTTGCGCTATAAATTTTTTTCTACGAAGGTTCAGAATCTAAAATTCATATGGTGCGAAGCTGAAATCCTGAGGAAATTTGTCAAAAAAGTTTAGAGCTTGGTTCACAATATTTTGCGAGATATGATTTGTGGAAGGTAGTGCTTTTTCAGGCTCCTGAATTTGATCTCAAAGAGGTGATCGTGGGAAAATTTCAATAAATCTCTCTCTGGGCATCGGATTGGAGTGCCGTAAAAATTGGTTGCAAGTACACGGACTTTAGTTTCTTGGATATAAATTTCAGAGACAAAGGATGAAACAGTGACATGTGGCAAGTCGTACAAGTTCGCTCTACTGAACTAGTACATAATTAGGTCATTGTGGAAAATTGGACACAAATTTGTCTTGGAGAATCCAAATCAGGTCAGACCTATGGAATTGAAAAGAGAATTTAGAGGGCTACTTCAGTGCTGAATTTCAAATATTGAAGGGCCGCAATCACAGAGATAATCCAATTTCAATATCGACCTCCTCAAAAGTAAAAAAAAGATGTGTATTGTTTTTTCCGAATTGCATAAGTCTTGTTTGAAGAATCAAGTTCAATTGATTCCAAGGGCATATTGAAGAATTTTTGTCAGTAATGGGTTCTATTATGCCTCCAAAAAATAATTCCATACCCATTAAGCCCTCAGAAAGCTATACTATGACACATGAGGAGGAAGAATTGCAATATGAGATATCAAAATTACGGTACCAAGTGCAACAAATTTCGATCTTACGAAGAGCAACCGAAGATGACATAGATGGTTTAAAAGAAAAAATGGAGGCTAATTTGGATGGTTTGAAGGATCAAATAAAATATATTATGTATGATAAAGTAGTGGAATATCACAATGAGCATCAACAAAAAGTTCTCCAACTCTCAAAGGATAACCTAACTATGGTGCAAAATCAAATGAAACAACCGGAAGATCAATATCACATCGAAAGAAGTTCTGAAGCAGTCACAGAAACAAGAACTTGACAAGTACAATCAATTTCAAATTATCTCAGCAAGTGGAAGAACTTTCCTTTAGAAGATTCCACATGGGACGATGAGAATTTTATATAGAAGCATCAAGAAATAATCAAGCGTTGAGGACAACACTTGTTTGAAGGAGAGGGGCATGTTAAGCCCCTATATTAATAGTGTAGTCCCTTATTATGTTATTCTAATCCCCATATTTTTATTATTGTGCCCTTACATTATTATTTTTAGGTCGGCTAGGATTACATTGTGGCCCACTAGGATTACATTGTGGCCCCATGGACTCCTATATATAGAAAGGAGGTTTTGTCATTTGTATCATCCAAGAATTGTTCATTTATGTAATGTATTGGAGGTTGCCCCCTCGAAGTGGCTTATTTCTAAGGCGTTGATATCTCTTTTCTTCTATTTCTGCAGCTGGTTACACAACATTGAGGATTATGACTCCATCGTCAAGAACAGTGCATGGGAAGTTGTCCCAAGACTGCTCAGAAAATCAATGGTTGGATCTAGATGGATCTATAAGGTGAAGCAGGCAGCAGATGGGAGTGTAGAGAAGTACAAGGCCAAATTTGTGGCTTGAGGATTATCACAAGTTGAGGGAATTGACTATGAGGATACTTTTAGAACATGGGGCTTTCTTTCTATTCTTCTATTGTTTTTGAACTTTCTGTTTTTTTTTTTTTCAAACAATGGTATATACAACGATTGAAAATGTTTTAACTCATAAATCCTGGAAATGGTGAAAGTTAAGCATCTTATCTTCATAGGGATCTCCTACCACTCTTGGTCCACTCAGCTCTTGAAAAGAAAAATTTGGAAAATTTTCTCTTTCAAGCATGACATAAAGATTCATGCATGAATCTCTGAACAACCCCATATCTTCCTGATGTACCTCTTTATACCTCTGATTTCCACTCCTCCTTTTGCTACACATATTTTTCAAATAATACAGATATTCTTTGTCATTTTTGAAGTATATGGTGACATCATCAAGGTATGTCAGAATGCAGACATTTAGAACTGGAAACATGGCTTTTAGGAGCATGTTTTTGATATCCGGTGGTTTTGTAATTCTGGTTTGAAGATGGAACTACTTCCAACATACTTGAAAAATTCTTTGAGCTATTTGCTTTACAAAGGAATTATTTGGCTATATCCTGAAACATCATCTTGCAAAGACACATGATTAAAAGAACTTATCATTGCTATATCATGGTCTTGGGTAGGAAGGATAAAACTTCTATCACAAGGGTGTATATTAGTATGTCTGAAATCAACACAGATCCTATGACCAGCTGTTTTATCTTTGACTATTATTGTTTGGTCAAGATTTTTGTATTTTCTTTTGTCAAAGTTGTTTCTTGGAGTGATGGCAGTGGAATAGTGTTTCTCACTGTTTTCTCTACATGAAGTAGTGTTTCGAACAATATTGCAAATTCTAGCAGTTCTAAGTCTTTGATGGAGTGGCAGAATGCTAGCTATTTCAGACAACTCAGGTATAATTGGACTGCAGTCATCATATCCTTTCATAAGAGGTTTTTTAGACATGTTTCCTATATTTTGAGCTATTATGGCTACAATCAAGGCTTCATTTGAAAGGGTAGAGTTATGTGATGGTAAATCCTTAAGGTATGGTAAGAATATTAAGCTTCCTTGCCCCTAATTTCCAAAGAGGTTTGTGATATGCAAGTCTTCTAATGCCTCTGTTCTGAAAAAGTCTCCTGATGTTACTGCTGATGTTTGCCTAAGGTTTGATTAATTTTCTTGAAGGTACATAAAGGTTTGTGCTTCTTGCTCTATCTCTATTTCAAGAGGAACAAACTCTCTTGCCTCAAGACATAACTGTTCGTGGTCATGATAACTTTTAGTGTCTAGTTCATCATAGAGAACTTGGGGCAGCTGATGTGGTGGGCCTAAGTTTATTTCAAATCCACCTGACTGTTCTTCAATGTCCTCATCAGTGTGTAAAATGAAAGAGTTCAGATTAGAATGCAAGGAGTACATCGGGATTTTATCTGGCCTTTCTTGGCTGCTGACCATATTCTTCATGTGTGATTCTCGATAGAGTATTCTATTTTGGTTAAACACAGGAATAGTGGCATAGGACATATCAAGTTGAATATTTCCCTGAAGTTTAGCTCCCAAAGTTCTGGATAAAAGCATTCCATACTTGGGGGGAATGTCTGCTACCACTATGTCCATGATCAGGTGTTTTGCAGGTATTTGGGCCAAACTGAAACAAAGATCTTTGATTAAGCCTAGACACTTGACTCTACTTGAATAAAATGAATAGAAGTCTTTATAAGGTTTTGTGTTTTCTAGGCCTAGTCTTTCCATCACAACCTTCGGTATAAGATTATGCGAGGCCCTGGAGTCTAGCATGGCATTGTGTAGGATTTGGTCATGGATATTCAAACTGATGTAAAAGGGAAGAGTGGTTCCTTCTTGGAATTTCCCTTCATTTTTTGGACCAAACAACACTTCAGGAGTGTCATTAGCTAGATTTAGGGTGTTTGCATCATTTCCTAAATTTAGGACCTTTAACACTTGGGATTTATAAGAGCTTTGGGTGATAAGTTCAGTGAGAGGCATGGTAATCTTTATTTTGGTGATTTCTCCCTCAAAATTGAAGGGTGCTTTCAATTTTGATAGATTGATTTCAGTTTTTTCAGCCATGAATTTATCTATGTTTTGAGTTTGCTGACTTTGTTTCGGGATTTTGTTTGACATAGCCATCTCGGGAATCTTGGTGGAGGTACTAGGAGCATCTGAGCCAAGACTTGTCTGAATAGTATATCTTTGTTTTCGTTAGTTTTCTTGACCATGATTTTGTTTCTATCCACTACTTTTTTAAGGATGGTATCAGGGGTTTTAGCAGTGTCCGAGCTACCTTTCTTGGAGTTGTCTTGGTTTCTTCTGCTTCTAAGGTCATACTGCCTGTGAGCTTCTATTATAGCATTCTGAAAATCTATAGCAGGATCTTTGGGATCTTCATAGTTGGTTTCATTTTGATTCAGAGAGAAGAAAGCTTGTTCTTCTTCTGTGAGGTAAACCTCACTCTCGTTATCAGAACCTATAAGGTTCAAATGATTTTCATCAATGGGTTTTGTATCCCTCTCATCCTCATCAACATAATTTTCATTAAAGGGTGGCCTAATTTGTTGGTCATTTTCCCTTGGTTTGTTTTGAGGTTGTTCCCTCCTAAAATTTTGGTTCCAGTTTCTGTTTGGAGGGTTTGGCTGGTTGTCCCTAAGAGGTGTCTTTTCACTTATCTTTTCCCACATTTTAGCCATGGATCTAAATAAGTCATCTATTCTAGGATCTAAGGAAGGGGCTGAAGGGGAGAACTCATCCCGGTATGTGACTTTCCTTTCTGATCTGGTCCTAGATCTCTTTTCTGCTAAGTTGGCTTTTGCACTTATGGCCACTTTTTGCATTTCCTCTAATGTTGGGGGAGTCCTTGTCCCTTAGTTGATAAGTCATGTCTGGGTCGAAACCTTCGGGGAACTTTGCTAAGGCTGAGCCAAGTGGAGGTTTGAAATGAGGTGGGAGGGCGTTATAAACACTGTTGAACCTAGTGCAGTATTCCTTGACACTTTCCTCATTTTCTCGTTTTAGATTGTTATATTCCGACAAGATTTGAATGGGGTTCTTTCTGATTTCCCACTTATTTATGAAGGTTTGGTAGAGTTTTGGGAGATCATGTATGCTGTTTAGAGTTAAGCTCTTAAACCATTTTTTGGGTTCTCCGCCTAGGCTTTGGGCGAACATCCTCATTCTTATAGTCTCATCTTCTATTTCCATGTATTCAAAGGCATCACTAATTCTATCTACATGTTGTTGGGTGGTAGTAGCCTCAAATCCGGTAAAGTGCAGGATTTTGGATTGATAGTCATTTTGTAATGGAGCCAAAGGGTGTGGCAACACCAAAGGTACATACCAGGCTGCCATGGAGGGAGCTAATGGATGATGTACAAAATGAGGGCTTGTAGGATGAGTTGAGGTGATTTGAATAGTAGTGGTTTGGATGGGTGTGGCGGATGTACTTGGGCTAGTGATCTGATTTTGAACAGATCTGGGGTGGTAGGAGCCAAAGTGATGGAGAAGCTGAAAGTCGGGAGGTGTAGTAGGTGAGGCTTCTTTACTAGGGCTCTGTGGCAGATCTAGGGGCTCAAGATCGTCAAATTTTACCTTACTTTGTGACTTGCTTCTAAAAATGGTTTTTGCTGATTTTAAGTCAAATGGGGAATCCTGCAAGGATGTGAGGTGTTCAGGTACTGATCTTGCTTTACGGATGGACCTATCAGTAGCCAAGTTGCTAGTTTCGGAAGCTTGCCACATAATCTTCTCTGGCTCATCTACTATGATAGGGGGATTTGGGTCCAGTTGAGATCTGGTATAGATTCTTTGTGAAGCCAAATTTCGAATTTAGAGCTTAAAGAAGATGGTATTTGTGATTTTTTTGGATAAATGGCCTCTCTAGGGGTTTTTCTAATGTGAAGGATGTTCAAAACAAAAATGAGGGCTAGTGGAGTCGCTAGGTGGATTTTATTTGAGAACTATGGTCCACCACCAAAACTATCAAAGATGCTTTCAGGAAAAAGTCTTCTAGCAAACTTTGAGATGAAGACTTGCAAGGAAGAGTGATTCACTTGGTTTTAACAGTTTGCTAGGCTGTCTGGACAAGCTAATGGTTCTATTTGCAAGCTTATTTCTGTTTATCTCCTATGTTTAAGTGAAGTTTTTTGAATCGCTAATTTATACTTAGTTTTTCACTAATGATAGAGTTTGCACCATGATTTTTAAGTTTGTGAAAGGATGAGTTAACAGAAAGGTATGGTTTATGATTTTTTTTGTTTTTTTATGGAGTTTTTAGCCCTACTGGAGGCTAGTGGAGTCGCCAGGTGGAACTTGGTTGTTTTTGTAGAGATGTAGCTATGGTCCACCACCAATAACTAGGGAAAAGCCAATTTGGGTATGTTTTGGGGTTTTCTGAACTTTTATGTGTAGCCTATGAGGTTTGGAAGAGCTTCCTATAACTGAATCATCATTTTTCTAAGATGGTGAAAGAGCTAGCTTCTACTCTTCAAACAACACTTCAGTTTTCTAAGTTTGATTGAGACTCCGAGAGTTACTAAGGAGTACTTAGATTGTCACTAACTCGGAAGGTCCCACCGTGATCGCTACTATGTTAGGAGTGGTGGGATAAGTCAAACATATAGTATTCTTAAGGCTGCTGAAATGTTTAGGGAAGTCTAAATTTGTTTACCACTCAGAGTCCCACCATGATCGCCATTATGTTAGTGTCCCGTGATTTGGATGATTGGCAAGCCAAATGACAATTTAACATCAAACCATTCTTTGGAGCCCAAGGACCTAGCCTTCCTGGACTCAGAGAGGGCTCTCTCTATTTGTGTAAGGGATATCTGTGTGTTTGCTTCTTGTGTTTCTAATTTTAGGCTAGTTATGAAGTAGGTTTTTGGTTTTGGTTTTTAGGTTTGTGAGGGATGAACTGATCAAAGACTAAGATAGGTAAAAAGATGTCAGATCAACTGGGCTATGGGGTCGAATAGGTCAAGAACACTTTCAGATGGTGATACAAGGTTGTTGAAGGGCCGATTTGAGCGAGGCAAAATGGATCTTTGGGTAAAATGGAGTGGGATGGACACTAAATTTGTGAAGAACAAAGGATTTCAAACATAAATAGTTTAATAGCTAACATAAACATGGTAGGGCTAACCATTAATCATGAGATATGTAACTATAAACTAATCAATGCATAGAAATAAATATTCAAGCAATACATAGAGATATATGACTCTCTAACTTTGGGAAATTGCTATCGAAATTTGGAGAAATACATTTAAGACAAACAAACAACTCAAATTACTATGAGGAAATGCCTAAGCATAGTATTTCAAGTTATTGGACACTTTGAAAGCAAGATTGCATAGTTTTAGGAAAAGGGAAAGATCAGTACAAGACCTCCTTGGTTCAACAAATTATAATAAAACAATCAAATAAAAGTTTCAGAGGTGGAGCTATGACTATCCATGAGTAAGCAGGGCATACCGTGAATCATACTTAGCATGCATAAAACCATAAATGAAACAAGCAAACAATTTCTTCAGCTATCAAAGAGAAATCAAAGATTCTTTGATATGACTAAGAAGGAAGAAAACATAGAAGCTATAAAGAAACAGGAAACTTGAGGTGCCTCCAAGGGCATGTCTCAAATCTATTCTCTATTGTATTATAGCAAGCAAGAACATGGAATTATGAATGAAAACTACGAAGCATAACAGAGAGGGACACTATACCATTTTACCAAGTCAAGGAATCGAACAACTTACCTCCTTCATCATCCAAAAACATTCAGGAAACTATCCAATGCATGAGACAAGTGTTTCTTCCAAGCTTGTATAACCATATATTTATTCTATTCATCAATTTTAGCCTTATTTACAATGAATTTTCTTAGAATATATAGGCAAAACCTCCTAGTGCAACTTGCAATCTCATTGGCCCATCAAAAATATTTGATTTTGTCCTTGAGGCTTTGCAAAGCCCAAGGCACAAAATATGTAATAAAATATCTCAAAAATGCTAAAAAAGGAAAATATATTGATTTTTCATAACTAATCATGCCAAAAAATAGCTAAACGCACATGAGGAAAAGTTACTTTAGAAAAGTACATTTTTCACAAAAATACTTAAGAAATATATCAGCAGAAAGTCCTCTGTCTTGTTGGCAACTTTTGGAGGCCTTCCCGATGTCAAAACGAGGCTTGTGATGGCTCGTTGGAAAGATATGAACGCCTATTTTCTGAAAATACTTATTTTTCTCCAAAATGACCACTAGAAGTCTATCAAAAGCTGACCTATGTGTAAAAACCCAAAAAATAGACTTTGCTGATAAACGGGGTAGAGTGTGGAAAAAGTGAGTGTTTTTCGCCATTTTGGGGAGAAAATCATCTTGAGTTGATCTAAAAATCACTGAGTATATGCCCCTAAAATTATGGTATCCAATGATACCATTTTCATCCTTTGAGGATGCCCCAAATAGAAATGGCGATGCCCATGATTTTTAGCCAAAAACCCAAAAATGACAAAAAACCAAAACTTCTTGAATTTCACCCAATTTTGGCGAGTATGACCTTCAAGGGTTTTCAGAAACATGCTGTGAAGATGAGGCCAAAATTTGGAGCTTTGAGGTGTCTTTCTTCAATTTTGGTGTTGGGCGCCTCCTTTGAGCTTCCTTGAGTTTTTCCTGTGTGGCCTTCAATTTCCACCGAGCAAATTGATTGAGCTTCTTATAGTGCCTGGTCATCCTCCTTTGAAGGTCCAAATCTCTATTGGCCTTCTCCAACTTCTTTTCCAAGTGATAATTCACCCTCTCGAGCCATGCTTCTCGATTGTTCTTTATCTCTTGGGTGAACAAAGTAGTGAGAGGAATAGATTGGAGAAGGGCAGCTTCTTCCTCCTTTTGTTTCTCAAAGTCTCTTCTGAGTCCCATGGTTCTTGGCCTCTTTCTCCTGGGTTGATCTTCATCTTCGCTATCATTGAACTCACCCATGAGTATTTAACTTGCACCTTGGAGGCCTCTTTTTTGTATTTGATGGCCCGTGTTTCTTATACCGCCATGTGGACACTCATCTATTTATTTTGTGTTTGCAAAAAGTGATTGAAGTTTCTAGCCCTCTCTAGATCTGTCCTCAAAGCATCAATTTGTTTTTCTCTGTTGATCAAGAGAGTCTCTAGGATTCGGGCCTCATTTTCGCTATCATTACTTTGGATTTGAATTATGTCAAAGTCCCTCTCCTTTTTGTGGCTGCTTTCTTCTCTCTCCTTTCCCTTCCTTTGGGTGGCTCTCTTGGTCTTCCTCCTCTTGGGTAATTCGACAATGGGTTGCTTGGGAAATTTCCCCTTTCTTCAGAGGGCCCTAGTAACATTTGGAGTTATAGTTTTAGGCACCCTTTTCCTTGATGTTTGGGGCTTGGCCACTTTTGGAGAAGAAAGCATGGCCCCTTTCCTAGGAGAGGCAGCTAGCACATGCTCTATTGTCTCTTTTCCCTTTCTACCTTCCTTATCATCCTTGCCACTGTTTTGAGTTTCTTCATGAATGCTTTGACTGTCCTCTTGCATGTCTTTTTGAGGGCTGCCCTCTTTACTCTTGCCTTTGCTGTCTCTAGGACTTTGAGGCTCTGCCTCTTCAATGTTTTGGGCTTCATATTCATCCTTTTTGCTGCTGTGAGGGCTACCAATACCCTCATCAAAATTTTCAATTTCCTCATCATTTCCCTCCTCACTGTTTTGAGTTTGTTCATGGCACTGCTCTTCATCACTGTGCTACATATTATCACTGTGATGCTCTTCACCTTGTTGCCCTGCCTCACTGTGCTCCTTTTCACTTTGCTTCCCTCCTTCCTCATGTTGTTCCTCCTCTTCATCATGTTGTTCCTCCTCTTCATTTTGATGCCCTTCTTCATCATGCTATTGTTCATCATGTTCTTCTTGCCCTTGCTGCCCTTCCTCATCATGCTGTTGTTCATCATGTTTCTTCTCATCTTCATCATGCTCTTCCTCCTCTTCATCATGATGTTCCTCCTCTTCATGCTCTTCTTCTTGTTCAATCATGGGAAATTTGAGCTTCTTGGGAATGGGCTTGCTTGAAGAAGGCGAAGGATGGTGAGTGGAAGGTGAAGGATATGTATGGAATGTCGAAGGAACAGTGGCAAAATCTGGATGTGCAATGAAAGTGTCCCAAGAGATTTCCATCTTTTCAAGCTGATGAAGAATGATAACCTTGATGAGAGAATGATGGAAAAGGAAAGCTGACTGCTGAGAAGGAGGTCTTTTCTGAATAGTGGAGGCCATTTTCTCAATACTTCTATGGAGGAAGAAAGGGTGATTTAACAATTTGGCTCTTGTGAAATGCATGAGCAACCGTACATGGTAAGCGTAGACTCGGGAGAACCTTCCCTCGCAAGTGAAGTATTTCATGATTATCTTCATGAGGGGGGCATAAATAGTCAACAGATATGAGAAGGGAAATATGGATGGACATGTATCTCTATGCTCAGGCTTCAAAAAGGATTTGTACTATTCTGAGTCTAGGTGGCTTTGTTTAAACCACTTCTCTCTGACATAAGGGATCTTGGTGGCCTTGGAAATGGATCTAGGAGAAAACTTGAAATCCAAGCCTGCTAGCAGAAAGTGTTTCCCTTGAAATCTCAAAGCACAAAGATGTGTCAAGGGCAGATAGCTTTCCACCTCCTGCACCTTTTTACAAAACTCTAGACATCCAACCTCATGAAAGTTAAACAGGACTGATGGATGAACATTTACCTCTTCAGTTGAAACAGACTCAAACCTCCTGTGAAGGCCACTTCTACTGTCCTGCCTGGGAGGCATTTTGTTTTGGATACTCTTTGCAAAAACAAGCTGTCTCAAATGGCCCTTGAAATGTTTTCTCAACCACACCCCTTTCCTCCTTATAAGTCACTGTTTTCAATCCTCTCTGATGCCAAACAACAAGTATTTTTTCAAATGAAAAGCAAACAGTCAATTTATTACTGTGCTTGGGCAAAGGTCTTGAAAGGTGTGTTGGTGGTCTCTTGGTGAATAAGGGACTCTTGTGTTTTGACAAAAACAAACACCCTTCCCTCAAACAATGTTCTTTTGTTTATTCATTTTTTCCTTTACAAAAGTAGAAAAAACACCCTCAGCTAATCTGAAAAGCCTTTCACACACTCTGCTTTTGGAACTATAGAGGCTGCACAATGCTATTTCACCATACAGAGAGGACTTTAAAAAGACAAAGCTTTAAAATTATGATCAATTTTTTCACCTTGGAAATTCAAACAGAGTCTGCTCTTGTTTTAACACTGTTAGGACACTCTTCAAATTGATTTGAGACCTCTACCACTGTGTATTTCTTTTCCAGTAACTATGGGAAATCACTTTTCTTAAAGGTAGTTAAGGCCCTTTAAAACTGATAAAACACCCCACCTATCACTCTACTAACCCTTGGCATTCACAGCAACAAGACTCTTTAATCTTCGACCAAAACCCCACCCTCTTTAACACTATTTGTCTCTTAGAAGCACAGCAAGATCACATCACCTCTTAAACTCAAAATTTGTCATGGAGTGAGAAAAATATCTTAAAAACGCTTAAGGGCCTTGTTTGATTGGTTGAACAGCTCTCAAAAGAGTTTTTTGAAGGCGTTTAGGTGAGTGGCACGTTCACAAGGAAGAGCGTCGCGCAGTCGGGTAGGCCTCAAGCGGTGGGTGAACGGTGCTACAGGCGCGCTGCACGACCGTTTGAGTCCTTTGTAATTTTACTCCCAGGCATGCCGCACACTTTTACAGGCACGTCACGTAGGCTTGAGCCTTGAAAAAGACTTGAATTTTGCTTGAAATCCCTCGTTTCTCCAGTGGGCAACTTTGGGGAACGTTGTATGTGTTTTGAATTTGCACAATGAGACTTTTTCAACGGTCTCTCCACCTATTCAAATGTTTTTATATCATGTTTTGGAGGGTTCATATGCTTGAAAAGGCCCCTTTTTGTTTTGTCAACACATGAATCACTGCTTTTGTAATTTCATCACTTTTACAATGTTACAATGACCCATCTTTGATTTCGTTAATAAAAAAATGTTGTCGACAACTTCTCCACTGCCCTTTCACTGTTTCTTCATTAAGAAAAGTACCCCTGTCACCTTTGTTCATTTCTGACTTTTAGAGGAGCACTGTTCAGGAGTCATACCAAGGATTTTTGATGCATCCTTTGCCACATATTGGAAAGAGATAATTCACAACTCTAAAACTTACTTTGACAATTTCTGCTCTCCTGGTGTTTTGATGATAATTATGGCTATTGTGTAGTTTGATCAAAACAGTCAAGTGCCCTTGGATATTTTCCTTTGACTATGGATGAAAAACCTTATTTGCATTCACCCATGGATTTACCTATATATGTTCATCAAAGAAAAAGACCTTTAGAGACCCTCAATGCAATCATATGGAACATCAAGGCTTTTTCACATGTTTCATAAAAGGTCTTTGACTGTGATAGTGATATGGCTTGATTCTTTGAATATTGTCTTGAATTTGAATCATGGTGTCATATCCTTTTCTTCACATTGATGAGCATATCCAAGCTTTGTTCACTTTAGCTTCAGATTTCCTTTGAAGGAGATCTCTGATAGAAGAAAAACCAACCCTCTTTGATTATCATAGTACCATTGCTTCCCCTTTGTTTTTAACACCATTTTTCTATTCATAAGCCTTCAGTTGCTTTCTACTGATTTCAACTCTGTCTTTCAAATAGTGAAACCATGTAAGCACCCCTTGAAAATACCACTGCTGTATGAGTGTTTTCCTCTATGGGAGATAAGGTGTAAACAAGATTTTTAGACCATTTACAACATTGTTAACCCTGTGCTTTTTGGATGAGGCTACACCTCTATTCCTAACCCTCTACTTATTAAATGAAGGAGGCTTTAACAAATGACTTAACCATCTTCTCATGCTTGGAGGAGGTTTTACACAGTCACCCAACCCTCTACTCATGTTTGGAGGAGGTTTTCACAGTCATTCAATCCTCTACTCATGTTTGGAGGAGGTTTTCACAGTCATTCAACCCTCTACTCATGTTTGGAGGAGGTTTTCATAGTCATTCAACCCTCTGCTCATGTTTGGAGGAGGTTTTACACAGTGATGCTATCCAATTCCTTTGTCAAACTGTGTCATCTTTCCTTGTAGTGCCTATTCATAGTTAAGTAAATAATAGTGACAAATTGAAAATATGCCATGAGGGGAAATTCTCTGAGATATGTAATCATGTTGTTTTAATACCCTTATGCATCTTTAGACATCAGAAGCAACCTGACCTATCTCTGCAGAGTATTACTTGCTAGTCATAGGTCATTAACCTTTTTGGTTGTGTTTGCAGGAGTTCAATGAATTACCTTTCTAACTAGTACCTGCATCCCAAGCTCAAAACAACATGAGAAGTAGCTATCTTCTCATGTCGAGTTTAATAATGTCTTCTGGAACACTGGTGCACTTCTACTTTTGAAAAAGACATTGAAACACTATAGATCAACACAACATCAATTTGGCTTTTGAAACATGCACTGCAGAGACACCAAGACTTGTTAGTGGTGCGACTTAAGGGTGTATCAAGCTTTATTTGTAGAATAGGAAGGCCATCTATGACTGGTTTTTTTTTACAGAGGTTCTTTTGGCTTAGGATAGTTTGCTAAGGGAGGATTGCCTGAAGTGCCACTACCTAATTTAGGGGAGACTTTTGACAGATTTGGAGTATTCTCTTTGGAGCTGATGGACAACTTTGTATGACTGAGACTAGATTGGGCTTGAAAATTAGGTTTTTTCTCATCATAGGCTGGTTGAGAAAGGTATGAGGGAAAAATGTTTAAGGGTATTTTCTAGCTGACAAATTTGACAAATTGGAGATCAACTGCTAGAAAACTTGGCTTTAAAAACTAGTCATCATCAACAAGTGAAAAATACTGATGACTAACAGAGTTCACTCATACATGTGTGGAACATTCTCTATTGCTTCGACAATAAATAATAAGTACAATGTAATCTTTGTTGATGTTTTTTCTAGAAAGTGTTGGATCTACTTCATGTAGAAGAAATATCAGACGTTCTCAAAATTTCTTGAGTTCAAAGCACTGGTGGAGAAAGACATAGGGAAGCATGTGAAGTCTCTTAGGAGCGAAAATGGTGGTGAGTAAATATCCATTGAATTCAAGAAATTCTGTAGCAAATAAGTAATTCAGAGAGAGTTAATTGTGCCTCATAACCCATAGCAGAATGGGGTCGCAGAAAGAAAGAATAGAATAATTGTGGGTGCAGCACGAGCGATGTTGCATGATTAGGGCCTACCATTGCATCTCTGGGCATAGGTATAAAACACAACTATGTTTTTTCAAAACCGTAGTCCTCATCGAATACTTGCCATTAGTACACCAGAGGAGGATTTTTCTGGTAAGAAACTTGATGTTTCATATTTAAAAATTTTGGCTCATATGTCTATGTGAATGTGACCAAAAACGCCAGGAAGAAGCTCAAACCAAAAACTGAGATTGGGATATTTGTGGGATACACTGATGCACCCCAAAAATATCATGTGTATTATCCAAACAGCAGGATGACTGTTGTGAGACGGGATACAAAATCTGATGAAGAGAAAGCCATGTGATTGTCCCTTGAGAGGGAGCTGGATTTGCATGTAGATGAGGAACTTTTGGTTCAAAGAATGAACCTAAAGATGTGGAGCAACCACATGGGAGGATCATGGAGTGGAAGAAAACACTCATGCAGATCCATCCAACATAAATGGTAGAAGGTGCACCACTGAAGCTGATAGATTGAGACTTGATGCGGCAGAGCTTGTAGGAGCACCTACTTCACCGCGTAGACAGAGACAGTCTCGAGACATGTTTACTGGATACATGAATCTTGTGAGAAAGTTTATTGTGACAGAACCATCATCCTTTGAGGAAGCAGTGCATCAACCCATTTGGGTTGACACTATGGTTGAGTAGTATGACTCCATCGTCAAGAACAGTGCATGGGAAGTTGTCCCAAAACTGGTCAGAAAATCAGTGGTTGGATCTATAAGGTGAAGCAGGAGGCAGATGGGAGTGTAGAGAAGTACAAGGCTAAATTTGTGGCCTGAGGATTATCACAAGTTGAGGGGATTGACTATGAGGATACTTTTGGAACATGGGGCTTTCTTTCTATTTTTCAAACCGCCCTCTTTTTCTATTGTTTTTGAACTTTCTGTTTTTTTTCAAACAGTGGTATATACAATGATTGAAAATGTTTTAACTCAGAAATCCTGGAAATGGTGAAACTTAAGCATCTTATCTTCATAAGGATCTCCTACCACTCTTGATCCACTCATCTCTTGAAAAGAAAAATTTGGAAAATTTTCTCTTTCAAGCATGACATAAGGATTCATGCATGAATCTCTGAACAACCCCATATCTTCCCGTTGTACCTCTTTATACCTCTGATTTCCACTCCTTTTGTTGTACACATTTTTCAAATAATGCAGATATTCTTTGTCATTTTTGAAGTATATGATGACATCATCAAGGTATGCCAGAATGCAGAAATTCAGAACTGGAAACATGGCTTTTAGGAGCATGTTTTTGATATCCAGTGGTTTTTCAATTCAGGTTTTGAAGATGGAACTACTTCCAGCATACTTGAAAAATTATTTGAGTTGTCTTCTTTGCAAAGGAATTATTTGGCTATATCCTAAAACATCATCTTGCAAAGACACATGATTAAAAGCACTTATCATTGGTATATCATGGTCTTGGGTAGGAAGGATAAAACTTCTGTCACAAGGGTGTATATTAGTATGTCTGAAATCAAAACAGATCCTATGACCAATTGTTTTATCTTTTACTATTATTGTTTGGTCAAGATTTTTGTATTTTCTTTTGTCGAAGTTGTTTCTTGGAGTGATGGCAGTGGCATAGTGTTTCTCACTGTTTTCTCTACATGAAGTAGTGTTTCGAACAATATTGCAAATTCTAGCAGTTCTAAGTCTTTGATGGAGTGGCATAATGCTAGCTATTTCAAACAACTCAGGTATAATTGGACTGCAGTCATCATATCCTTTCATAAGAGGTTTTTTAGACATGTTTCCTAGATTTTGAGTTGTTATGGCTACAATCAAGGCTTCATTTGAAAGGGTAGAGTTATGTGATGGTAAATCCTTAAGGTATGGTAAGAACATTAAGCTTCCTTGCCCTTGATTTCCAAATAGGTTTGTGATATGCAAGTCTTCTAATGCCTCTATTCTGAAAAAGTCTCTTGATGTTACTACTGATGTTTGCCTAAGGTTTGAGCAATTTTGTTGATGGTACATAAAGGTTCGTGCTTCTTGCTCTATCTCTATTTCAAGAGGAACAAACTCTCTTGCCTCAAGACATAACTGTTCATGGTCATGATAATTTTGAGTGTCTAGTTCATCATAGAGAACTTGGGACAGCTGATGTGGTGGGCCTAAGTTTATTTCAAATCCTCCCGACTATTTTTCAATGTCCTCATCAGTGTGTAAATGAAAGAGTTCAGATCAGAATGCAAGGAGTACATCGGGATTTTATCTGGTCTTTCTTGGCTGCTGACCATATACTTCATGTGTGATTCCCGATAGAGTATTCTAGTTTGGTTAAACATAGGAATAGTGGTGTAGGACATATCAAGTTGAATATTTCCCTGAAGTTTAGCTCCCAAAGTTCTGGATAAAAGCATTCCATACTTGGGGGGAATGTCTGCTACCACTATGTCAATGATTAGGTGTTTTGTAGGTATTTGGGCCAAACTGAAACAAAGATCTTTGATTAAGCCTAGACACTTGACTCTACTTGAATCAAATGAATACAAGTCTTTATAAGGTTTTGTGATTTCTAGGCCTAGTCTTTCCATCACAACCTTCGACATAAGATTATGCGAGGCCCCAGAGTCTAGCATGGCATTGTGTAGGATTTGGTCATGGATATTCAAATTGATGTAAAAGGGAAGAGTGGTTCCTTCTTGGAATTTCCCTTCATTTTTTGGACCAAACAACACTTCAGGAGTGTCATCAGCTATATTTAGAGTGTTTGCATCATTTCCTAAATTCAGGACCTTTAACACTTGGGATTAATAAGAGCTTTGGGCGATAAGTTCAGTGAGAGGCATGGTAATCTTTGTTTTGGCGATTTCTCACTCAAAACTGAAGGGTGCTTGTAGTTTTGATAGATTGGCTTCAGTTTTTTCATCCATGACTCTTTCTTTATGTTCTGAGTTTGCTGACTTTGTTTCGGGATTTTTTTTGACATAGCCATCTCAGGAATCTTGGTGGAGGTACTAGGAGCATCTGAGCCAAGACTTGTCTGAATAGATTTATCTTTGTTTTGGTCAATTTTCTTGACCATGATTTTGTTGCTATCCACTACTTTTTTAAGGATGGTATCCGGGGTTTTAGCAGTGTCCGAGCTACCTTTCTTGGAGTTGTCTTGGTTTCTTCTGCTTCTAAGGTCATAATGGCTGTGAGCTTCTATTATGGCATTCTGAAAATCTATAGTAGGATCTTCGAGATCTTCATAGTTGGTTTCATTTTGATTCGGAGAGAAGAAAGCTTGTTCTTCTTCTGTGAGGTAAACCTCACTCTCGTTATCAGAACCTATAAGGTTCAAATGATTTTCATCGATGGGTTTTGTATCCCTCTCATCCTCATCAACATAATTTTCATTAAAGGGTGGCCTAATTTGTTGGTCATTTTCCCTTGATTTGTTTTGTGGTTGTTCCCTCCTAAAATTTTGGTTCTGGTTTCTATTTGGAGGGTTTGGCTGGTTGTCCCTAAGAGGTGTCTTTTCACTTATCTTTTCCCACATTTTCGCCATGGATCTAACTAAGTCATCTATTCTAGGATCTAAGGAAGGGGCTGAAGAGGAGACCTCATCCCAGTATGTGACTTTCCTTTCTGATCTAGTCCTAGCTCTCTTTTCTGCTAAGTTGGCTTCTGCACTTATGGCCAATTTTTGCATTTCCTCTAAGGTTGGGGGGTCCTTGTCCCTTAGTTGATAAGTCATGTCTGCGTCAAAACCTTCAAGGAAATTTGCTAAGGCTGAGCCAAGTGGAGGTTTGAAATGAGGTGGGAGGGTGTTATAAACACTGTTGAACCTAGTGCAGTATTCCTTGACACTTTCCCCATTTTCTCGTTTGAGATTGTTATATTCTGACAAGATTTGAATGGGGTTCTTTCTGATTTCCCACTTATTTATGAAGGTTTGGTAGATTTTTGGGAGATCGTGTATGATTTTTGGAGTTAAGCTCTTAAACCATTTTTTGGGTTCTCCGCCTAGGCTTTGGGCGAGCATCCTCATTCTTATAGTCTCATCTTCTATTTCCATGTATTCAAAGGCATCGCTAATTCTATCTACATGTTGTTGGGTGGTAGTAGCCTCAAATCCGGTAAAGTGTAGGATTTTGAATTGATAGTCATTTTGTAACGGAGCCAAAGGGTGTGGCAACACCAAAGGTGCATACCATGCTACCATGGTGAGAGCTAATGGATGATGTACAAAATGAGGGCTTGTAGGATGAGCTGAGGTGATTTGAACAATAGTGGTTTGGATGGGTGTGGCGTATGTACTTGGGCTAGTGATATGAGTTTGAGTAGATCTGGGGTGGTAGGAGCCAAAGTGATGGAGAAGCTAAAAGTCGGGAGGTGTAGTAGGTGAGGCTTCTCTATTAGGGCTCTGTGGTAGATCTAGGGGTTCAAGATCGTCAAAGTTTACCTTAATTTGTGACTTGCTTCTAAAAAGGGTTTTTGCTGATTTTAAGTCAAATGGGGAATCCTGCAAGGATGTGAGGTGTTCAGGTACTGATATTTCTTTACGGATGGACCTATCGGTAGACAAGTTTCCAGTTTCGAAAGCTTGCCACAGAATCTTCTCTGGGTCATGTACTATGATAGGGGGATTTGGGTCTGGTTGAGATCTGGTATAGATTCTTTGTGAAGCCAGATTTCAAATTTATAGCTTAGAGAAGATGGTATTTGTGATTGTTTTGGATAAATGGCCTCTCTAGGGGTTTTGGTAATGTGAAGGATGGTCAAAACAAAAATGAGGGCTAGTGGAGTCGCTAGGTGGATTTTTTTTTAGAACTATGGTCCACCACCAAAACTATCAAAGATGCTTTCGGGAAAAAGTCTTCTAGAAAAATTTGAGATGAAGACTTGCAAGGAAGAGTGATTCACTTGGTTTTAACAGTTTGCTAGGCTGTCTGGACAAGCTAATGGTTCTATTTGCAAGCTTATTTCTGTTTATATCCTATTTTTAGGTGAATTTTTCTGAATTGATAAGTTATACTTAGTTTGTCACTGATCATAAAGTTTGCACTATGAGTTTTGAGTTTGTGAAAGGATGAGTTAACAGAAAGGTATGGTTTATGAATTTTTTGGTTTTTTATGGAGTTTTTAGGTCTACTGGAGGCTAGTGGAGTCGTTAGGTGGAACTTGTCTATTTTTGTAGAGATGTAGCTATGGTCCACCACCAATAACTAGGGAAAAGCCAATCTGGGAATGTTTTGGGGTTTTCTGAGTTTTTATGTATAGCTTATGAGGTTTGGAAGAGCTTCCTATAACTGAATCATCATTTTTCTAAGATGGTGAAAGAGCTAGCTTCTACTCTTCAAGCAACACTTAAGTTTTCTAAGTTTGATTGAGACTCTAAGAGTTACTAAGGAGTAATTAGATTGTCACTAACTCGAAAGGTCCCACTGTGACCGCTACTATGTTAGGGAGCGGTGGGATAAGTCAATCAGATAGTATTCTTAAGGGTGCTGAAATGTTTAGGGAAGTATAAGTTTTTTTACCACTCAGAGTCCCACCATGATCGCCATTATGTTAGTGTCCCGTGATTTGGCTGATTGGCAAGACAAATGACAGTGTAACATCAAACTAGTCTTTGAAGCCTAAGGACCTAGCCTTCCTGGACTCAGAGACGGCTCTCTCTATTTGTGTAAGGGATATCTGTGTGTTTGCTTCTTGTGTTTCTGATTTTAGGCTAGTTATGAAGTAGGTTTTTGGTTTTTGTTTTTAGGTTTGTGAGGTATGAATTTATCAAAGACTAAGATAGGTAAAAAGATGTCAGATCAATTGGGCTATGGGGTCGAATAGGTAAAGAAAGCTTTCAGATGGTGATACAAGGTTGTTGAAGGGCCGATTTGAGCGAGGCAAAATGGATCTTTGGGTAAAATGGAGTGGGATGGACACTAAATTTGTGAAGAACAAAGGATTTCAAACATAAATAGTTTAATAGCTAACATAAACATGGTAGGGATAACCATTAATCATGAGAGATGTAACTATAAACTGATCAATGCATAGAAATAAACATTCAAGCAATACATAGAGATATATGACTCTCTAACTTTGGGAAATTGCTATCAGACTTTGGGGAAATACATTTAAGACAAACAAACAACTCAAATTACTATGAGGAAATGCCTAGGCATAGTATTTCAAGTTATTGGGCACTTTGAAAGTAAGATTGCATAGTTTTAGGCAAAGGGCAAGATCAGTACAATACCTCCTTGGTTCAACAAATGACAATCAAACAATCAAAGAAAAGTTTTAGAGGTGGAGCTATGACTAGCCATGAGTAAGCAGGGCATACTGTGAATCATACTTAGCATGCATAAAACCATAAATGAAACAAGAAAACAATTTCTTCAGTTATCAAAGAGCAATCAAGGATTCTTTGATATGACTAAGAAGGAAGAAAACATATAAGCTATAAAAAAACAGGAAATTTGAGGTGCCTCCAAGGGCATGTCTCAAATATATTCTCTACTGTCTTATAGCATGCAAGAACATGGAATTATGAATGAAAACTTAGAAGCATAACAGAGAGGGACACTATACCATTTTACCAAGTCAAGGAATCGAACAACAAACCTCCTTCATCATCCAAAAACATTCAATAAACTATCCAATGCATGAGACAAGTGTTTCTTCCAAGCTTGTATAACCATATATTGCTTCTATTCATCAATTTTAGCATTATTTACAATCAAGTCTCTTGGAATATATAGGCCAAGATGAGGGAAAACCTCCTAGTGCAACTTGCATTCTCATTGGCCCATCAAAAATATTTGATTTGTCCTTGAGGCTTTGCAAAGCCCAATGCACAAAATATCTAATAAAATATCTCAAAAATGCTAAAAAATGAAAATATATTGACTTTTCATAACTAATCATGCCCAAAAATAGCTAAACGCACATAAGGAAAAGTCACTTTAGAAAAGTACATTTTTCACAAAAATACTTAAGAAATATATCAATAGAAAGTCCTCTGTCTTGCCAGAAATTTTTGGAGGCATTCCTAATGTCGAAACGAGGCCCATGATGGCTCGTTGGAAAGCTCTGAATGTATGTTTTCTGAAAATGCTTATTTTTCTCCAAAATTACCATTGGAAGTCTATCAAAATCTGAACTGTGTGTAATAACCCAAAAAATAGACTTTGCTGATAAACAGGGCAGAGTGTGGAAAAAGTGAGTGTTTTTCGCCATTTTGGGGGAGAAAATCATCTTCAGTTGATTTTAAAATCACTGAGTATATGCCCCTGAAATTATGGCATCCAATGATACCATTTTCATTCTTTGAGGATGCCCCAAACAGACATGGCAATGCCCATGATTTTTAGCCAAAAAGCCAAAAATGACAAAAAACCAAAACTTGTTGAATTTCGCCCAATTTTGGCGAGCATGACCTCAAGGTTTTTCAGAAACATGCTGTGAAGCTGAGGCTAAAATTTGGAGCTTTGAGGTGTCTTTCTTCAATTTTGGTGTCGGGCGCCTCCTTTGAGCTTCCTTGAGTTTTTCCTGTGTGGCCTTCAATTTCCACCGGGCGAACTGATTAAGCTTCTTATAGTGCTCGATCATCCTCCTTTGAAGGTCCAAATCTCTATTGGCCTTCTCCAACTTCTTTTCCAAGTGATCATTCACCCTCTCAAGCCATGCTTCTCGATTGTTCTCTATCTATTGGGTGAACAAATTAGTGAGAGGAATATATTGGAGAAGGGCAGCTTCTTCCTCCTTTTGTTTCTCAAGGGCTCTTCTAAGTCCCATGGTTCTTGGCCTCTTTCTCCTGGGCTGATCTTCATCTCCGCTATCATTGAACTTACCCATGAGTTCTTCCAATTTAACTTGCGCCTTGGAGGCCTCTTTTTTGTATTTGATATGAAAAACAGTTGAAATATAACACTTTGGTTACAAGTCAATCATGGTGTCTTTTTTCCTTGAGAGAGTACCACTACTTCATTCTCAGAGGTTAGTAGTGGATTTTCCTAGACTGAGAGAGCCCCATACGAGGAGATGGGTATATTTTATGTCACACCATGGTGGAGGCCAGATGATGTCCTTAAATCACAATTTCTTCATGCGGTTGCGAAAAAAATTCATCATGATTGAGGATTATCCATATGCATGAACGAACTTCAGAGGAGATCCAAACCTAGTACTTCCTGAGGGAATGTAGTGGGATGAATTAGTTAAAAATAACTCTCTTTTTTTTTTAAATATTTGCTTTTTATATATTTTTATTTCTTTTCAAGACTAACATTAAATTATCATGTAGATGTGGGACCAATACGACCAACCATAATTTCCCCTACTCAGAAGCATGTCCAAAAACAAGTTGAGATAGGTGCACATAATCCTAGTCAGTTGAGGCACTTTAGGAGATTTAGGATACCCTCGAGGGGCTTACTTGGGACATTCTTGATTTATAGTTCAATGGTATTCCTCTCAGTTACTAGAGACATACTATGGGAGTACCTGCACAAATCAATTGATTGTTTTGACATTTAGCTCAGGCTATAGTGTGTTATCGTGAGAATCATTCCTAGGGTTTAGGAATTTAGGGTTGGATTTTTTTTGGTACTATTGACATATATGAGATAAATAAATGTTAGAATCCTCATGTGTCTAAACACTTTTGGTTGTGTAAAAATATTTTCAAAAACTATTTATGGAGATTTTTTATATTTGAGCTATTTATCTTTGTACAATGTATGCATGTTATGGTTTTTCACAAATTCTACAAATGTCTATCTAACACATGGTTTGCTAATGCATAAGTTAATGAATTTAGACTTCTTATAATGTGTTGATATTCTAATTATTCAAACTCTATTTCCAAGAGACGAACCCTTAAAAAAATTCTTAAAATAGAACTACTTTTGATAAAATAAACATTACCCAGTTGTAGTACTATGAGCTGAGAATATAGTCTAACGACCAAATGATGAATACCAAAAGAAACGGTGTCAGATAATAGTTCAATTATTGCACTATATTATACAATGTTGTTAGTTGTAGACCCAAACCTATCCCATGTAGACTCACTAACTCATCAATAAGTGTATATATTTCCCATGCAACAGAGGAAAGATTCAGAGTACTATGACTAGCACAATTAGCAATGCCAACATAAGATAAAGGGAACATTGACATATACAAACCATGTATAACATGAGATAAGCAACATAGATAAAAAAAATTTGCAAAAAGAAAAATTATAACACACAAAAAATTATGGTATAGAAATGTACAAAGTACCTATGTAGAAAACCTAAGCATAGTACTTTTCAAGATAAAGTCCATTTCTGGGCTCGAACAAAGGAATTCCATTGTAATCCACCAGCTCACAGGCACCTTTTTCAAGTACAAATTTGACAATGTAAGGGCCATCCCACATAGGCTAAAATTTACCAGCTCCTAGCTTATCATGCTCTTAATCATATAAAAGGACCAAGTCACCTTCATAAAAAACACAAGGATTAAAATTTTTGTCAAAATGTGCTTCAATACAATTTTTATGGGCCTCGTTAGCTAGAGTGGCATCATGATGAATCTCTTCTAAACATGTAAAATATAAAAAACATCATTTCTCAACAAAAGTATCATGGAGTAATTTGATGGCTAGTTGTAGGGATGTAATTTCTCATTCAATTGGTAAGATAGCTTCCAAATTGTATACAAGGTTAAAAGGTGTAAATTTGATATTTTTTTCATTGAGGTACAGTATGCCTATAATTCTGAAAAAAGTATGAGATGTCTATTCATTTTATGAATCCCTACCATTCATTTAAGCATGGTAGTCAAAATTTTGTTTATAGATTCTACTTGGTCATTAGCCTACATATAATAAGGAGTTGAGATATCATGGCATAAAACCAAATTGGCAGCTACCTCTGACATCATAAAATTTCGAAAATGGGTGCCATGGTCGATGAAAATATCTTGGAGGACATTGAATCTATCATTTATATGTTTGAATATGAATAAGGTTGTGGTTTTTCTATCGTTATTTAACGTAGGCATCACCTCAGCCCATTCGGTAAAATAATCGACTGCAATGTTAATATACCCATGTTCCTCGACTAAGTGAGGGTTACGTGTCATGAATTCAATGGAAAATTTTGAAAATGGTCTACGGTAACTATAAGATGGAGTGAACTAGGAGACACTTGCTTTTTATGATTGTATATCTGACAAGCATGAAATATTTCGATTGCAACAACACAATATTTGACGAAATAAGGCCAAAAATATATGGCATGCAAGATATTTTGGGTAGTGGTATACTTAGAAATATGACCAACACATGCTTCATCATGGAAATCATTAAAAACTTTTTCAACTTTTTCTTGTGTAAAACATTGTAAAAAAAAAAGATCGACACCATGACGATAAAGGGTATCGCCAACAATATTATATTGTTGGGTTTGGTATTATATTCGACGAAGTTCAGTACAAGATAATTCAAGATGAAATTTTTAAGTCTAGAGATAAGAAATGATATCCCCATACCATGGATCTAAGGAACCAGTCAAAAATAAAGATTCATCAAGTATAGAATCTTCTGCCATCGTTTCTGTATCCATGTAGGGAAGGTCACATATTATTTCGACAAAAACCAAAGATTTATTAGATGTGGATTTTATGAATTCCAAATCAAATTCTTGAAGAATTACAGTCCATTTCGAATGTTTCCCCCCAACTAATTTTCGAGTGAGAATATATTGCATGGAGTTACAATCATAAGTCACGGTGGTTTTGCATAACAAAATGTAGTGACCAAATTTTTAGATAACTTGAACAACTTCGAAGGCCAATTTTTCCACATATAAATACTTAATTTCAAAAGTGGTAAGATTCATACTAAGACAATAGATCACATTTTCAACATTTGAATCATCTTCTTTGACAAGTACCATAGCAATAGTACCATCTAATGTGGCTAGATACAAGAAGTAATCATGATGATAAACAAGGGGATGCAACAAAGGTGTGTGGGTCAATACATACTTTAAAGCATCGATGGATTTTGGCACTATGCCATCCCATATGAAAGGAAGCTCTTTTTTCAAAAGTTGAGTGAAAACCTTGGTAAGCTTAGTGTAGTTAGGAACAAAAATACATAAAAAAAAATTCCTTCCCTTGAAAACTTTTAATTTGGCTTAGATTTGAAGGAGGAAAATTCAAAATAGCCTCTTCCTTTAGTGGATTGACTCAGATCCCTTGCTTAGAAACAATAAAGTGTAGCAGAAAACTGGATTCCAGAAAAAAAGACACATTTATGTGGATTCAAATGAATATTGTAACGCCTACACTATAGAAAGGTAGCTAGTAAATGTATAGGATGATCTTGACATCTCATAGAGTGTGTAGGTAAATCGTCAGGATACAACTATACAATATGTTTGACATCATGAAATGTGCAAGACATCGCTCTCTGAAAAGTTGCACCAACATTCTTGAGTCCAAATGAAATCTTTATGTAAGAGAAGGTTTCCCAAGGAAAAATGAAATAAATTTTATGTTAATCTGATAGAAGTATTTGATTATAGCCTGAAAATCCATCCATGAAAGAAAAAGTTTAATTTCAGTCATAGTCATCAATGATCTGGTCAATGAATGGAGTTGGATAATTATCTTTGGGGAAATCTCTATTTTTGTCTCTATGATAAACACATACACAAATACTACCATGTTTCATTTTGTTTGGAACAATGTTGCAAACCTAGTCAGTTAAGGGAACAGGATAAATAAAACCAACATTCAGAGGCTTTTCGAATTTGATTTTAATAACATGAAATTTTTGCAGATGCACTAGATATAGTATTTTCTAAATAATATTAGAATCTATATAAGTATTCATTTCATGAGTTATAATTCATTGTTCAATTCCAATCATTTCCTCATATTTCCAAGCAAATATATCACAAAAATATTGAAATAAGACCGTATATGTTTGAATTTCTTCAAGAGAGAAAGAGGAACCCATATGAACGTTCTCCATGATTCTAGGTTTAATTTAGATTTAAATTGGAATAGTTGTAGATATATTCCATAAATTACTTTTATATGTAGTATGATAAATCTAAATATTAGTTTTAGAGTGGTCGACCATCTGAGGTCAAAACAAAGTGTTAAATTTATTCTCAATGGTTTCAAAATTCGGAAGAAAATAGGAACGATTATGGTTATCGTCCCATGACATTTATTCTAATGACATAGTCTCCATAGTGCTCTCATTAGTAGGGAAAGAATCATTAAAATGACCAAGAGATGAAATAGAGATCAACCATGAAGATTGATAATACTCATCCAAGACCGTGTTCATTCGGTCATTTGATTTGAAAAGGGTCATAGAGGTTACGTGAATAGCTTCATAAGCTTAATCAATTGGACTAAGTGAATAGCTTCAAATTCTGATTGGCTAGTCACCACCTAGGTATCATATGATTCATGAAAATAAAAATTTCTTGATGAAATCATATTGGTTGGAGCGACTAAGGGAGAAACATTGCATGGGGGGAGCAAAAAATTTCCCATAAGCGATGAATATTTAAGTAATCCCACACAACCATTCTCATCAAGAAATAATTTTTTAGCTATGAAAGACACACTACCTGTGATATGTGAATCAAAATCAGAAAATGAAATATGGTAAATGGTAACTACCTTTCCTTTGTGAGGAAAGCGTAGCAAATGAAAAAGTGAAGAAACCATTGCTAACATGGCGTAGGTTCAACTATGACCTAGTAAAAGATTTTAGTCATGCTGTGCATAAACAACTTCTACTTCAACCATAACCGTTTTACCTTTTAACTCCATAGGTAATGTGTTTAAGATCCCATATGGTTTAAATCCTCTTATGTCAAAGGATTTAAAAGTAGTATTTGATTAATTATTTGAAGGATATTCCAAGGCTTTCCAACAAGACATAGACATAATGCACATAGAGGCTCCTTCGTCTATAATGTTACGGAAGACATGTTTTCCTTGTATAACAAATTGAATTTGAAAATAAAGTTGTCGCGAGAGTCTAGGTACATAGTCTTGTAGATAAAAAAATTATAATACTTGAATTTGATGGATCAATTCCACCAATAGCTAATAAAATTGATTTCCGTTAGATAGGGCACCTTTGAAGGACTTTGAGGGTCGACATTATAGAAGGGGCATGAGCCAAATCTTTGATAGTATTATAATTTTGAGCAACCCTAACATGTGAACTAAAATATGAACTATGAACGAAATCTTTAGGAGGCGGTCAAATCACTATTTTGGAAGTTGATCACTCAATCTATAGAGGATCAATAAGAACTGGAGTTAATGTGGAAGGTTGATTTGGAACACACTTCCATTTGGAGGATTTAGAGAACCAAAATGTTAATATATTGTAGACACCAGAACTATATTTGGAGGATTGATTTTTCACAACCATTTTTTTATCCTAAAAGGGAAAAGGGTCTATTAAAATAGCATGTGTGGAAGTGCCTTAAAGAAATCGATTAACTTTGGCATGATGCAGACATTTGTTGGTATAATTACCCTCATTATGTTAGGTCCCTATATTACTAGTGTAGTCCCTTATTGTTGTTAGTGTATCCCCCTTATTGTTATCAAATGATTTCATTCCTTACCCTCCTTTTATCAGGATTCGCAAGATAACTCCCACTCGTCCTTAGTCCACTGTGTGAATATCCCTGTATCAGAAGTTGTAGATATTGAAGCGCAACATGTACCCTTGTAACCCCAATATTTTTATTATTGTGCCCTTACATTGCTATTGTTAGGTTGGCTAGGATTATATTTTAACCCCATGGACTCCTATATATAGAAGGAGGTTTTGGTCATTTGTATCATCCAAGAATTGTTCATTTATGTAATGTAAAGGAGATTTCCCCCTCAAAGTGGCTTACTTATAAGGCGTTGATCTCTCTTTTCTTCTATTTTTGGAGTTGGTTTCATAACATTTGGTATCAGAGCTTTGGATTCTAGGGTTTCACTGATCCAAACAGGTCATCGTGAAATTTTAGCCATAATTTTTTTTTATATGAAGGTTCAGAAGCTAAAATTGTTACAGAGTAAAGCCTAAATGCTGGAACTTCATGTAAAAATTTTAGATCTTGGTTCACAGTATTTTCGGAGATATGATCTGTGTAAGTTAAGGTTTTTTCAGGCTCCCGAATTTCACCTAAAACAAGTCATTGTGGAATTTGCACTATAATTTTTTTTATACGAATGTTCAGAAGTTGAAATATTGACAGAGAGAAGCCAAAATCGTGAATACCTTCCTCTAAAAATTTCAGATCTTGGTTCACACTATTTTCGGAGATATTATTTGTGGAAGTTAGGGTTTTCTCAAGCTCCCAAATTTCATCTCAAAGAGGTGACCGTGGGAAAATCGTCATAACTCTCTGTTTGAGCATCGGATTGGAATTATATAAAAAGTGGCAGGAATCACACAAATTTTAGTTTCTTGTGTATTAATTTCATAGACAAAGGATGAAACAATGACACCTGGAACATTGTACAAGTTCGCTTTACTGAACCAATCCATAATTAGGTCATTGTGGGAGATTGTGCATAACTTTGACTTGAAGAATCCAAATTAGGTCAGACCTGTGGCATTCGAAAGAATATTCAGAGGGATACTACATGAACGAATTTTAGATATTGATGATCTAAAATCACATAGATAATTTAGTTTTAATATCAAGCTCCTCAAAAGCAAGAAAAAGGTGTGTATTTTTTTTTAATTTCATAAATCTTGTTTGAAGAATCAATTTGAATTGATTCTAAGGGAATATTGTAGAATAAATATTAGTATTGGGTTCTAAAATGCCTCCTAAAAATAATTAAACACCCATTAAGCGTTCAAAATGCTCTATTATGACTCATGAGGACGAAGAAGCACAACATGACATATCAAAATTACAAGAGAAAGTGCAACAAACTTTGCTCTCACAAAGAGCAACAAAAAATGAAATGGAAGTTTTGAAAAAAGGCGTGGAAGCTAATATGGATGCTTTGAAGAAAGACATGGATGGTTTGAAGAATGGAATGGAAGCTAAGATGGATGGCATGGAAGCTGGCATGGAATCTAAGATGGATGACATGGAAGAAAAAATGGAAAACATGAAGAATGATCTATAAGAAGACATAGAATGTTTGACAAAGTTGATGCAAGAAATGTTTCCTAATGGCGAAAATATAGTATAGGAAACTCGTGATGAGAAAAAAATAAATGTTAATCGTGATTTCATAAACTCTAAATTTGGATGGAAGACACACCATATTCCAAAGATCAATATGAGGAAGTTTCATGGAAAGGATGATGTAACATGGATACTACAGATGGAGCAATATTTTGATATCAATAATGTGAAAAACACACAAAAGGTACGCATTGCAACTTTATATTTAGAAAAAACTACATTTTTATGGTATCTATGGCTTTTCTCTCATAAAAAAATTGTCACTTGGTCTATTTTTATGGAGGAAATGATAGCACATTATGAGGATAAAGAGAGCAACACCTTTTTAAGCCAATTGATAAATCTCAAACAAAAGGGTTCAGTGGTGGAGCACATTAAGGACTTCCGAAAATTGAATATAAGGGTAACTGATATTCGAGAGGAACATAGGATTGATGTCTTCATATGGAATTTAAAGGATAACATCCAACATGAGGTTTGTGTTTGAGAACTTGATTCATTGGAGAAGGCATTCAGGTTGGCAAGAAAAATTGAATGTAAAATTATGGCAACAAGGAAGCCTACCACTCACATCTATAAATATGGAAGTGTTGCTACTCCTATACTTCCACAACCTACAAGGTTGACACCACAAAATTGGAAGAAAAAGAGAAAAGGGTTTGCTACAAATTTGTGATAGAAGGCTTAAAGGTCATAAGTAAAATGAAGAAATTGGTTTACATAGATTGTGAATAAGAGGAAGAAATGAACAAGAAAAATTCAAAAGAAAGAGGATATACACCTGAACCAACCCTAGAAAGAAGAAATGAGTCTAACTATATCATGTAATGTATCAAGGAATTTCCACTCGGTAAACTGGCATGTACAAATATCAAGAAGAAAAAGGTAATAGTGTTGATTGATTCGGGTAGTACCCATAATTTTATTCATTGTAAGGTAGCAAAGGAATTGAATTGTTTCCTATACCCAACACCAGAATGTCAAGTGATGGTTGCAAATGGAGGAACTATAAATTTCTCTGGAAAATGCCATAATATGAAGCTAACCATGGGGGAATATGTATTGAATAGTCCATTTCTTTCCATTCCAATGGGAGGTGTTGATGTTGTACTAGGAGTACAATGGTTACAATATTTGGGGATAGTAGCTTTTAATTTTCAAGAACTTTTCTTGAAATTTCTTTTGGAAGGAAAGGAAGTCGAATTACGGGGTATCACAGGGAAGTCAGGAAAGATAATAAGGTCTAATGTCATGAAAAAGCTTCTGAAGAAAGAACAATGAGGAGTAATTGCACAATTATGCTCACTAGAAGTTCCAACATAAAAATAATCTATTTCTTTAGATCTCCAAAAAGTCTTAGAAGATCATTCCAAGGTGTTTGAAACTCCCAAAGGACTCCCACCTATTCGTGATCATGATCATGTTATTCACTTGATTCCAGGAAGTGTTCTTGCAAACATCAGGACTTATAGATATCCTTTGTCCAAAAGAGTGAAATTGAACATATGATTGTAGAAATGTTAGAGGCTGGTATAATTCAAACTAGTCAAAGTGTTTTCTCTACTCCAGTAGTATTGGTGCACAAGAAGGATGGATCATGGCGCATGTGTCTAGATTATAGGGAGCTCAATAAGCTCACTATTAAAGATAAATTTCCCATTCCTTTGATTGATGAATTATTGGATGGATTAAATGGAGAAATTTATTTTACCAAGTTGGATCTTCGTTCAAGATATCATCAAATTAGAATGAAGACTGAAGATATTCTGAAAACATCATTTCGAAATCATGAGGGTCATTATGAATTTTTGGTCATGCCTTTTGGCCTTACGAATGCACCTTCTACTTTTCAAGGGTTTATGAATTCCATTTTCAAACCCGTCCTTATAAATTTTGTGCTAGTATTTTTTGATGATATACTAATCTACAACAGGTATTGGAAGGATCATGTTCAACATGTTGATAGGGTTCTCAAACCATTGGAGGAGAAACAACTATATGCAAAAACATCCAAATGTTTCTTTGGAGTACAAGAGGTGGAATATCTGGTTCATATTTTATCTCACGAGGGTGTTAAGGTAGACTCTAACAAAATTAAATCCATTAAGGAATGGAAAGTCCCCACAACCATAAAGCAGTTGCGAGGATTTCTCGGGTTAACAGGGTATTATCACAAGTTTGTTAAGAATTATGGGAGAATAGCAGCACCTCTAACAACATTATTGAAGAAAGATGCATTTTCATGGAATCCTTAAGAAACTAAGGCCTTTGAACATCTTAAAGAGGAAATGTTCCTAGCACCGGTCTTAGCTACACCAGACTTCACAAAACCTTTACTGTGGAATGTGATGCCTCAGGAAATGGAATTGGTGTTGCTTTAATGCAATAAGAAAGACCCATTTCTTTTGAAATTCGTCCAATCAGAGGAAATTATTTAAATAAATCTATTTATGAGAAGGAAATTTTAGCAATACAACATGCACTAAAGAAATGACGACCTTACCAATGGGAAGACACTTCAAGGTAAAAATTGATCATGATAGTCTTCAACACTTTTTGGAGCAAAGAATATCTTTAGAAGAGTAGCAAAAATGGGTCATAAAGATGTTAAGTTATGACTTTGAAATCATTTACAAAAAAAGGAAGCTAAATGTTGTTGCAGATGCACTCTCAAGAAAGAATGAAGAGGTGGAAGCATTTCTTTGTGCCATTTCTATTATCCAACCACATTGGATAACCGAAGCAAGGGATGAATGGAAGAAGGATGAAGAAGTGTGGAAGCTTATTCAAAAGTTCCAGCAAGATTCGAGTACATCTGATACATTTAGTTGGAAAAATGATTCCTTATGGTACAAAGATCGCTTATATCTTTGTAGGAATTCCCAACTAAAATGAAAGATTCTTTTGGCATTGCACATTTCTCCTTTAGGAGGAGACTCAAGATTTTTAAAAACTTACCACAGGGTGTTTTATCACTAAGAAAAAGTGAAACTTCATTTGACATAGTCTTAGAAGTTCATTTGTCAAAGGTATGGTCATAGAGTTCATTAGGAAAATTTAATTTTTTTCATATTAGCCTATCCTAAGGTCCAAACCCACCCCATTTAGGTCATATTATGTCCCATCAGTCATCATTTGCTGACATATTTCATTTCCCAATATTTTGAATTCAAAAAGTTCACTTTAGCCAGTTTTCTTGTTTTCATAGTGAATTACACATTAAAAGGCAGTTTTCGCTACGAAACTGCTAGTACTTTCGTAGGGAAACTGCCAGGAAATGAAATAACTACTCTACGAAAAGGGGTTTCTCTGTCTATCTTTTCAAATCTGTTGCAAGGTGTCAGTTCATGATTATAAGTGTTAGGGTGGATGTCATTCGAGTCAGTTAGGGTTAAATCAAGGTACAAAGGTCATTGATGAGGTCATTATTACTGTTTTTAGCATGTATGAGTCATGATTAATCCATGGGTTGTCATTGAAACTTTAAAACATTACCCAATTGAGTCATTTGTCATTCTTCACTTCATCTTTGCATGCTACTGAGTTCTGGAGAGTTGTTTCACCAATCCAAGCCGGTTGCTAGGATTTTTAAAAGTTGCAGGTGTCACTGATCAAGCAAGGTAGAGAAGGTATAAAATCATCATGGTTGCAAAGAGGAAGACCAAAAAAGGTGGACACTGCCTCAGATATGAGCCATCAGACATGAATTTGATTAATGAAGACCCAACTTCCTTAGAAGTTTTCAGAAGAATAGGGTGTTTTCAGTTTTTCCAAAGATTGCAAGGGTGCCATGTGCAGGTTTCTAAGGAGTTTGCTATCAGTTTCAATGGGACAACTTCAAAGGTGGGAATGTTGAACCTCATAGTAACATCAAAGACCATTGCAGTAGTAACAAGAATCCCTAGAGGAGGATAAAAATGGTTCAAAGGCTTCAAGTTCACCATGCAGGACTGTAAGGAATTTATCAAGCTAGAGCATAGTGAGATTGATCTCAGAAATTCCATCCCAAGGAGCTACATGAAAGACAACTTATCAAAGCTGTTGCTAATCATTCAGAAGTACTTCACCCGTGAAGGGAGGTATCATATGGTTTATTCCTACCACCTCAGGCTTCTGCTACATTTGTTGCTAAGAGGTCTCTTGATTTACCTTTTTAGTTATACAGAAGCTTAGCTAAAAAGTTAGAAAAAGTTCAAGATAAATTTGAAGGAAATGAAACCTCACTCTTTCATCATGGTTTAATCAAGTTGCTGGTATTAGAAGAGTTAAAGAGATTAGGCAGAGATTGGTGATATTTTATATTCATCAGTGGTTTTGAAATAGATGCCATCACTCCTAAAATAACTCCTAAACCTAGAGATATACCATCACCTTCAGTTGCAGAGCAAATTGAGCCAGTGATCATGGAGACAGATCCATTGCAGTAAGCTGACACACCCAAAGTTACACCTGCAAAACAAAATCCAACAGTGAGAAAACATGGTAGTAAAAGGGTTACAAGAAGCCAAACAATGGCTAAGGGTAACTTAGAAGACATTCAACATGTTATTGATATTGAAGAAACTCCCATAGTCCAAGCTGAAGATATAGATGAGGGAGGAAAGAAGCTCAAGAAAGCCAAAACAGCTAAGAAGTTAGAGTTTGCAGGTGAAGATGTTGGATTCATGTTTCAAGCTAGGAAACCAATGACAAGACATGACATAAAGGTCTTGGAAAGTAGTAAAGAAGCTCGGAAGGTCATTGAAATTGTCCATCCACTACCAAGCATTTTTGACCTCTCATCACATACAAAGAAGATCTGGTCATGAAGCAAAAGAAGGGAAAAGAGAAAATCATTGAAAAAATAGAGATTGAAGTCCTTAAGGAGTAGTTGAAGCTGGAAAATGATGAAATATCAGTATTGAAGAAAGAGGCAAGGAAGCACAAGGTCAGAAGGTACAATTTGATAAAATGAAAGAAATTTGGGAGGATCAAGTCACAAGTGTCTCTAAGACCTTGGAAAACATAGAAAAACTGATCAAATGGACTAAGCCATTGAGAGGAAAGGTGAAAAATATTAGAAAAATGAGCCTGCACTTATAGTCTAAGAACAAGACACTAAAAGACCAAGACAAATACCTTCAAGAGCAATTAGAATTGATTCATGAAGAGCTGAAGAAAAAAGGCTTAAAGATGACTGTGGTTTAGGAGCCCATAGCTCAACTGATCATTAATGAAGAGGAAACACCACAGGGGTATTAAGTTGAGATTTATTATGTTTTAGAAGGTTCATGGCGTGTTGAAGACCAATTTTTTATAGTTGGAGGTCACTTTTTGGATAAAATTTTGAAATATGGAAATTCTGTACTTTTTCATAGTTTCACAGTGTTTCCTAGGCTTAAAGCCAGGAAAACACTACGAAAATTTCTGTAGCAGCCTATTTGCTTCCAAAATCACTTTTTATAGTTTTTAAGGAGGGATTTTAATGGTGGTGATGTGTCATGTCTTGGTTGACACCATGGAACAACAAAGGAGTAGATTTTTTGGGTGCAAAAGCTATTTTTTGGACGCTACTAAAGCTCGCTACGAAACTATCCTGTTTTCATAGCGAGCTATTTTTGAAGGGCTTGGAGCAGCTTAATGGTAGTTTTGAATAGCTGGACTCCTCCAACAGGTCAAGGGACCTTAATATCAAACCTTTATGACTTGAAGAAAGTGTTGTGGAGACATCTCATCAGCTAAAGCTCTTGTTGAAGATAAAGGTCTTACATTCCTGAAAAATAGGGTTTTGTTCCACATGTCTAGGAAGGTTTTTAATATGTAAAGTGGTGATGAACTATGTCATAGCCTTTTCAAGCATATGATGCCTATTTGTAACTGACATGTAACTGTTTCAAAGATAAGGTAGACTGATGTAATAAATAGGAGTTTGATTCCTATTAGGAAATGTCATATTTAGGGTGTAGCTGTCATTTTCTTGTTAAAGTACATGAATTCAATGAATCTAGCCATCAGGAAGATCATCCTTGCTATAATAATGTCTATTTAAAGGAAAATAATCAAAGTATTAAAGGGTTGGAGAATTTTTGCACCAAACTGTTGCTTTATATATTTTGACTTATATCAGTAATATAGAGGACTTTTTTCTTGACAGACCTGAGATTCTCATGGACTTTTTAATGTCTTATTGATCTACATCTTATGTTTTATCACCTGCAACATATTTCATTTCTATTACTCAGAATTCATAACTCTATGCTCTGGCTTCCTTTATTAATGAAATTACTGTGTTTTCCTATATTTTATGAGTGAATTACCTTTGTTAAAGACTCCTATCTTCCTCAGCTTCCATGTCAAGAAACCTTGCCACTGAAAATACTGATTGTGGACTGCATAAGCCCAATGGTAGCAAGCCTGTTTTCTTTCAACCTGTAATCATAAAAAACAAGATACAATTTCTATAGGGTTAGCCATCTATCTTTATCGTTAACCAATATCATAAAATTCCTTTGAGAGAGCCCTCTCAAACTAAAGAGGCTAAGCTTCAGTCAAAATCTTGTTTGAAACAACTACATAGAGTTGTCTGATCAACAACCAATCAAGTATAATTTTGTGATAAAAGGGTGAAGAAATTTGTTTTTTCGAGTGGCCTTAAATGTGATACTCAAAATTTTGTGGTGGAATGTTTTGTTTTCCAGCAAAATAAAGTTGAGACAATTAAGACATTGGGTCTTCTACAACCTTTATCCATTCCAATTCAATGTTGGGAGGAGATTTCAATGGATTTTATCACAGGTTTACCTAAGTCTGAAGGAAAGGGTGTCATCATGGTGGTAGTTGATAGAATTACCATGTATGCACACTTTTGTGGATTATCTCATCCATTTAAAGCAAGTACAATTGCTACTACATTTGTGGAAACAATTAAAAAGATACATGGAAACCCAAAGATTATTGTAAGTGACAGAGATCCCATTTTTACTGGAAATCTTTGGATGAAATTATTTTCTTGTTTGGGTACTCAACTAGCTCATAGCTCATATCATCATCCTTGATCTGATGGTCAAACTGAGATAGCGAATAAATGTTTGGAAGGATTTATTCGTTGTTTTTTATTTGATAAACAACACAATGGTTCAAGTGGTTACCTTTTGCTAAATGGTGGTATAACACTTCCTTCCATATTGCAGCAAAAATGACCCCATTTTTGGCACTTTATGGATGTCATCCACCGTCCATCACATCATCTTTAAGAGAAAATTCTAAGGTTCAAGCGGTGGAAGATCACATTGAGCATAAACAAGAAGTTCTCCAACTCTTAAAGGATAACCTAAATTTGGCACAAAATCAAATGAAACAACAGGCAGATCAATATCGTAGTGAGAGAAGTTTAGATGTAGGAGACTAGGTATTTTTACGGCTACAACCATACAAAAAAATGTCCCTGAAGAAAGCTAAGAAGGATAATAAATTATCACCAAAGTATTATGGTCCTTACAAGGTGTTGCAAAATATTGGTACTATGGCATACAAATTGGAGCTTCCAGTTGGTTCGCGAGTGCATCTAGTTTTCCATGTTTCATGTTTAAAGAAGGTTATACGTGAAAAAATTTCAGTTCAAACAATATTTCCAGAACTTGATGAGGAAGGAAAAATCATATTGGAACCTGAAGCAGTCACAGAAACAAGAACTCGACAGCTATGAATTGATCGATTTCAAAGTATCTCATCAAGTGGAATAAGTTATCCACTGAAGATTCTACATGGGAGGATGAGAATTTTATACAGAAGCACCTAGAGCTACTTAAGCGTTGAGTACAACAATTTTTTGAAGGAGAGGGGCATGTTAGGTCCCTATATTACTAGTATAGTCCCTTATTGTTGTTAGTGTAGCCCCCTTATTGTTATTGTTGTACCCATGTAACCCCAATATTGTTATTATTGTGCCCTTACATTATTATTCTTATGTCGGCTAGGATTATATTGTGACCCCATGGACTCCTATATATAGAAGGAGGTTTTGGTCATTTGTATCATCCAATAATTGTTATATAATGTAAAGGAGGTTGCCCCCTCGAAGATGCTTATTTCTAAGGCGTTGATCTCTCTTTTCTTCTATTTTTGGATCTGGTTTCATAACACATTACAAATGAGACAAGGATACTATGATTTATGTTTTTCATCAGGAGATTGTGTTTTTCATTTTTCCCGTTGAGGGAAATTTTGGTTTGCTTTTCCTTTTCCCTTGTTTTTACCTCGAGATTAATGAGATTTACCAGTTGATGAATATTGAACTACATTAATATAAGAAGTATTAATAGGAGTATTAGTAATAGGAGGGGTGTTTTGAAAAACAAGTGTGGGAGTAGACTTAGGATTTGATTGATAAGATGGTTTATTCGCCAATTTTGATTATTATAACCAATCACACCATCAACAATGTGAGATTATGTAGAAGGTAGTGGAATAGTATTCAATGGATGATGATCATTTGGAATATTATTTTACAATGCGCCATATTGTGAATATAAAAAAAAACTAGATATTGGGCACAAGCAATCTTCCTCTGGAGGTAAATGTGAACGATGAGGTAAATGTGCCAGAGTGATTTTTTATTAATAATTTAACAATATTCAATAATTCACACTTATGGTCTTACTAAAAATTTAAAAAAGTAACAAACACTAATAAACATGAGGAAAACCACGCAAACAACCTTTTCATGGTGACCACACTAGTTGGTGATGGAATCCAACATCAGATAAATCAATATGACAAGTGGCTAGAGATAGAGTGGGTTGAACTAGTGACACCGACAACTTGCTTAATGGTAATAACCTGGTGCAAGTAACTTAACATATAGTGAAGCACCCTCCAAGAAGGCTCGAGTGAGTTTATTCAACACATGTCATTGGTACAACAAGGACTTCTCCCTCATCGTCACCTTGTGTAATAGCCCTGGGATTACTGTCACAAAAATTATCACCTACAACAACCTAGCATCAAGGGAAAATTGTAAGTCGGATATACATGCAAGGGCATATTAACAAAGCTCAAAATCCCCTTGAAATATCCCTCAAAATAAGGTATCCCTTTCAAGTGACCCCCAAGTTCGTTTCAACATCATTTGTAATGTGTGAAAATCAATTCCACTGTAACTAGTGAAGTGGGTATGATGTGACCTTGTGCTTGACTCCTATGTAAGAGGAGATTCCCAGAGACAAGATGTGGTAAATGGAGTTAACTCCCTATCACAATATTTGATTTTTGTTTGTAGATTTGGATCAATAACTTTCAACACCTAATCTAAAACCCTACACTTAAACTAGTGTAGGTGCAACTACAATAGAAATATAAAAATTTCTGATTGATTTTATTAAGCACTGTTTTAATAGTTTTTGTTTACTCAATAGGTGAATGGAAATGAAACCAACGGTATTATTATTCGACATAAATATTAATTCAACAAATATGAAGATGTAATCTTTTCGAATTCAATGAACTTGTAATTATAGAAAGGAAAATATTTTTCAATTCCCAAGATGCAAAAGTCCTACCTTAGTCAAATTTCTTTAAACCAAAATCAATTCCAAAAATACTTCTTTCCAAACATAACAATATACCCTCTAAGATGCAAGAATATATATATTCTTTTTTTCACAAATAGAATGAAGCACACAATAATGCAAATGAGTTCATTTTAATAAACAAATTTATTCAAGAAACTATTTTCTCTTTTAATGAAAAACAATATTTTATGCAAATCAATAAAATATTTTCACCAAAATATAAACAACAAAACTCTGAAATGATCACTCAAATTAAGAATGAAAAAATAAACAAAGTTGAATATTCAAAGCCGCAAAAGACTATTGCTATTTTAAAAAATCAATAAAACAATCAAATCATAGTGCTTGTAAAAATGATATTTTTTCAAAATAAAATTTAAAAAAAAAATGAAAAGTTTGACCTATATCAGACTGATAATGAACTCAAAAACCATAATAATCAAGAGATCCAAGATCACACAGAGAAAATCCTTGGAAATTTTCATTTTTTAGAGATTGACATAGGTATCTAGTACATATCACTGTAATGAATAGGGATATACATAATTTCTTGATAATTTTTCATATGGATATATTGTTATTTGCTTTGATAATTTCATTTATTCATTAACACATTAAGTTCACCCCATAACATCATATCGTTATTCATATTTACAACATCATTCAACAACATAGGCAACAATGTAGAAAGAAAAATAAAATCATCATCAATGCAATGGAACATCAAGGAACACGAGAAGAAGAGCATGCACACATAGCGACACAATGATCGGTCGGATACTAGGGAAAAAAACAATATGGGAAACCCTTGAAAATTATTCTTCTAATATATTTTCATCAAATGATTCAACAAAAGACAATACAATTATCCATATCTTCACAATGACTAGAATATCCATAAAATGCATCTAAACATCAAAACCATGATTCTGATGACTGTAATGCACTTTCACAATCTCTAGCATATAGCTAAGCATTGTTGTCATTGAGCAAAATATTTGGAGTACTGCAATTTCATCTTTGAGTCTCGTATGCATGGAGGAACAGTTGTGTGAGTGTCTATGGCAGTCCTGGACGCTCTCTGGAGAAGCATGTACATGCATTCGGAGAAAAATATGATGTGTTCTACCTCAAACCCCTAGACACACCCTTAAGGTTTTTGTGCATGCGTACAAGACTTACTGGACGCTCCCTGGGCCACTATGTGCATGCATCCAAGGAACTGAATGCTCAATTTGCCTCGAAGGCCCTGAACGCTCCCTTCAAGATTGTGTGCATGCGTCCAAGGCTCCCCGAACATACCTATTACTATTATGTGCATTTTTCCAAGGAAAAAATGTCCCAGTTCTATGTCAACATCCAAAAACTAGAAACCCTAGACTCGTTTGAGCTTCGACCCTATAGATTTGAACCCTTGTGCGAACTTCCTCCGTCAGACCTGTGCAAGCCAAGAAAAAATAGAAGAGGAGAAGAGAGCTTCATCAATGTGTCCAAATGAACTTGAGTTACCTTCTATTTATAGGCTTCCATGAGGGTCTATTTGATGTTGAGGTTGACCTATCCCTTGGTACACGTGGATAGGGCCGACCTAATCCAATCTACATGAGTGGGTACATAAATTAAAAAACCAACTTCTGCTTGTCCAAATGAGGTGATCTTTATGTCAATTTTGGTCCTCTTGAAAAGAGGAATCTATTGCAATTATTATCTTCATCATATGAGTTGTCCAAAGTGGAATTTTAACATAGTTGCATAATTTTAACACTCCATCTCAATTAGGGAGAATTCCACCTCCCAATTTATTATCATCGATAACCATGAGATACATCCAATATTAAGTATCTCATCATATCGGATCATCAATGTACATCTATTTATTATTCTTGTTTATCTCTTGATTGTTCCTGCTCATATGTTGAATATTCTCGAATCTAAAATAAGAATAATTTTTTACTAGAGGGGATCTTAAGATACCACCCTCTATTCATTTGGCTACAACCCGGAACCTCTGTTAGATAGATACTACCAAAAATTTCTGTCAGTAGGATACTACTTGGAATCTATGTCAATGGGCTACTACTCGAAAAAATGTCATCAGGATACTACCTGGAAATGCCATCAGGCTACTACCCGAAATAACGACGGGGAGTCAGGTCTATGACCCACATCATCATCGGGGAGCATATCATCAAGGAGAAAAACTCAACTTAGAACCACATCGGGGAGCTACTACTCAATCCAAAATCTCATGGGGTGTTGAGATTCAAAAATATGATGAGCTTAGTGAAAAGTAAGCAACTTCACTAAGTGGAGCCCGCAGGCTATTTTTAGGTGTATGTCTATTTTTAGACATGGTGAGAATATTCTATAAGTTGAAGGATGCTATTTGTAGATGGTTGGTCAAATGTGGAAAATAGATGAAATTCTATTTTTAGAATATTGGGCGAATTCTATTTATAGATCGTTGATCTAAAAATAGATTCATGTCGATTATTATTAGCTCTTAATAATAATCCGACAATAAACATCAACTTATTCTCTTGGAGCACTTTATTTCAGTGAACAGATTTGGAAAATCAGTGGGCTGAAGGAATTATGAAATTCCTAGGGTTTATTGGTGGCTCATGCATGAAGGACTTAGTTAGAACTGAAGTGGCAAAGTTATGATAGAGTTGGAAGAGTAGTTACAGGAATTGTTATTTAGTTTAACTCAGTTAATGGAATTAAACTCAGTTGAGCTAGTTGTATCTATTCTAACTGAAAGATACATTAGTGAGATTTAAGTGAATTAATTAGTTAATTAATTCATAAATAATAACTCACTAACAACTGAACAAAAACAACAGTTAACTACAGTGCATGTCAGTTCTAGTGGAGACCTAGTGGAGAGATAGGTGAAAGGGTGAGATGGACTATCCGTTGTGACTATAGTGATGCATTCAATGCATCTGACACACATTGGAGTTGCCAATGAGGATTGCGTAGTCAAGGAAAGACCAATTCGAATTCAGTCAGGGGTATTCTTCAACAGGGATTGCGCAGTGGAGGCAGGCTGTCAGGAGGCAAGAAATTGGTGAATGGAAGTGAAAATTTCTGCATGACAATGTGTAATGAATCTACATTGTACTGAGAGCTTGATGTACTAATATTTGTATGAGATTATTACATGATTCCATTGATATAAATAATATATGATATTTGGGTTTTTTAGCTTTAAGATTTCCTGTTAAACAACTGTGTTATGTGTGATTGAATTTATTCACATGTGTTTGTAATTGAGTTTTTAAATTTCCACAAGTTGAACAGTGGAAGGATTTTGTATTTAGAAAGAAGATAAATATTGTTAGATCAGGAGGATCCAGTAATACATTAGTATTAATAAATTTCTACATGGTATCAGAGAAGTATTGGTTACTGGAGATTGAAATTGTGAATAATTGTTGAGTTTTTGTGCTGGTGGACAATTCGAATTTGCTGCTGAAATTTCTTGGTGCGACAGTTGAGTATTCATTGAAATGTATTTCAATGGGTTGCGATTGAAGTATGCCCTTGAGGGCAGCTTGAGTTACATACCCTAAAAGGATAGGATGGAGGCGGTTCTTGAAGATAATGGGATGAAGGAGTTCATCGATAGCGATGTTCCTAAGCCTGCTTCTAGCGATGCTGCAGGACTTGACGCATGGAAAAAGAAGGTAGTAAAGACAAGAAGAATTCTGTTGGAAGGTGTGAAGGACCATATTGTGTCAAGCCTTCGTAGGAAATCCACTCCATTTACAATGTGGAAGGCTTTGACAGATCTTTTCCAAAGCATCAGTGACCAAAGGAAGTTGGCGCTGAAAGGTAAGCTCAGAAAAATAAAAATAGAGAAGGGCGACAATATTCCAAAATATATCACGAAGTTTTTCCACTGTAGGGATGAACTGGGAAGTGTGGGGATTACTGTTGATTATGATGACTTGGTGAGATTGGCTCTGCTTGGGCTTCCGAAGAGTTTGCATAGCTATGAAGACTCTATCAATGGACGGGAGAAACTGCCGGGTTGGGAGCGACTTTAATCAGATCTTGTGCAGGAGGAGTAAGGCGATGTACCAGGGATGGCTCTTCATCAAAGACTGATGATGAAGAGAATTTCACTTTGGATGCCAAAGCAAGGAAAGGGAAGGGGAATAAATCCCATCCAAAATCCGAGGCTAAAGGAAAGAAGCTGGATTTGTCCAAAGTGAAGTGTTTTCACTGTCACGAACATGGGCATCTTGCCACTAATTGCCCACAGAAAAAGAAGAACAAGAAGGATGCTGGAGCTGCAGCTAGAGAGGCCTTAGCCTCGCAATTTGAAGTTGATTTCTCTTTTATCGCATGCTTGGTTTCAAGCTCAATGGGATCGGTGTGGTATCTTTATAGTGGTGCATCTTTCCATATGATGGGAGACAAGGAGTTGTTTAGTGACTTGGAGGAGAAGGATCTCCAAATGCATATAGAGATGGGTGACGATGGTAGATACAGTGCGACTGGAATTGGGACCATTACCTTTGAGAGGGAGTCAGGTAAACCATTTCTGTTGAAAGATGTTATGCATGTTCCAAGTCTAAAGAAGAACTTGGTCTCAGTCGCAATGTTGGAAGACATAGGTTATGATGTTGTTTTCAGTGAGGGAAAAGCTTTCCTGCAACATAAAACAATGGGTCAAACCAAGGGTATAGGGATTCGAGTTAAGAATATCTACAAGCTAGAGGTAGATGGCTGCGTTGTAATGATGGGTAAAGCAAAAGAAGTGGTGAGCCGAGATGAGGGCGAATTATGGCACAGGAGATTGGGTCATCTTCACCATGGCGCCTTGAAGATTTTGCAGCAGATTTCTACTGGAATTCCCAAGGGTACTCTTGCGTAGTCAGATCAGTGCAAGGGATGTAATATGGGTAAGTTTGTGAAGACCACCTTTCATGACAAGGAGAACCGTGCTTCGGTGATCCTGGAGAGAATTCACACAGACGTGTGTGGACCTTTCTCGATTGCTTCAACAAAAAAACATAGGTATTATGTTATATTTGTTGATGAATATTCTTTTAGATGCTGGATCTTATTCATGCAGAAGAAGAGCGAAACATTCTCAAAGTTCTGTGAGTTTAAAGCATTGGTGGAGAAGGAGTCGGGGAAGCAAGTGAAGGCTCTACGGAGTGATAATGGTAGTGAATATATCTCGAATGAATTCAAAGAATTTTGTAGCAAAGAAGGAATTCTAAGAGAACTCATAGTGCCTCATAAACCACAATAGAATGGGGTCGCGGAGAGGAATAACATAATGATCGTGGGTGTTGCACGAGCTATGTTGCATGACCAGGGCCTACCGATGCACTTGTGGGCAGAAGCATGCAACACTGCGGTTTATGTGCAAAATTTTTGTCCTCATAGAGTAGTTGGAATGAGTACACTTGAAGAAGATTTTATTGCTAAGAAGCCTGATATTTCTCATTTGAAGATTTTTGGCTCATCTATTTAAATTCATGTGACAAAGGACGCTAGGAAGAAGCTGGAGCCGACTGCAGAAGTTGGGATATTTGTGGGGTACACAAAAACACCCCATAATTATCGTGTGTATTTTCCAAACAGTGGAATGAATGTGGTGTGCCAGAGTGATTTTTTATTAATAATTTAACAATATTCAATAATTCACACTTATGGTCTTACTAAAAATTTAAAAAAGTAACAAACACTAATAAACTTGAGGAAAACCACGTAAACAACCTTTTCATGGTGACCACACTAGTTGGTGATGGAATCCAACATCAGATAGATCAATATGACAAGTGGCTAGAGATAGAGTGGGTTGAACTAGTGACACCGACAACTTGCTTAATGGTCATAACCTGGTGCAAGTAACTTAACATATAGTGAAGCACCCTCCAAGAAGGCTCGAGTGAGTTTATTCAACACATGTCATTGGTACAACAAGGACTTCTCCCTCATCGTCACCTTGTGTAATAGCCCTGGGATTATTGTCACTAAAATTACCACCTACAACAACCTAGCATCAAGGGAAAATCGTAAGTCGGATATAGATGCAAGGGCATATTAACAAAGCTAAAAATCCCCTTGAAATATCCCTCAAAATAAGGTATCCCTTTCAAGTGACCCCCAAGTTCGTTTCAACATCATTTGTAATGTGTGCAGATCAATTCCACTGTAACTAGTGAAGTGGGTATGATGTGACCTTGTGCTTGACTCCTATGTAAGAGGAGATTCCCAGAGACAAGATGTGGTAAATGGAGTTAACTCCCTATCACAATATTTGATTTTTGTTTGTAGATTTGGATCAGTAACTTTCAACACCTAATCTAAAACCCTACACTTAAACTAGTGTAGGTGCAACTACAATAGAAATATAAAAATTTCTGATTGATTTTATTAAGCATTGTTTTAATAGTTTTTGTTTACTCAATAGGTGAATGGAAATGAAACCAATGGTATTATGATTCGACATAAATATTAATTCAACAAATATGAAGATGTAATCTTTTCTAATTCAATGAACTCGTAATTATAGAAAGGAAAATATTTTTCAATTCCCAAGATGCAAAAGTCCTACCTTAGTCAAATTTCTTTAAACCAAAATCAATTCCAAAAATACTTCTTTCCAAACATAACAATATATCCTCTAAGATGCAAGAATATATATTTTTGTTTTTTCACAAATAGAATGAAGCACACAATAATGCAAATGAGTTCATTTTAATAAACAAATTTATTCAAGAAACTATTTTCTCTTTTAATGAAAAACAATATTTTATGCAAATCAATAAAATATTTTCACCAAAATATAAACAACAAAACTCTGAAAATGATCACTCAAATTAAGAATGAAAAAATCAACAAAGTTGAATATTCAAAGCCGCAAAAGACTATTACTATTTTAAAAAATCAATAAAACAATCAAATCATAGTGCTTGTAAAAATGATATTTTTTCACAATGAAATTTGAAAAAAAAATGAAAAGTTTGACCTATAGCAGACTGATAATGAACTCAAAAACCACAATAATCAAGAGATCCAAGATCAAATAGAGAAAATCCTTGGAAATTTTTATTTTTTTAGAGATTGACATAGGTATCTAGTACATATCACTGTAATGAATAGGGATAGACATAATTTCTTGATAATTTTTCATATGGATATATTGTTATTTTCTTTGATAATTTCATTTCTTCATTAACACATTAATTTCACCCCATAACATCATATCGTTATTCATATTTACAACATCATTCAACAACATAGGCAACAATGTAGAAAGAAAAATAACATCATCATCAATGCAATGGAACATCAAGGAACACGAGAAGAAGAGCATGCACACATAGCGACACAATGATCGGTCGGATACTAGGGAAAAAAACAATATGGGAAACCCTTGAAAATTATTCTTCTAATATATTTTCATCAAATGATTCAACAAAAGACAATACAATTATCCATATCTTCACAATGACTAGAATATCCATGAAATGAATCTAAACATCAAAACCATGATTCTGATGATTGTAATGCACTTTCACAATCTCTAGCATATAGCTAAGCATTGTTGTCACTGAGCGAAATATTTGGAGTACTGCAATTTCATCTTTGAGTCTCGTATGCATGGAGGAGCAGTTGTGTGAGTGTCTATGGCAGTCCTGGACGCTCTCTGGAGAAGCATGTACATGCATTCGGAGAAAAATATGATATGTTCTACCTCAAACCCCTAGACGCACCCTTAAAGTTTTTGTGCATGCGTACAAGACTTACTGGACGCTCCCTGGGCCACTATGTGCATGCATCCAAGGAACTGAATGCTCAATTTGCCTCAGAGGCCCTGAACGCTCCCTTCAAGATTGCGTGCATGCGTCCAAGGCTCCCCGAACATACCTATTACTATTATGTGCATTTTTCCAAGGACAAAATGTCCCAGTTCTATGCCAACATCCAAAAACTAGAAACCCTAGACTCGTGTGAGCTTCGACCCTATAGATTCGAACCCTTGTGCGAACTTCCTCCGTCAGACTTGTGCAAGCCAAGAAAAAATAGAAGAGGAGAAGAGAGCTTGATCAATGTGTCCAAATGAACTTGAGTTACCTTCTATTTATAGGCTTCCATGAGGGTCTATTTGATGTTGAGGTTGAACTGTCCCTTGGTACATGTGGATAGGGCCAACCTAATCCAATCTACATGAGTGGGTACATAAATTAAAAAACCAACTTCTTCTTGTCCAAATGAGGTGATATTTATGTCAATTTTGGTCCTCTTGAAAAGAGGAATCTATTGCAATTATTATCTTCATCATATGAGTTGTCCAAAGTGGAATTTTAACATAGTTTCATAATTTTAACACTCCCTCTCAATTAGGGAGAATTCCACCTCCCAATATATTATCATCGATAACCATGAGATACATCCGATATTAAGTATCTCATCATATCGGATCATCAATGTACATCTATTTATTATTCTTTCTTATCTCTTGATTGTTCCTGCTCATATGTTGAATATTCTCGAATCTAAAATAAGAATAATTTTTTACTGGAGGGGATCTTAAGATACCACCCTCTATTCATTTGGCTACAACCCAGAACCTCTGTTAGCTAAATACTACCCAAAATTTCTGTCAGCAGGATACTACCCGGAATCTATGTCAATGGGCTACTACCCGAAAAAATGTCATCAGGATACTACCTGGAAATGCCATCAGGCTACTACCCGAAATAACGACGGGGAGTCAGGTCTATGACCCACATCATCATCGGGGAGCATATCATCAAGGAGCAAAACTCAACTTAGAACCACATCAGGGAGCTAATACTCAATCCAAAATCTCATGGGGTGTTGAGATTCAAAAAGATGATGAGCTTAGTGAAAAGTAATCACCTTCACTAAGTGGAGCCTGCAGGCTATTTTTAGGTGTATGTATATTTTTATACATGGTGAGAATATTCTATAAGTTGAAGGATGCTATTTGTAGATGGTTGGTCAAATGTGGAAAATAGATGAAATTCTATTTTTAGAATATTGGGCGAAGTCTATTTATAGATAGTTGATCTAAAAATAGATGCATGTCGATTATTATTAGCTCTTAATAATAATCCGACAATAAACATCAACTTATTCTCTTGGAGCACTTTATTTCAATGAACATATTTGGAAAATCAGTGGGCTGAAGGAATTATGAAATTCCTAGGGTTTATTGGTGGCTCATGCATGAAGGACTTAGTTAGAACTGAAGTGGAAAAGTTATGATAGAGTTGGAAGAGTAGTTACAGGAATTGTTATTTAGTTTAACTCATTTAATGGAATTAAACTCAGTTGAGCTAGTTGTATCTGTTCTAACTGAAAGATACACTGGTGAGATTTAAGTGAATTAATTAGTTAATTAATTCATAACTAATAACTCACTAACAACTGAACAAAAACAACAGTTAACTACAGTGCATGTCAGTTCTAGTGGAGACCCAGTGGAGAGATAGGTGAAAGGGTGAGATGGTCTATCCGTTGTGACTATAGTGATGCATTCAATGCATCTGACACACATTGGAGTTTCCAATGAGGATTGCGGAGTCAAGGAAAGACCAATTCGAATTCAGTCAGGGGTCTTCTTCAGTAGGGATTGCGCAGTGGAGGCAGGCTGTCAGGAGGCAAGAAATTGGTGAATGGAAGTGCAAATTTCTGCATGACAATGTGTAATGAATCTACATTGTACTGAGAGCTTGATGTACTAATATTTGTATGAGATTATTACATGATTCCATTGATATAAATAATATATGATAGTTGGGGTTTTTAGCTTTAAGATTTCCTGTTAAACAATTGTGTTATGTGCGATTGAATTTATTCACATGTGTTTGTAATTGAGTTTTTAAATTTCCACAAGTTGAACAGTGGAAGGATTTTGTATTTAGCAAGAAGATAAATATTGTTAGATCAGGAGGATCCAGTAATACATCAGTATTAATAAATTTATAAATGGTATCAGAGAAGTATTGATTACTGGAGATTGAAATTGTGAATAATTGTTGAGTTTTTGTGCTGGTGGACAATTCGAATTTGCTGCTGAAATTTCTTGGTGTGACAGTTGAGTATTCATTGAAATGTATTTCAATGGGTTGCAATTGAAGTATTCCCTTTAGGGAAGCTTGAGTTACATAGCCTAAAAGGATAGGATGGAGGCGGTTCTTGAAGATAATGGGCTGAAGGAGTTCATCGAAAGCGATGTTCCTACGCCTGCTTCTAGCGATGCTGCAGGACTTGACGCATTGAAAAAGAAGGTAGTAAAGACAAGCAGAATTCTGTTGGAAGGTGTGAAGGACCATATTGTGTCAAGATTTCATAGGAAAGCCACTCCATTTGCAATGTGGAAGGCTTTGACAGATCTTTTCCAAAGCATCAGTGACCAGAGGAAGTTGGCGCTGAAAGGTAAGCTCAGAAAAATAAAAATAGAGAAGGGCGACAATATTCCAAATTATATCACGAAGTTTGTCCACTGTAGGGATGAACTGGGAAGTGTGGGGATTACTGTTGATTATGATGACTTGGTGAGCTTGGCTCTGCTTGGGCTTCCGAAGAGTTGGCATAGCTATGAAGACTCTATCAATGGACGGGAGAAACTGCCGGGTTGGGAGCGACTTTGGTCAGATCTTGTGTAGGAGGAGATAAGGCGATGTACTAGGGATGGCTCTTCATCAAAGACTGATGATGAAGAGAATTGCGCTTTGGATGCCAAAGCAAGGAAAGGGAAGGGGAAGAAATCCCATCCAAAATCTGAGGCTAAAGGCAAGAAGCTGGATTTGTCCAAAGTGAAGTGTTTTCACTGTCACGAACATGGGCATCTCGCCACTAATTGCCCACAGAAAAAGAAGAACAAGAAGGCTGCTGGAGCTGCAGCTAGAGAGGCCTTAGCCTCGCAATTTGAACTTGATTTCTCTTTGATCGCATGCTTGGTTTCAAGCTCAATGGGATCGGTGTGGTATCTTTATAGTGGTGCGTCTTTCCATATGATGGGAGACAAGGAGTTGTTTAGTGACTTGGAGGAGAAGTATCTCCAAATGCATATAGAGATGGGCAACGATGGTAGATACAGTGCGACTGGAATTGGGACCATTACCTTTGATAGGGAGTTAGGTAAACCATTTTTGTTGAAAGATGTTATGCATGTTCCAGGTCTAAAGAAGAACTTGGTCTCAGTCACAATGTTGGAAGACATAGGTTATGACGTTGTTTTCAGCAAGGGAAAAGCTTTCCTGCGACATAAAAAAATGGTTCAAACCAAGAGGATAGGGATTCAAGTTAATAATATCTACAAGCTAGAGGTAGATGGCTGCGCTGTAATGATGGGCAAAGCAGAAGAAGTGGTGAGCCGGGATGAGGGCGAATTATGGCACAGGAGATTGGGTCATCTTCACCATGGCGCCTTGAAGATTTTGCAGCAGATTTCTACTGGAATTCCCAAGGGTACTCTTGCGTAGTCAGATCAGTGCAAGGGATGTACTATGGGTAAGTTTTTGAAGACCACCTTTCATGAAAAGGAGAACCGTGCCTCAATGATCCGGGAGAGAATTCACACAGATGTGTGTTGACCTTTCTCGGTTGCTTCAACAACAAAACACATGTATTATGTTATATTTTTTGATGACTGTTCTTGTAGATGATGGATCTTGTTCATGCAGAAGAAGAGCGAAACATTCTCAAAGTTCTGTGAGTTTAAAGCATTGGTGGAGAAGGAGTCGGGGAAGCAAGTGAAGGCTCTACGGAGTGATAATGGTGGTGAATATATCTCGAACGAATTCAAAGACTTTTGTAGCAAAGAAGGAATTCTAAGAGAACTCATAGTGCCTCATAAACCACAACAGAATGGGGTCGCGGAGAGGAATAACATAATGATCGTGGGTGTTGCACAAGCTATGTTGCATGACCAAGGCCTACTGATGCACTTGTGGGCAGAAGCATGCAACATTGCAGTTTATGTGAAATTTTTTTGTCCTCATAGAGTACTTGGCATGAGTACACTTGAAGAAGCTTTTATTGGTAAGAAGCCTGATATTTCTCATTTGAAGATTTTTGGCTCATCTATTTAAATTCATGTGACAAAGGACGCTAGGAAGAAGCTGGAGCCGACTGCAGAAGTTGGGATATTTGTGGGGTACACAGAAACACCCCATAATTATTGTGTGTATTTTCGAAACAGTCGAATGAATGTGGTGTGATGGGTTATAAAATTCAATGAGGTGAAAGCCATGAAGTTGTCGTTTGAGAGGGAGCTACACTTGCATGCAGAGGAGGAGCTACTTGTTCCCAAAGATGAGCCTCTAGATGTGGATCAGCCACAGGAGGAGATTCATGGAGTGGAGGAGTCCACTCATGCAGAACCAAACATCATAACAGGCAGAAAGTGTACCACAGAAGCTGAGAGACTGAATCTTGATGCGGCAGAGAATGTAGGAGTCCCTACATCACAGCACAAACAAAGACAATCACCTGACCGATTTAGTCAATACATGGCTCTTATGAGAAAGTGTGTCGTGACAAAGCGATCTTATTTTGAAGAAGCATCGCAGGAGCCCACATGGGTAGATGCCATGGTGGAGGAGTATGACTACATTGTCAGAAATAGTGCTTGCGAGATTATTCCAAGGCCAGTGGGAAAATTAGTGGTAGATTCGAAATGGATCTACAAGGTAAAGCAAGCTGTCGATGGGAGTGTCGAGAAGTATAAGGCAAGATTTGTTGCCCGAGGCTTCTCACAGATCGAGGGGATTGATTATGAATAAACCTTTTCACCTATCGCACGGTACTCTTCCATAAGGACCATCCTTTCTCTCTCAGTGCAGATGGGTTGGCACATTCATCAGATGGATGTGAAGACTGCGTTCCTTAATGGGATCATTGAGGAAGAGGTATACATTGAGCAGCCTGAAGGATTTGAGATCTTCAGTAGCGAGTCGCATGTGTGCAAACTCCAAAGAGCATTGTATGGGCTGAAGCAAGCACCACGTGCTTGGTACACACGGATCGACAACTATTTCACTGGACTTTGCTTCGCCAAGAGAGATGCAGATGCAAACGTGTACCAAATTGTGGTGGAGGGTAAGCTTTTAATCATTGTTCTTTATGTTGATGATTTAATACTAACGGGTGATGAGAATTTGATACACTCATGCAAGGCAGATCTTGCAAAGGAGTTCGAGATGAAGGATTTGGGCCTCCTTCATTATTTCCTCGGATTGGAAATATGGCAAGGAGAAGGCGAACTGTTTGTGTCTCAAGGCAAGTATGGTCGGGAGATACTTGGTAAGTTTCACATGGAGGAATGCAAGCCCATGGATACTCCTCTTCCAAGAAATTGGAGGAAATAGGATGCTACATCGCCAGAGGTAGTGGATGCCATTGTTTATCAACACTTTGTGGGTTCGCTCATGTACTTAGTTAATACAAGACCATACATATGTTGTGCGGTGAACCAGCTTTCACATGCGATGGTTAAGCCTACCAAGCTCTTTTGGAAGGAAGACAAGCATGTCCTGAGGTATGTCAGGGGCACATTTGAGTATGGCTTATGGTCCAGACAGACGGATGAAGTGAAGTTTCATGGCTTCACAGATGCAGATTAGGCAGGCAGCCCAATGGATAGAAAGAGCACATCAGGAGGGGTTTTTAGTATCGGATCTACAGCATTTTCTTGGTACAGCAGGAAACAAAGATCCATGGCACTTAGTTCAGCAGAATTAGAATACATGGCAGCAAGTCAAGCTGCATGTGAGGCTATCTGGATGAGGAAGATCCTGGTTGGTTTGTTCGGTTCACATTTAGATCCTACAGTGATACATTGTGATAATCAGATTTGCATTCAACTCTCGATCAATCCAGTGTTTCATGATAGATCTAAACATATTGATATCCGGTATCATCATATCATATATTTTGTCCAGCGGAAGATCATGTTGCTTCAGTACATTCCTACGCAAGATCAGGATGTAGATATTCTGACGAAGGCGCTCGGAAGGAAAAAATTCAAGTAACAGAGGCAGGATCGGGGTGAAGGATAATCCCTATCTTGTTGAGAGGGAGTGTTGAGATTCAACAAGATGATGAGCTTAGTGAAAAGTAAGCACCTTCACTAAGTGGGGCCCGCAGGCTATTTTTAGGTTTATGTCTATTTTTAGACATGGTGAGCATATTCTATAAGTTGCAGGATGCTATTTGTAGATGGTTGGTCAAATGTGGAAAATAGTTGAAATTATATTTTTAGAATATTGGGCAAATTCTATTTATAGATCTTCGATCTAAAAATAGATGCATTTCGATTATTATTAGCTCTTAATAATAATCTGACAATAAACATCAACTTATTCTCTTAGAGCACTTTATTTCAGTGAAAAGATTTGGAAAATCAGTGGGCTAAAGGAATTACACAATTCCTAGTGTTTATTGGTGGCTCATGCATGAAGGACTCAGTTAGAACTGAAGTGGAAAAGTTATAACAGAGTTGGAAGAGTAGTTACAAGAGTTGTTATTTAGTTTAACTCAATTAATGGAGTTAAACTCAATTGAGCTAGTTGTATCTATTCTAACTGAAATATATACTAGTGAGAGTTAAGTGAATTAATTAGTTAATTAATTCATAACTAATAACTCACTAAAAAATGAACAGAAACAATAGTTAACTACAGTGCATGTCAGTTCCAGTGGAGACACAGTGGAGAGATAGGTGAAAGGGTGAGATGGACTATCCGTTGTGACTATAGTGATGCATTCAATGCATCTGACACACATTGGAGTTTCCAATGAGGATTGTGTAGTCAAGGAAAGACCAATTCGAATTAATTTAGGGGTCTTCTTTAGCAGGGATTGCGCAGTGGAGGTAGGTTGTCAGGAGGCAAGAAATTGGTGCATGGAAGTGCAAATTTCTGCATGAGAGTGTGTAATGAATATACATTGTACTAAGAGATTGATGTACTAAGCTTTGTATGAGATTATTACATGATTCCATTGATATACATAATATATTATAGTTGGGGTTTTTAGCTTTAAGCTTTCCTGTTAAACAAATGTGTTATGTGCAATTGAATTTATTCACATGTGTTTGCAATTGAGTTTTTAAATTTCCGCAAGTTGAACAGTGGCAGGATTTTGTATTTAGCAAGAAGATAAATATTGTTAGATTAGGAGGATCCAGTAATACATCAGTGTTAATAAATTTTTACATGGGGGAGATGCTACTATGACCCCATATCGAGCAATAGGTGATATAGGAGAGATACTATTCAACCCATCATATTGCCTATTGATCTTCCCATCAATGAACCTAAATAGTCTTGCATAGAACACCTGCATCATAATCTAACTTGGACGAGATACCTGAATTACCAAGAGGTAAGTATCACACGCCTCCAAGCCTCCTCAACCATTAGCCAGATGGACAGGGATAATCCCAACAAGCCCAACTTGTGGGTATGATGCCAACTTGGGTATACTCCGTAACGATCAAGATAGGGTAATATTTTACTCCAAAATTATGGGTCACAGATAAGGATGACGCCCTATTTTTTAGAGTTTCCTCAACCCTAGGATCCCTTTATCTCAATTCCATACCTTGGGAACTCGCACAGGGGAGGAAGAGCTTGGCTTAGTGTCCTCGACCAACGTTGCTCTCATCAGACTCATATAATCGTACTTATATCTAGTAATCATCATATATCAGTAGCATGTGTCTCCTATTTATACAGGACATCAAATCAAATATCATTTTAGAACATAAATAATCATATAAATCATAAAAGGATACCATAATAATCCTCCCTCTCAAGTAGGTGCCAATCACAAGCCTAAGCTTGTCTTGTACATATACACGGTCTCAATATATGAGAGTATATCAGTGGTCCCAACAATATATATGGGATTATATTTCTCTCTATGTCATCGCAATGTATCTATGCCATATCTAGATCATGCTCATACATTTCTCTAAGTAGCTTCTTCATCTTTCTCATAGCTAGCCATGCTAGCAACATCGTACTCAACCTTGCTCTTGCTACGAACCTCTCATATTGGAAGATATCATACTAAGGTAGCATTCATATGTGCTCATCTCATAAATAATCAAAATTAGAATATCCATACAGTCATGTATCATAGGAGGAATATCTCATACCAAGAATAGATCATATCATGCAAACATATTGAAGGATTCTCAGTGGAAACTCAATGTGAATGAAGTGACTCAATCATGAACTGACTCAAGTTATATATATATATATAGAAAGATGTTCTAAATAGAACATCAATGCTTCAATCAACTGTCGGTTTCCATGTCAAGTTCAACAACATCTTGAATTTCAAATCAGAGTGTCCAACGATTTGCATAGCTTCATAATACAAATTATATTTTCCCAACTTCAGAAGTCGATTCATCGTGCCATGATACATCATTTTGAGCTTCAAAAGCTAACTTCCCCTTATATCCTTAGAGGCTCATTACCTGAAAATAGTAGATAATCAGTATATAAAACCAAAATAAAAATCAAAGTTATACCTTGAAACAATTCTTAAGTAGAGGCTTGGATAAAAAAATCATCCTGGCATCATCAAATAATTGTCAATGTGGACATATCTGGATCCAGGGGGGCTTGATTCATGTAATTCTCACTACAACCATAACACTTTACCAAACCATCATACCCATCCATTCATAAATCATCAATCAACTCATCAATGTTTAGAAGCCACATCAATACTAATATCAAAATTCATAAATATCACCGTGTCAATTATTTGGACCAGATGACAGGTAGAGCTTTCATCAAGTCATTACATCATGTATTATCATGCCAATGGGTTTTCATCACATAATATCAACCCAAAACTTCATCAAGTCATTCCCATGATCATAATACAAGTCATTGGAAGTCACTATGCTCATATATCATTGTCATCAAGACAAATCATCAATCATCAAGTCAAATCATCAGACATCATGTCAAATCCAAATTTTCTATCATAGTAAGATCTATAGTCCAAGACATATATTAATCACTGAGTCAAAGTTCTAAGTCATCATCATATGCCATACATCCGATCTATATCAATCAGCCAAATCATATCAAACTCATGTAGCACAAACGTCAAACATAATGAAATATCTATATGTATGTCACGGTTGTCTGCAAACACAAGTTCATTATTTGTGTTCATATTATAGCAAACTTCAAAACTTCCATATTGATTTGAATATTGAAAAACTAGTTTTGTTGTGCTAGCTTCCTCATCAGTATTAAATAAAATTGCGCTTATAGATCGTCTCAAATAGAAAGTTATAAGAGGGTTTATGTGTCAAGTTTGTGTGTCTTTTATAAGAAATTAAATAAGTAAATAAGCTTTAAAAATTCACCCTTCCTTCGCTACATCTCCATGGACCTACTTCAATGGCTTGGCCCTCTTTGGATTAATGTTCAATTCTCTTATTACATGCACCTACAATGCTCCAATGGCTCTAAAACCTACTTCTTTGGATTTATAAGACCCAAAAACCCCTAAGTAGCCTCTTTTGGCTCTACAAATGGTTTTTAAGTGAAGCGGACATGGTCTCCTCTCCTGGTGGCGCTAAGCATATTTAATCTTAAAAGTGGAAAAAGCACTTACAAAAGTGCTCCTTTGCCTCTGCAACCCGCACCACCATGCTAAGAGCATTCAAATAATCTAGGATTCACTCTTTCTGACCCTAATTTGGTCGAATAATGCCAAATTTATGGCTTCTTTAATTTCTCCTAGGAAACTCCTACAAAACTGGAGAGACTCCAGTTAACTCCGACAAAAATGGAGGTTGCACCAAATTTGGCAAACTTCGCCAACTTAACTATAGCGATAAGCATGATTAATTAATGGTTAAGTAGGATGTTAGGCATTAATTTCGCTCTTAGCATAATCTGCCACTAATGAATGGATCAGTGCTTAAACCTTTATTAAAGTTAAATAACACGCGTTTAATGTTTAACTCCATATTTATGTTTTGGAGCTCCGCCATGGTCATAGCGGTGTGGTTCTATGTGATGGGTCTGGCCCCCATATCCCTTCTCCATAATTAATTTTAAAACTTAAATAGAACTCGAATGTTATTAACGTTAAGTCTTAACATCGAGGGTAGGTGGTAAGGCGTTGCATTTGTGTGGTGGAGGTCGCGGGGTCAAGCCTGACCTCTGCTTGGCCACCATATAAAATTTTTCCAACCGAATATAATATGCCATTCTACCTTTGGAGGGGAACATGGCGGCCTCCGTGCTATCCACATTTCAACACCTAATTGGTCTTCTCACATCCAATCACATTGCGACAATGAACCATAATTTCAACCAATCACCAGTTGACACTTGTCATCACCTCACTAGTCCACCTGGGGGGAATACTCTAGGAATATTCTAAGGAATATTCCTTGGAATATTTTTTTTTCCAACTGGTTTGTATGGATGCCTATTCAACATCCCTGTCACCAAAGTTTACATGTTTATCCAAGCAATCATAACGCTCTAACTTTCTCATGCGGACTCTGTTTTGAGTGAAATGAAGTGTGCCAAAATCAGGAAGACGAGACCTATCAGGTTGTTATGGTTTCAAGAAATTCTAAACACTTTCATTTTTTAGAAATTTTTTTCCCCCAATTCAGTTTCTGATCACTCCTTCCCACTGACAGGCTTTTGGTCCCACAAACGTTGGTTATCTGATGAGAGTTTAATACTCTTACTTTCCAAGCTCTATCAACTTTATTCTGCTTGGAAATTCTCCATGAAAACCACTTTGATTCACTGGCATGCCTTTCCTTGAAAATGGATTGGCACTTCAACCAATGTCCTCCTTTCATTGTTGACCCAATCCAACACTTGTTGGTTGCTTGCTAACTGATTAAACACCTTTATGTACCAAAGAAATCCCTAGATGCTTGGAAATCTAACCGATGGCCTTCCCACTAAGAATCATGTTTCTCCTTTGCACACACATGCATTCGATGCAAGCTTCTCCTTGGAAGTCACTTTTCCAAGTTAAGCCCATCTGAATGAACTACAACAAATGAATTCCAATATCTGTAATCACAGGAAAAGAAATGACCATTCTTTTTACCTCCATGGTTCCAAATTCCACATCTGGAAGAATTCATTTTCCATCTCTTTCTCTTCTTGCCATAAACACATCAAATGGTCTACAATGTTTGTCTTTTTGGCTAAAATTTTTTTGGCATCTTTTCCATTTTCCGCTTTTTGATTCCATCATCCTCAAGTATTGACATGTTTCTCATGCCATGATTTGAGAATGAAGGCTAATCATGAGTGTTGGCTCGAGGGACCCTAACCCAGGTTTGGAGGTTAAGGTTTTGCAACAAATCCATATACTACTGGCCCTTTCGGCAGTGACTTGCTTGCGCAGGCCAAAGTCTCACCTGAAGCAGTATGGGAGGGTGTTGGAACTAGGTTTATGCACCCTGGGAGAGGGTAGGTAAGTCAAGCAGAGCTGCGTTCGACGTTACAAATCCTAGATCGTATATCACAGAACCCAGATCTATTGGTCCTTCACATCCACGTGCGCAATACCAATTATAATCATAGTAAAAAACAAATACAACACAATAATGCAAATATCACAAATATTCTTGCATAAAGTATAACAGAAAGATTCAGATCGGATCCCAACGTAGCATAAATAACACAGTTAATTTCGGAGCTTAACACAAAGGCATGCATAACATAACAGATATCATAGATTCACATTAACAGATTTAGATATTCCAACAACCTTTCGCTTTCATTAATCTTTCAGATCCTTTTACAATACCCAAAACCCTACCTGCGCACACAGCTGCAGGGTCCGCACATAGCAGGACTGAGGATCTTTGCGCACACAACAAGTAGGATTCCTTTCCCCAATAACCCGAAATAGATCTATTAATTCATGATTTGCATCAATCTTAGTACTTGCCTATTCTACTCAAAATGTCCTTCTATTTATATCGATCTAGCCTAATATTTCCTGTGGTTCGCAAACCATGGTTTGCGGACTCTAGGTCTACCTTTTGACCCATTACAATGCTTTCGTGGCTTTTACCCACCCCAAAACCCCTGTGCTAGACTAAAATATGCTAAAAATATACAAAAATACTCAAAATTTTCCCAATTTGCAGCCTCTAGAGGACCCTGTTCCAGCAGTCCCCCAACACAATCTTGTGACTCGTCCCAAGTCACTGTGGTGGTGGAGTCTCCACCTGTGCGCCTAGTGCATTAACAGCTGCGACCAGCGGGGGCAACACTTCTAGACTCTGAGCAGCAGCGCTTTGCGCAATATCTACGAGCTTCTGTGATTTCAGTCCTTCTGTCACAGCGGTGACACTCTCCAGTGTCTAATTTAGTCGCTTAACAACAACATCAACATCCTATGAGAGCTGGAGGGCTGCGGCAACCCAAGACTTCAAGCATTCTCCGACAACGTGCTTCTTATGCCAGAGATCCTCAATCTCGTCTTGGAGGGTGTTGTTGGTCCTCAATCATGCCAACCGCTGTGCAGGAACCAAGGTGGGTAATGTAACCTCAATCTACTTGAAAGCTTCCTCCTTTTGCCGCAAGTCTTGATTTATTCACCGGAGGATCGGATCGTGCTAGACCTTGGTCCATAGCTGCATGGCTATCTTTAGTAACTGGGTGCCCTAAGAAATTTTCCCTGTAATGGTGTTTTTAGTCACGGTCACTAGTGCAGCGCATTGGGCTTGTACCTCTGGGGGTGTTTCGGGTGGAAATTTGTCTTGTAAGTCAGTGATTTGTTGCTCTAGCTGCATCTTAATGACCTGCATTTCCGTCTTGGAAGCCTTCAATGCTGTGACCAATCCTTCAACCTTAGTCCAGGGGGTGGCTATAGCCGGAATCTCCTATGTAACCTTCGTGCAGAGCTGGTGGATCAAGGTTTCGAGCTTCGCTTGCTGTGCGATAGCGAGGAGCACTTCCGTGTTCTGTTGTGTGATGGTCTACTCGGCCACACCGAGTTGTTGGTGTACTAGCTGGTCCCGATGGTGAATCTCCTGAAACATAGCAGTGTGGAGACCCTGTAATGCTTCTTGGGGCAGCTGGGCTAGATTCAACTACACCCCTGCACCTTCTTGGAGTTGTATTCCCTGGTCCGACGAACTGATCACATGGGCGGTGCCAGGTAAGGAACAGAGACGAATTTCCTTCGTAGCTAGCGCTGTACTACTAGATGCTAAGGGAATCCATCCTTGAACCACGCTGGTCTGTAGTGTGTCTGTCTTTAACTACAAGGTGTGAAGCTCGGCCTGGATGGCGTTGATCGCAGCTTTCTGTTGTTCCTCTAAAGCTACCCATTTTTCTTCTATGGCTAGTGTGACTACATCTGCAATTTGTTCGAGATATCCCTTAGTTAACGTAACCGACTCATATCGTTCCTTCCACTGGGCGTGCTGCTTCTTTCGGGGCTCCTTGACAGGCTATCCTGTTCACTTTTTACCTCCGATATTTACTACCTCTGTGCCCAGATCTGGCTGCGAGTCGACCTGGGTTTCGGCCTCGGTGTCCTTCGTGGTGGTTTGCTTTGGCTACTTGTCCTTTTTCATGGTTGTGCCTGATTCCTTCCCTGTAATCTTGCTCGTGCCTCCTGTCTCCTTGATGATAACATGTGGGAGCACCTGCGTCATGCTAGTACCTACGGTGCCCCTTGCACTAGTTTTGAAGCCTATCTTCCAGGCAGGTGGCCATAGCGCAATCACATTGTCAATTTCCTCATTTGCTACCATATACGGCAGTGATGTCCATGTTTTATCCTTGTGGCCACGGATCTGAATGTTGTGCATGGTAACCTGGAATGCTGCAATACTTTTTTATTTTTCATACACTGTTGGGGACAGCCGAGGGCAGGAATTGACGGTTGTGACCATGCTACTCTAGAAGAGGACCCAGAATACTTGGTTATCCTCCACGCGTTGCTCATCCTTGGAATCCAAAAAATGGGCATACCGAGCCCCTTCACACACTGACCTACTAGCCAAATGATATAAGCAGCGACGGTTGCAACCTGGCACTTTCGCCTTAGCTTGCATGCTAATAATATGATACCCATCTGCATAGCAGGGTCGCTGATAGATTTGATGATGAAGCCTTGCGTATTCCTTTCCACATGGTAGGTCTGATGCACATAGTCAGTTGTTTCCCCTTCATATTTATGGCCCACACATTCTAGAAGGTGTGGCCCGTTCATGGGAAGGCCCATAATTCTGTGAACCAATGCAGCATCAATGGGGACTCTGTCCCGAATCCATAGGAAACCATCGTGAATTAAGACGAGTCGCTGTCGGGCCAGCCGATCTGTGACGTTGTAGTGGCCAAAGTGGGGCATCCTTAGTAGGTTCAAGAGCCTGGATCTGGCCAATCCACTTACCCAACGCTAAGGAACAACTGTGACCCCATCATCTGCATAAATTGTGTCAAAGTACAATGCAGGGGCCAGCTCAGGGAAGGCTTCATAATTCGCCAAGTCGTGATCATCGAATTTAACTTCATGGAGATTTTCACAAGGGTCACTAAGGACAGGGACCTCTCTTGGGGTTAGTATTTAGGAATGATGCAATACTTTTGTATTTTTTATACTCTGTTGGGGACAGTCGAGGGCGGGAATTGACGGCTGCGGCCACGCTACTCTAGAAGAGGACCCAGAAGACTTGGTTATCCTCTACGAGCTGCACGTCCTTGGAATCCCACAAATGGGCATACCGAGCCCCTTCACACACTGACCTACTAGCCGAATGACATAAGCAAGGACAGTTGCGACCTGACACTTTCTCATTAGCTTGCATGCTAATAATATGGTACCCATGTACGTAGCAGGGTCACTGATAGATTTGATGACGAAGCCTTGGGTATTCCTTTCAAAATGGTAGGTCTGACGCACATAGTCAGTGTTTTTCCTTTCATATTTATTTCCCACACATTCCAAAGGGTGTGGCCCATTCATGGGAAGGCCCGTAATTCTGTGAACCAACACAGCATCAATGGGGACTTTATCCCGAATCCATAGGCAACCATCATGAATTAAGGCGAGCAACTGTCGGGCCAACCGATCTATGACATTGTAGTGGAAAAAGTGGGGCATCCGTAGCAGGTTCAAGAGCTCGGATCCAGCCAATCCACTTACCCAGTGCTGAGGAACGACTGTGACCCCATCATTCGCGTAAATTGTGTCAAATTACAATGCAGGGGCTAGCTCAGGGAAGGATTCATAATTCGCCAAGTTGTGATCATTGAATTTGTCTTCATGGAGCTTTTTGCAAGGGTCACTAAGGACATAGACCTCTCTCAGGGTTAGTATTTAGGAATGCTGCAATACTTTTGTATTTTTCATACACTGTTGGGGACAGCCGAGGGCAGGAATTGATGGTTGCGGCCATGCTACTCTAGAAGAGGACCCAGAAGACTTGGTTATCCTCTACGCACTGCGCATCCTTGGAATCCCACAAATGGGCATACTGAGCCCCTTTGCACACTGAACTACTAGCCGAATGACATAAGCAGGGATGGTTACAACCTGGCACTTTCGCATTAGCTTTCATGCTAATAATATGGTACCCATCTGCGTAGCAGGATCGCTGATAGATTTGATGACGAAGCCCTGTGTATTCCTTTCCACATGGTAGGTCTGACGCACATAGTCAGTGGTTTCTCCTTCATATTTATTGCCCACACATTCCAGAGGGTGTGGCCCATTCATGGGAAGGCTTGTAATTCTATGAACCAACCCAACATCAATGGGGACTCTATCCCAAATCCATAGGCAACCATCATGAATTAAGGTGAGCAACTTTCGGGCCAACCGATCTGTGATGTTGTAGTGGCCAAAGTGGGGCATCTGTAGCAGGTTCAAGAGCTCAGATCCGGCCAATCCACTTACCCAGCATTGAGGAATGACTATGACCCCATCATCCGCATAAATTGTGTCAAATTACAACGTAGGGACTAGTTCAAGGAAGGCTTCATAATTCGCCAAGTTGTGATTTTTGAATTTGACTTCATGGAGATTTTCGCAAGGGTCACTAAGGACAGGGACCTCTATCGGGGTTAGTGGTGTTTACAGATAGGTAATCAGGCCATCGAAGTTATTTGGTGTGCACATCGAGGGCCTGTGCGATCAGATGAAGGGAGGTAACCAGTTGATCGGATTGGTGCGCTGGGCTTCCTCTTGCGCAGCCTGAGTATGAGGAATTGCGCACGGGGACTTGGCATGCCTTGGGGAAGTCCTAGGCTTCCCCAAAGCCCATTTCAAAGCTTTTGGGGGCTTCCCTGAGCCCTGTGCTTGCTCTTTTCCCTTCCTTGTGACCGACATCAAGAGCACTTCTTCATCCTCAGACCCAATCTCCATTACTTCCACAATTTCAGGGTCGATAGGTGCCGAGGGCTCAATAGGGTTAGTGGCCATCATCCTAGCACAGAAAACGAATCCCAAATTTGGGTGGCTACTTTCAAAAGGGGTAGGTTGATCAGACATGAAAGGGACAGTGCAGACCCAAAAATTTTTACAGCTCAAGTTCATTCGAGAGAGAGACGATAAGTACAAGTTATGCAAGTGAGGTGAAACCCTTGTCTGAGCTATCCTGCCATTTTTATAGTGCCTACGGGCATCCAACAATAGGGTAAACTTGACCTCGAACTTACCATTAAGTAGACGGTAAAAAATCCCCAAAATCTGCCCCATTGAATGCTAGTGACCCGCTCCTTTTAACAGTAACGTTTGCTTTTTATCAGATGTCATTGTGCCAACGACTAGTTTTCACACCTCCTGTGTGCTTGGCATACCTGCTATTCTTGGGTTAAAAATATACGCCTGCTACGCATCCTCCCCCAACACACGCTTGATCCCTAGGTACTTCAAAAGCAAAGACATGTTTGCCCGACATATGTCATCCCAACAGAACCAGGCTTCCTTCATAATCAAGCCTTTCAGTGGTGTTGTGATCAGCACATACCCCTGAACAAACTTCCTGTAATAACCTACGTGACCGAGAAATAAACATAGTTGTCCCCTTGTTGTAGGAGTTGCCAGATATATGATAACTTGGCTACTTGTATCTGCACCCCCAATCTTAGCCAATGTGGGGTGCGTCTGAATGCTACCCATTTGTAGCCTGAGCGGTCTAGTAACTGTGTGCATCTCGCTCACTTCTGAGTCAGGAAGAGATTGTAGATTATCCTTACCTTCTTTTGGGGCTAGGCTACGGTAGTTGACCATGCTTGGTACCTGCGGTTCCCATGTGGGCACTTCAGATGCGACATACAAGTGCGATTCACCCCATGCTATAGTGTCAATGTCCTGCAGAGCTGCATCAAGCGCCTCTGTCTCACATACTAACCCAAATGTTCCTAGAAATTCCTCCTTCAAAGTATCCTAGTGGTGGGTGCACTGATGTAGCTCCACATCTAAGTACCATGCAGTGGGAAGTGGTCCCAAGGCATGAATAAAAAAATGAACCCACTCTTTGGTAGTCCTGTCACACCACTGTTTTGTCCAAGTGAACAAATATTCGCGTCGGTCTTCTGGCCCAAGGAACACTTTGATTCGTATGCCAACTGGGGCCTCAAATCATAGGATCATCATATCCCGACACTCCTCCCAATCCTGGAACGCCTCTTCATGCATCTCCCACCATCGCACAGGTGTTCTACGCATGGCTAGCTTAAGGGCCCATAACCTTCATTCCCTAGGAACGTCAGCTTTGAATGCTCGTAAAAATTCCTTAATATTACCAAAACCATCAAAATAAGGTAGGTCTCAGACCTCTGAGGAAACACAACAGAAGTCCTTTGTGACCCGAAGACACTGCAGTGTAGAGACATCATGTAACCAATTTTTCCAATTCTCTATCTCCCCATCGGAGTCAGAGAAGCATTCACTGCCCTTTTCCCAGTAGAGTACTCCATCTGCCTTGGGGTTGATCCAATATTCATCCTGCACTTTCAACTTATAAATGTGATCTACATCTTCTTCATCGCACACCAGCTCTGTGTATCGTTCTCCTTCCGTAGGATCTAATGGTACTATCACCTTTGTACCGTTATTCTCAAACACCATGCTTCTCTTCTTAAAATTGATGATACCTCCCATATCCATGGCCTAGTCTAACCCTAGAAGTGCAGGGTAGGGGTCCACATCTTCTACAATTTGAATGACTTCAAAATCAGCCCGGACCTTGACCCTTGCGATATTCACCACGATCTTCGATAGTCTCTCCAAGGGTATGATCTTTTGCTGATTGGCCACACGCAGCTGGATAGTGGACCATTCCAACTTAGGTTCTCCCATTCATTGCCAAGTTTTTTTAGATAAAACATTTGCATCTAACCCTAGGTCCAAAATAACCAGATCCATCTCGTAATCACCGATCTGCACAGTCAACCGCATCTCCCTACCAGTAAGTTTCTTATATCTATATAGTTTGTGTACATCCTTGATTTCCGAGGGCATGCTAGGTCATGATGCGTAGCTATCTATTAATGCCTAAAGTTTTTCCACAGCCTTTGGGTTGCGCAGTAGCTTCATACATGCCTATAAAAAGGGTTTGACCACCTCATCCACCTTGAGGTATTCTGGTGGCTGCGAAGTAGACGTCTCTCTACCTTAGCAAAGTCTTTGCGAGCTACAACAAATGTTTCTTTCTCCTTGTTTAGATCCAAACCTGCCTGCTTGATAACTACTTGTTGGATCAGAGGTTAGGTCGTAGACTTCTCCCCAAGCCCCCTGGTGGCCATCCTGCTGCGTGTTATGACATTTACACTTGGATCTTTGTCACGTAGTTCAACCTTAACCCTCTACTCATTCTGCGTAGGTGTTGGCTGCTTCTCTTGCATTTTTGCTATCAAGATTGGACGATCTTCCATCGCATGGTCCAATTGTCTGTAATACTGGCAGGACTGCCTTGTAGGGTTTGGACAGTCCCTGGAAAAGTGTCCTACTTCTCCACAGTTATAACAGATTAGTTGCCCTCGTCCCCAACCTGCGCTTCCACCTCTTCTGCCTCCCTTCCCCCTGGCTAGGGAGCCGCCTATGCTCGAGAGGGATCTTGGCAAGGATGGATCCGACTATATCTTATAGAGGTTCCCTTGATCAATCATCAAATCATACGTCTGGTAGTTCTACTCATCGTGTCCTACTGACCTGCAGAACCTGCACCATTGTTTCTTTACTTCTAGGACATACCCAGTAAGGCGGGGACAGTGGTTTGTGTCATGCAGCCCTACAATGCGACAATCTTCACACCACAGCGCCAGCCCACTTGATCCTGCAACTTCCCTAGGGCGCAACAGACTAGGTCCCCCGGCCTGCATGTAGTTTGCTAATAGAGGTCAGTTATCATTAGTGTGACCATTCGTCCTGCATCGCATGCACCATCTTTCAGGGCTAGCCTCTGCTCCTCGCTCCCTTCGCAGATTCTGGATCTCCATGTGCATGGCCTCTAGTTGTCCTTGGATCTGTTGGATGCCTAGCTGTGTATCATCTCTGGGTGCGGCCTCTAACTTCATAATGACTTCCAGGGCTTTTTCCTGCGATTCAAAAGTTTGGTGACCAACAAGTATGCGCAGGTGAGGCAGCAGCATAGCGATGAACCATTCCATGTGTTGTTTGTCATCAGACTGAAATCCTCCTTCTCTGATTACCTTCTTTAGTAGCTGATCAGCCTCCCACATAGACTCAGAAGACCCTTGCTTGAAATCCTTTAGATCAACCATTATTTGAGAGTAGGACTTAGGCTTATTGAACTGTTGCTTCAAGGCATTCTCAATTTCCTCAATGGTTGTGTTTGCATGCTGGCCGATGTATCCCATGTACCAGTCCAAAGCCCTTCCTTCGAAGGCAAGGGACAACCATGCCCTCTTCACTGCATCACTAGCTACATTCTTCACAGTCCATATCGATTCTACGATAAACCAAAACTGATCCATGTATTAATCTCCCACACCCTTAAAGGTAGGCAACTTCATGTGTACAGCCATGTCATCTTCTGGTGGTGGCAGAGGTGTAGGTTAATTCTTACCCCCATGCTGGTTTGAAAGTGGCATGGCTGGAGGACTCTGTGAAACTACTTCTTGTACCGAACTATAGATAGATCTATCTGCTTCTTGGTTGGTCAATAGTATTTGCCACTTTGTGTCATACTCCCATTCTGATCAAAGGTCATTCATTCCGTGTGGCTACAAAAAATACTCTTTTCGCACAGTAATATCTTAATCAGCAATGGTAAGGTCTTCAGAAACTTAACCCAGAATCCCTTGAATAATCTTCGCTCTGCTTCAGAGTAGGAGACGAGCTTATCGATGGAAAATTCTATCACGAACCATCCTAGCACACTGTCCACCCAATCATCCACCGTGCGAGTGATGGTGTTATCAATCTTTTCTAACTACTGGATTAATTATGGGGTCCACTGTGTGACCCTCTCGTCCTTACAACACTTTTGAAATTCAACCAACCTTGCGAGCCACTCCTGGAGCTCGATTGCAATTGTTACAAAGAAGATCTTGTAGCTCTCCGTGAAAATATACTTATTCTTCCACTCTTCGAAGGTAAACCTATGACTGCGGTTTTATTTTACAGTGAATTCTTGAACCTGCTATTCAAACCATTCGTCAATTTCTTTTCTTTCAGTTTTCCAATGCGGCCTTGGCATTACCTGATCCCTCTCTCAAAATTCTCCCGGTCTCGTCAACGGAACCATTTGTTGGCTCGAGGGTTCTTGACCTAGGTTCGAAGGTTAAGGTTTTCCAACAAACCCCTATACTATTGGCCCTTTTTTCAGTGACCTGCTTTCACAGGCTAAAGGCTCACTCGAAGAAATATGGGAGGGTGCTGGAACTAGGTTTTTACACCCTGGGAGATGGTAGGTAAGTCAAGAAGAGTTGTGTTTGACATCACAAATCCCAGATCGTATATCATAGAACCCAGATCTATCGATCCCTTCGCATCCATGTGTGCAATACCAATTATAATCATAGTAAACAATAGATACATAACAATAACACAACTATCGTAGATATTCTTGCATAAAGTATAACAGACAGATTCAGTTCAGATGCCAATGTAGCATAAATAACACAGTTACTTTCGGAGCTTAACACGGAGCCATGCATAACATAACAGATATCATAGATTCACATTAAAAGATTAATATATTCCAACAACCTTCCTCTTTCATTAATCCTTCAGATCCTTTTACAATACCTAAAACCCTACCTGCGCACACAGCTGCAGGGTCCGTACATAGCATGTAATGTTCCAAATTTTGCAATAAATTATTTGGAACATTAATTTTTCTTTTATTTTAATAAAAGGAATAAAATGGGTGAGGTAACCCATTGTAGCAACTTAATAAACACTCCTAAGGGGCAAAAGTCACTTAAGTGGCTTAAGATAGCAGCCCCAAGTGTGAAAAGGGCCAAAGGCAAGTGAGCTAGACCATGGTTGACCAAAGTCAACAACGTACCCTAAGAGGGGAAGCTTGCACAAGAAGATTGCGTAGTTGGAGTGGAGGGAAAATTGAAATGAGAGAAACCCTAATGTGAGTGGGGTCCATGCATGCTTTGCATAAAAGATGAAGGAGAGCCATGGTGGAGATCATTCTTTGGAGATAGAATTTGAAGTTGAAGCTCTTTTCAACTTGGTGCTGCTTAGCACAAGAGGGATTCCTATTTAGGAATTCCCTTCTCTTCCATGGGAGGCCATGGAGAGATTGTTCTTCATCTTCCTCACACCATGGCTTGAGGCCAAAGCAGTCATCTACAACTACTGTGTTATTCTTGCAGCAAGAGAAAACTGGAGTTGTTGGTGTTGCAGTGAGGGACCTTCATCATCTCACTTCCAGAGTTGTTCTGTAGAGGAGAGGCCATATATTTCTATAGGAGATCAGAAAAGGAGATCCCGGAGCTTTCATTGCAGATCTTGGCATTGGGCCATATGTTTCTTCTCATGCCCAACGCAGTCCCTTTCTCCTATAGCGTTATTCTCTGAGAAAGTTTGCAGGTGGAGTTCATTTTTTGCACTAGTGAGTGTAATCTTCAGTAAGGGGATCAGCCCCTTCATTTTGGAGATCATTGGAGGAGTTATCATTGTTTATTGCAAAATCTACTTCCTTCTCCATTCTTGTATTATTATTGAGTTGCAGCAACTACACTGCAACTCTGGCATTTTACTGTTTTATGCATTTTAGCCAATCCCTTGGAGGATTGATGCAATAATGTTTTCTGGGGTTGATATCTTGCTCCCCCATCTTTATTTGAGCACATATTTTCATATCATCCCATATGTATCAACTTGCAGTCATTTTCCCTCATAGACTGCATAGTTAGAGAGTAGCTGGATTTATGCAGCAATGTATTCTCTTGTTTATGTACATTTTCCTTAGAGGCTTATTTGCACTCAACTTGAGAGGTCTTTTCCTCAAGGATCTTATATAATATTTTCTGCCACACATTATGTATCAGATTTTTACTCTTCTCATATTGTATGAGTCATTATTTCACTATTGTTACATGTTGGAGATTTAATACTGCTGAAGGGTTTCTCATTGAGCATTATTTCACTATACTTGTTGGTGGGAGATCTAAATAACCTGCTTAGGGTTATTTCTTTGAGCTTATATTCTGCAGGGGGTTGGTTTCAGATATATTCTAAGGCATCCCAGCACTATATTGTCTTATTTTCAAATGGGATTCCTTATACAGCGTCCTCATGGACAACTGTTGCAGAAATTCCTTGAAGGGAATTATTAGCTCTTGACAAGTTCTATTGGCAGAGTCTGCTAGTGGGCCAGGTAGTCTCTGGATCTCATTCTTCCTTGTGAAGATGACATATCCAGTAAATTCCACAGCAATCAATCTCTAAAATAGTTCAGTGTTGATTGTTAATACTCCCGAAGTTGGAAAATAGGAATATCTCAAGATATTCCCGGCAATGCAGAAATTTCCCCATTTGGGACATTACAGTGGTATCAGAGCTTCGAACTTGGCTCAGCCTATGAATTTCGAATTTCAGAGAAGAAGAGGCCAATATGATGCAGAAGATGAGATTAATCTCATCAGTTTTGGGTCCAGCAAGAACCTCTCCAAGGAGGTTGAGGAGACAGAAGAAGGAGAAGAGGAAGGACCATGCACTTCCTATTCTCATAGAGAAATAGAGAAGAAGCATGGAGAACACTTGGAATTCGAATTCTAAGTGAGTATCTTGTTGAATATGGAGAAAACCCTAGATTCTTTCAAAATACTCTATCTTTTTCACACTTGTTCAGCAAAAAGAATAAATAACTTGGTGGTTCAGCCATGGGAGGCATGCAAGGGTTTCTAATCTTGCTGATTTTTCTCAGATCTTGATCAGAAGATTTGGCCAAAGGAGGTAGGAGCCCTCACCACTAGAGGCACATGCCAGCGCTGTCACATTCATGGAGGAGTAGCCTCCACCTTCAGCTATTGAGGCAGCTAGCACACTTGAGGAACAGACTCTTGTAGCAACACAAGATTCTTCCAAGTCTCTCCAAGGTATGCATGGGTTTTCATCTATCATGGAGGATTGAACATTATTGCATGTTGATTGTCTTGAGGAGGGAACTTTCTCTACACTGTGCCATTTTGAGGAAGGAAACCCTCATCATCCTCATGCACTATTGATGAGCCATGCATCACATGTGAGTGTGGGGTTTTGAAATTTTTTCATGGAGGAGATTGCATTTCAATGTCCCATGAAATGCAAAAGGAGAAATATGTTTTGGGAAAATGGTAGCTCTTGTGAGAGAGGTACCAAGTGGCAGGATACTTACACCAAAGAGCAGAGCCTTATGGATGGAGTGTGCCCAGCGGAAATGTGGAGGATTCATAACCCATAAGTCCCAAGATCATTTCACAATTATTGCTCTTGATGGAGAAAGGGGAGAGCATGGGTGCATCATTATGGGATGGCATTTATCTTACCACTCATTATGTTCCCATTTCAGATTGAGTATGGTGGAAGTATGGAGGAGCAAAAAACATTCTTGTTGCTCCGATTTTGTTTGAATGTTGCGGGAGCAAGAGGAGGTACTAGCATAGTGCAAGAGGATTTCTCTTTGATATTGGATGCCAAGTAGCACCTTCTTCATGGGAGGAGCTCTACATTTGCAGCAACATGATGGGAGGAGTCTTTGGAAAGATTCATGTCAAAGAGGGGAGCTTTGAGATGACAGTGGCCATACTCCAAAGGCTAGCAGCACAGTCACTTGAGAGCTTGAGTTACTTGTTGGAGTGACTTTCAAACCACTTCACAAGTGATAAACTTTGGAGGCATGTAGATGATGAGCACAAAGGAGTAATGGAGGAGAGAACTCCTTACTACATTTTGAATTTCTTGGCTTGGTTTCACAAGCACAGGAAGAGGTGTCTACATGCGTTATTTATGGGTTCTTCTTTCATGCATTTTCATGCATATTCTTCATTGATGGAGGAGTCCACTTGGGAGGGAATATTAATGGATGTGTATAAGCATATGGCTAGATGAATAGCCCAAGAGATGATGAGATGGTTGGCACAACCACTCCCCTACTATGTTGCAGTAAGGGGAACTTTTCACTTGAGCCATTTCAGCTCAAAGGCCAAAGTACATGATGAGGGAGGTAACCATTTGCTTTATGATTTACACTCTCTTACTTTTATGATCAGTAAGTTGTATCAAGGAGGGATCCTTCCTTCTTGCACATTGTATTTGTTGTACTTATGGTTCATTGCAGCAAAATTATGGCTAATTCAGCAGTGGGTTGTGGGGGAAAGCCACATGGATTTTGGTGAGCTCCTTTGACACCAAAATGTGTTTTCATGATCACACCTTGCAGGATGGATGTGGCAGAAAAAAAATGGCTACAAAGACACTTTTTGAATCTTATATTGAGGTAGGCAAACAATTACCTACGTTGGTTCCATGCAAGGGACCATATTTCACCTCCTTGCTCTCATAAGTTTATGCTTCCATATGTTGCTGGTGGAACGCTGTTCAGAGGAAGCACTGTTTTGAAGGAGGGAAATGAATTGAAGATGCCCATTGGGAGTATGATTCTCCCTATTTTACATGATGTATGTTTCAAGAGAAACAATGGGCAACCCATGATTGCCAAACTTCATCTCTTTCATTCATGAGGGAGGAGCTATTTGGAGAGCTTGAATTTTTGGAGGAGGCACTTCATGGTTTTTATGTTTGATGGGGTGGCTTAGGTCTCTCTTGAAGACCATTTCATTTCAACCATATATCAGTAGCAGCCCCATATGTATCATGTGGAGGGAGAGACTCTTTGGGTGGATGTGCCCTTTTGGGAAGGAAGACCTCCATTCTTTTTGCAGCACATGCTCCAAGGGGAGTATGGAAGATGATATGGTCACCATGTTCATCCATGCGTTTTTCCATGAGGTGAACCATATGATTGCTTGGATGCCATATGTTGATGGATTCCAACTCATCACATATGTGAGGATTTGGGTCAACTTGATTTGCAGTGTTGGAGGAGAGGTCCTTGGGTATCTATACTTCATCTTACCTCTTGAAGGCAACACTATTGTAGCCCAAGTTCAGCTTTCACTCCACATTCATCACAGGTGGAGAAGAGGACAGCGTGGGGTAGGCTATGAGGCTTGCCAAGTTCAGAAATTCAGCCCACCTATTTCTCATGAGCACAAGGTGCAGGAGTACTTTCAGGAGTTGCCTAGTTGGAGGGTGACTCATTTTTCTTGGTTGATTGCTTGAGGATGGAGGATCTACATGAGGATATTTCAGACTCCATGCCTTGAGTGGAGGAATTTTTACAGTTCATCCTTTCTCTTGCTTGAGGACAAGCAAGTTTTGGGAGGGGAGGACTGTAATGTTCCAAATTTTGCAATAAAGTATTTGGAACATTAATTTTTCTTTTATTTTAATAAAAGGAATAAAATGGGTGAGGGGACCCATTGTAGCAACTTAATAAACACTCCTAAGGTGCAAAAGTCACTGAAGTGGCTTAAGATAGCAGCCCCAAGTGTGAAAAGGGCCAAAGGAAAGTGAGCTAGACCATGGTTGACCAAAGTCAACAACGTACCCTAAGAGGGGAAGCCTGCACAAGGAGGTTGTGTGGTTGGAGTGGAGGGAAAATTGAAATGAGAGAAACCCTAATGTGAGTGGGATCCATGCATGCTTTGCATAAAAGATGAAGGAGAGCCATGGTGGAGATCATTCTTTGGAGATAGAATTCGAAGTTGAAGCTCTCTTCAACTTGGTGCTGCTTAGCACAAGAGGGATTCCTATTTAGGAATTCCCTTCTCTTCCATGAGAGGCCATGGAGAGATTGTTCTTCATCTTCCTCACACCATGGCTTGAGGCCAAAGCAGTCATCTATAGCTACTACGTTATTCTCGTAGCAAGAGAATGCTGGAGTTGCTGGTGTTGTAGTGAGGGACCTTCATCATCTCACTTCCGGAGTTGTTTTGTAGAGGAGAGGCCATATATTTCTCTAGGAGATCAGCAAAGGAGATCCCGAAGCTTTCATTGCAGATCTTGGCATTGGGCCATATGTTTCTTCTCATGCCCAGTGCAGTCCCTTTCTCCTACAGCGTTATTCTCTGAGAGGGTTTGCAGGTGGAGTTCATTTTTTTCACTAGTGAGTGAAATATTCTGTAAGGGGATCAACCCCTTCATTTTGGAGATCATTGGAGGAGGTATCATTGTTTATTTCAGAATCTACTTCCTTCTCTATTCTTGTATTATTATTGAGTTGGAGCAACTACACTGCAACTCCGGTATTTTACTGTTTTATGCATTTTAGCCAATCCCTTGGAGGATTAATGCAATAATGTTTTCTGGGGTTGAGATCTTGCTCCCCCATCTTTATTTGAGCACATATTGTCATATCATCCCATATGTATCAGCTTTCAGTCATTTTCCCTCATAGACTACGCAGTTAGAGAGTAGCTGGATTTATGCAGCAATGTATTCTCTTATTTATGTACATTTTCCTTAGAGGTTGATTTGCACTCACCTTGAGAGGTCTTTTCCTCAAGGATCTTGTATAATATTTTCTGCCACACATTATGTATTATATTTTTACTCTTCTCATATTTTATGAGTCATTATTTCACTGCTGTTACATGTTGGAGGTTTAATACTGCTGAAGGGTTTCTCATTAAGCATTATTTTAGTATACTTGTTGGTGGGAGATCTGAATAACATGCTTAGGGTTATTTCTTTGAGTTTATATTCTGCAGGGAGTTGGTTTCAGATATATTCTAAGGCATCCTAGCACTGGATTGTTTTATTTTCACATGGGCTTCCTTATACAGCAACCTCATGGACAACTATTGCAAAAATTCCTTGAAGGGAATTATTAGCTCTTGACAAGTTCTATTGGCAGAGTAGGCTAGTCGGCTAGGTAGCCTCTGGATCTCATTCTTCCTTATGAAGTTGACATATCTAGTAAATTCCCCAACAATCAATCTCTGAAATAGTTCAGTGTTGATTGTTAATACTCCCGGAGTTGGAAAATTGGAATATCTCAAGATATTCCTGGAAATGCAGAAATTTCCCCATTTGGGACATTACATAGCAGGACTGAGGATCTCCCATAACATAGCCAACAGGATTCCTTTCCCCAATAACCCGAAATAGATCTATTAATTTGTAATTCACATCAATCTTAGTACTTGCATATTCTACTCAAAATGTCCTTCTATTTATAATGATCTAGCCTAATCTTTCCTGTGGTCCACAAACCATGGTTTGCGGACTCTAGTTCTACCCTTTGACCCATTAAAATGCTTTCGTGGCTTTGACCCACCCAAAAACCCCTGTGCTAGACTAAAATATGCCAAAAATATACAAAAATACTCAAAATTGTCCCAATTCGTAGCCTTTGGAGGACCCTGTTCCAACAATGAGCCTCTCGCTCAAGAGCGGACCTTCCAAAATATTGATACATATTGTCACAAGAAAAACCATTAACCTGAAAAGCACATCATGCAAGAAACACAACTTCATGACCTCTTCCGTTTTCTCCTTCAAAGCAACAAATGTCACATCATATGAACATCACCATGCATTATTACATCTTGGTGTACAAACAAAACATCTGTGTAATTCTTCGATGGGTTTCGACAAAACATGCGTCTTCAAACCATTGACTGTTAAATAAAAAAAAAGCATGTACAACACTTGATGATTCTTTTCTCAAAACAACAAGAATTTCACATCTCATAAAACAATTCGTCAACATCTACCTTTCATCTTTAGAGACTAAATCAACTCTTCCAAGTCGATAAGACATACATGTAACAATCAATCGACCAATACAATTCAATCAATGATTCACGTTCAAGCACAATGAAACTATCAAAAATTCCATTGTTCACACACATAAAACCGCATGCATGTATACAATGCTCAACTCTCTCGCAAGTACAATCACAATTACAATGATCCCATTGGTATGTGCAATTACTTAAAGAGTTTAAGTGACCAAATTTTTTGCAACAAAGTGAGACAACATACTCCCACTTTCAAACACCTTCCTGGCATAATCTGTTATGAAACCAGCTCCAAAAATAGAAGAAAAGAAAGATCAACACCTTAGAAATAAGCCACTTAGAGGGGGTAACCTCCTTTACATTACATAAATGAACAATTCTTGGATGATTCAAATGAAAAAAACCTGCTTTCTATATATAAGAGTCCATGGGGTCACAATATAATCCTAGCTGACCTAACAATAATAATGTAATGGCACAATAATAACAACATGGGGGTTACAGGGGTACAACAATAACAATAAAGGGGCTACACTAACAACAATAAGGGACTACACTAGTAATATAGGGACCTAAACTGCCCCTCCCTTTCAAAAAAGTGTTTTCCTCAACTCTTGAGTAGCTCTGGATGCTTCTGTATAAAATTATCATCCTCCCATGTTGAATCTTTAGCGATTAAGTTCTTCCACTTGATGAGATACTCTGAAATTGATCGATTTCGTAGTTGTCGAGTTTTTGTTTCCATGACTTCTTTAGGTTGCAATATGATTTTTCCTTCCTTGTAAATTTCTGGCAATATTGTTTGAACTGGAATTTTCTCACCTATAACCTTATTTAAGCATGAAACATGGAAAACTAGATGCACTCAAGAAGAAGCAGGAAGTGTTGAGATTCAACGAGAAAATTTCAGCACCCATGCCTAGTGCATTAAGCACCTACACTAGGGGGGGGGGGGGACACAATGCTATTTTTGGTGCATGTCTATTTTAGTTATCCATTAATTAAGATAGAAAATAAACTGTAAACTAGTTTCAAAAATAACTTGCAATAGTTAACTAAGAGTGATAAACTCAGTTAGCTAGTGGATTTCGAGTTAGAGGTAGTTGGTGAGGCATGCAGAGTAATTCTAGTTGTAATAGAGTTTGAAGTGTAGTGGTGCATTAGTTAATGCAAGTTGTAATCAGTTTAACTCAGTTAATTGAGTTAAACTTAGTTGTGCTAGTTGTAACTACTTGATACGCTAGTGAGAGATAAAGTGAATTAAATATTAATTAATTCACAATTAGTGATCTCACATGCAATTAACATTGTTACCGATGAAATAGGTAACCTGACCTCAAAACGGGAACTCTAACCCAAAAAGACTCAAAAAACATGAAAAAACACCCCAAAAACAAAAAAATTGTATTCCAGAACACACTTGGTTTTTTTTTAAGGTCAAATTTCAACATTTTATAAAATTATGCTAAAAACAAAATTGTTTCTTGAAAAAAGGATTGAAAAAACACCCTCAAAACAAAACCAGTTGATGCTGGAATAACAAAAAAAAAAATTGTGTCATATTTTTGACATTTTTAAAAATAGAAATAACATTTTTTTAATTTTTAAAATTCAAACATTAAAAAAAACTAAAATTTAAGAAAAAAAATAAATTTAAAAAATAAAAACATTTTAAAGCTTAAAATTTAAAAATATATAGGAATAAAAAAAATAAAAATAAAAACAAAATAAAAATTTAAATTCAAAGATTAAAAAAAAAAACCTAAAATTTAAGAAAAAATAAATAAATAAATAAATAAAAATTTAAAGATTAAAATTTCAAAATATATAGAAACAAAAAAATAAAAATAAAAACAAAAAAAAAATATTAAATAAAAAAAAAAATAAAACAAGTTGAAAAAGGAAAGAAATTATAAAAAAAAAAATATAGAAATTAAATTTAAAAAAGAAAAAGAAAATGTTTATTAAATTAGAAAAAAAAATATATTTTAAAATAAAAAAAATAAATTTAAAGAAATATATTAAATTTTAATAAATTTAAAACTTAAAAAAAAAAAAAAAAAAAAAAAAAAAAAAAAAAAAAAAAAAAAAAAAAAAAACATTATTGAAATTAAAAGTAAAAAAATTAAAAATTAATTAAAAATAATAAAAATAAAATACAATAAAAATATTAAATTTAAAAAAATATATATTAAAAAAACAAATAGATTTTAAAAAATATATTAAATTTAAATATTATATATATATATATATATATATATATATATATATATATATGAACTTAAATTTAAAAAAAAATATATATATATATATATATATATATATATATATATATATATATATATATATATTTTTTTTTTTTTTTCTAAATCAGACTAATTCTATTTATGTAAATATAATAATACAAAACTGCCTTAGCTCAGCTGTACTAGCCTGAGACTGGGCTTGAAAGTCAAACATAGTTCTGGAACGAAGCTGCCCATATAGGGAAACCAGCTCTATAGTAACAGTCTCACCGCCCTTGTACAGGGAAACCGGTGGAATATTAGTGATTGTTATGAGACAGTAGCAAAAAACTAGCACTATCATAAACGAAATCCAGAAAACTGTAATATACTGTAGATAACCAGCATTGCTAACAAGATAAACAAGTTGAAAGACCATACTGCGCCAAGGCATTGCTAAGTCAGATGGAGTTGGTAGGTGATGGCTTTTCCTCCACTATTGGGCAGCTGTAATCAGCTTCAGGATCTTCCACTTCACTTTGCTTGTTGCGTTCTTCAGCGGCCTGTTCAGCTCCAGCGTTAACCCTGCAGGGGAGAGGGACCAGAGGGGGGATTGGCTAAGCCTGCCAGCTTGGGAAAGTCCTCAATAGGTGAGGAAGCAGGGGAGGAATGAAGCTCGATAGGGACAGGATGAGGGTCGAAAGGAGCAGGATGGGAGACAGTCCAGGTAGGAGGGTTAAGGGTGGCGTCCTCACGCAAAGTAACAGTGATGAAAGCAGTGATGGAGGGACGATTGAAAGCGCTGTCAAACCTTAACTCTGCCCGTTGTGTGGTTTGACGAATGAAACGACTGCTGGCAGGCTGAGGGGCGGGGGAGGAGATGCGCTGGGGAGCGACAGGCGGAGGAGAGGCTGGAGGATGGCCATGGTCACAGATAGGAGGAATCTCAGAGAATTGCCTGCTGGAAGAAGGGCGATCGCCAAACGAGCTTCCTCTAGTGCCTCCACGCCGAGCGGTCATGCGCTGCCTGAGTCGAGGCATGGCGAAGCCGAGAGGCTCAGGTTCGAGAGGCTTGGGAGTCTGGGGCGGATCTACACCAGAGAAAGAAACCGGAACGAGCTGCAAAAGAGTGCGGGAATTTTGCTGAGGAGCATTAGAAGCACCTGGGCGAGCGCTTGGCTCAGCACAGTGGGCAGGGCACGCGCCGTCCAAGGGCACCATACAAACGCACAGAGAGACGGTGAGCTCGTCCAAGGTCACCATACAAACGCACAGAGAGACGGTGAGCTCGTCGAGCCAGGAGCAAGGTATCATAATGCGCGAGCCAGGCGGAACAGGGAGAATGTAATGCCGGCGTTGAGAGTTAATGCAACCTGCAAGCAGAGTAAATGCGGTGATTATGGCGCCGTGGAGGGCCATGTGGCTACCACGCGCCGAGAGCGTTGGGAAATGGCCGGAGCCAATAATCCCTATGCGCTTATTGTTCATCCGCATCCGGAGTAAAAATATATATATATTAGATCTTATTAAATTTAAAAAAAAAATGTTAATATTAAAAAAACAAATTAAATTAAAAAAAAACAAATATTAAATTTTAATAAATAAATGAATAAACAAATAAATTTTGAAACAAAAAATAAGTTTTAAATATGAAGAAAAAAGAAACATTGTTAAAATAAAAAGTTAAAAAACTTTAAAAATCAATTAAAATTGAAAAATTGAAAAAATAAATTAAATAAAAAATATTAAATAAAAAATAAAATAAAAAACAAATTAATTTGAAAATATTAAGTTTAATATATATATATATATATATACACACACAATTTTAATTGAAATAAAAAAAAATATATATAAAAAATTTATGTAATTAAAAAAGTAATAATAAAAAAATTAAAAAATTAAAAAATATTAAATTCAAATAAATTTAAAAAAAATACAAAATTTACTAAATTTTAAAAAATTAAATGAAAAAACTAAACATAAAATTTAATAATAATAAAAAAAAAAAAAATTAAAAAATTAAAAAAAAATATCAATTCAAGTAAAAAAAAATACAAAATTTAATAAAAAGCTTTAACAAAATTTAGAAAGAAAAAAATTAGAAAGAAAAAAATTAGAAACAAAAAAAATGAATAAATTATAAAAAACAAATTATAAAAAATTATAAAAAAAAAAACAAAACAAATTAAATTTCAAATATAAAAATTAAATTAAAACAAAAAAAAAAAAATTAAAATTAAAAAAAAAATTTGAAAATTTAAAAAGAAAATCAAATTAAAAAAAAAAAAAAAAAAAAAAAAAAGATCGTGGCGACGCGGCCAATTGGCCTCCCTGTGCATGTGGGCAGGCCACACATCAAGGAGTCAATTCCCATATTTCTCCGCGGGCGGAGGCCGATTCTCAAAACGCCTTCCCGTTAGCGGGGATGCCGATCGTGAATCGCTCGCGACGGAGGCCGATTCCGAGATCGCTCGGTCGGCGGAGACCCCCACCGCCCCATCGTGAGGGCGATTTTTAACTCCGCCTCGTGGAGACCTCGAATCAGCCTCTGATGGCGGAGATGGCCCTTGGAACCCCGCCGCCGCCAAGATGGCTATTCTCGGACCCGCCTCCTGCCATGAAGATGGCGATTCCTGGACCCGCCCTCCGCCATTGCCGGCTTACCATTCTCGACCCGTCCGGCTACGGGAGATTCCCCAACTGCCTCCCGATGGTGGAGTGGCTATTCTCGGGACCCGTCAGTAGCATTCCCGACCGTCCGTCGCTGTTGTGCATGACCGGACCCAGCCTTCGGTCGGGCGGAGGGTGGCGCTTCTCGAACGTCCGAGGGCCATTCCCAGGACCCGCTCCGCCGCCGGGCGGTTAGGGCGATTCCCGGGACCCGGCCTCCTACCGCGAGAGGGCCATTCCTGGAATCGCCGCGACGATGGCGACCTCGGGGACCCGGGCTCCATTGCGGGAGGGCTTACTCGGTGAATCGGCTTCTCTCGCTGGGCCGCGGCGGGGGGCGGCCCCTAATCGGCCTCTGATATATTCTTCGAATCGGCCCTCTACCGCAGAGGGCACCCTGGTCGGCTCGCCGCCGCCACAGGCGATTCTCGACCCGCCCTCGGTGGCGACTCTCGAATCGGCCTCCCGCCTACAGAGGGCGATTCTGGACCCGCTCGCCGCCGCCAGGCGATTCCCCGAACCCGCCTCCGCCGCGAGAGTGGCCATTCTCGGACCGGCTCACCGCCGGCGGAGCGGGCGGTCCTCGAATCGGCCTCCCCGCCAATGGCAATGTCACCGAAGGTATAATGATTGCTGCTGCCACCACGATCAAAAAATTATTATTTTTTTTTTAATTTGATTTTTTTTTTTAAATTCAAAAAATTTAAAATTATTTGTTTTTTAATTCAAATTTTTTATTTTAAATTTAAATTGTTTTTTTTTTTTGTTTTTTTTTTTTAAATTTAACTTTTTAGATTAATTATTTTTTAAAATTTAAAATTTATTTATTAAATTTATTAAATTTTAATTTAAATTTAATTTTTTTTTAAATCTTTTAGTTTATTTAGTTTTTCATTTTTAAAATTTATAAACGGTTTCATTTTAAAAAAAATAGTAAATTTATGGATATTTGTTTTTTAATTATTTGCACGTGGTTTTTTTCATTTTTTTCTGTGTTTTAATGATAGTTTTTTTTTTTCTTTTTCAATTTTAAATTTTTTTTTTTTTTTTTAATTTGTTTTTTTTGTTAATTTTAAAATTTGTATTTTTTCTTATTATTATTATTATTATTATTTTAATTTAAAATTTAAAATTTAATTTTTTTCCTTTTTGTATTTTATTTTTTTTATCTAAATTTTAGTTTTGTAATTTAAATTATTTTTAAATTTTCTATTTTAAATTATTTTTTTAATTATATGGTTTTTGTTAATAACTTAGAAAAAAATGTTTTTGATGTTTTTTTTTTAATTTTTTTGGTTAATTTTTGTTTTTTTTCTTTAAATTATGTGTTTTTTTTCAATTTTTGTCATTTCTTTTGATATAATTTTCGAATATTTTTGTTTATTTATTTATTTATTTTTGTTTAAATTTTTTATTTTTACGAGTTAATTTTATTTTTTTTACATTTTTATTGGTTTTTTTATTGTTTTTATATATATATTTTTTATCTAAGTTTCCTGTTTTATTATCAACATGAAAATCACCACTCTAAAAAAAAAAGGTTGATGCTGCATCAATACGTTTCAAAATTAGCATGAAAATCACCGCTCTAAAAAAAAAAAAGTTGATGCTACATCAATACGTTTCAAAATTAGCATGAAAATCACTAACATTTTAAAACAAATATTCATACTTCATAAATAAAAATATTAGAGTGTCAAAAATGTGCTCCAAAAAAGAAGAAGGTGATTCTGCATCACCACTTTTCAAAATCGAGTGCTTTTTATGCTACCAAAGAAAAGTAGGTAACAGTGCGGTTACCTATTTCATCGGTAACACTGTTAATTGAGGATTTTCTATTATTAGTTGCATGCATGTCAGATCTAGTGGAGACCCAATTGAGATCTAGGTGAAAGGGAATTTGACTATCAGTTATAGGATTACTGGGTTGCATCCATGCAACCAAACACCGATTGGAGTACCCATGATACTTGCGCAGTCAAGGAAGGCCAAAATTCCTATCTTTTAGGGATCACATTCATAAGATATTGTGTAAGAAAGGAAGACTATTTGGAGGCAGTATATCGGCTAATTATTGGTTAGATTTTGTACGACAATGTGAGAAAATTAGCTGAGTACTAGAGGGCTCTTGTGAGAATATTTTTGTATGTAATTGTTTCATGATCCATGCTGAATATACAATAGAAGATAATGGGGTTTTGAGCAGCAAGCTTTCCCAGGAAATTATCTTTGTTGTGTTTGATTTGATTCTTCTTTGCTTCATGTAATTAGCGATTGTGTTTTTAATTCTGCAAAATATTTGTAGAAGTGATTCAGTATTTAACTTTAGTATATTTTTAGATCGGGTGATTCCAAGATATACATGCATGTTGCATAATTTCTACATGGTATTAGAGCACAATTTTGAAGTGTGAAGGAGGAGTTGAGTTTGTGACTAGATAGAATTTGAATTTGAAAAAAAGATTTCTTGGTGTTGCAGCTGATTCAAGATTGAAATGGCTTTCAGTGGCTTAAGGTTGGAGTATGCACTCGAGGGCAGCTCAAACTATATTGCTTGGAAGGATAGGATGGAGGTAGTACTCGAAGATAATGGCTTAAAGGAATTCATTGACAATGATGTTCCTAAAATTGTTGTGACAGATGCTACAAATCTTGATGCGTGGAAAAATAAAGTGGCAAAGGCGAGGAGGATCCTGTTGGAGGAAGTACAAAACCACATTGTCTCAAGCCTCCATGGGAAAGCCACACCATATGAAATGTGGAAGGCTTTGACAGATCTATTCTAGAGCAGCAACAACCATAGGAAATTGAAACTCAAAGATAAACTCAGGAAGATCAAGATGGAGAAGGGCAACTCCATACCAAAATATATAACAAATTTTGTCCAATTGCAGGATGAACTGGGGAGCATTGGTATAATTGTCACTAATGATGATTTGGTGAGCTTGGCTCTCTTAGGACTTCCCAAGAGTTGGAATATTTATCAAGACTCTCTCAATGGAAGGGAAAAATTGCTAGATTGTGAACGATTGTTGTCGGATTTGGTGCAGGAGAAGTTCAGATGGAACACCATAGATAGATCTTCATCTAAGAATGAAGATGAATAAGATTGTGCTTTGGCTTCCAAGGTGAAGAAGGGGAAGGGGGATAAATTCCATTCCAAATTTGAGTCCAAGAATGGCAAGAAGCAGGACATGTCCAAGGTGAAGTGTTTTCATTGTCACGAGCATGGGAATTTTGCTACTAACTATCCACAAAAGAAGAAGAACAAGAAGGTTGTAGGATCTGCAGCTGGTGAGGCCCTTACCTCATAATTTGATCTTGACTTCTAATTGAACGCATGCATGGTGTCAAGTTCATTGGGATCTGTGTGGTATTTGGATAGTGGCGCTTCCTTTCACATGACGGGAGACAAGTAACTTTTCAGCGACTTGGAGGAGAAGGATCTCCATATGCATATTGAAATAGGCAATGACGGGCGGTACAGTGCTATCGGGATTGGTACTATTACCTTCTAGAGACAGCAAGTAAAACCTTTCAATTAAAATATGTAATTCATGTACCAGGTTTGAAGAAAAATTTAGTTTCAATCGCAATATTGGAGGATAGAGGCTATGATGTTTCTTTTAGTGAAGGAAAAGCTTTCCTCTGACATAAAATAATAGGACAAGCTAAGAGGATATAGATTCGAGTTAAGAATCTATACAAGATGGAGGTAGATGACTATGCAAAAATTATGGGCAAGGCAGATCAAGTGGTGAGTCAATATGAGGGCGAATTATGGCATAGGAGATTGGACCATATTCACCATGGAGCCTTGAAATTCATGCAACAGATTTCTACTGGTCTTCCCAGGGGTACACTTATGCAATCATACACATGCAAGGGATGTACTATGGGAAAATATATAAAGTCCACCTTTCATGGGAAGGAGAATCGAGCTTCGGGGATCCTTGAGAGAGTTCACACAGATGTGTGTGGACCATTCTCTGTTGCTTCGACAACAAAACATAAGTGTTATGTAATATTTGTTGATTATTTTTCTCATAAGTGTTGGATATTATTCATGCAGAAGACAAATCATACATTCTCTAATTTTATTGAGTTTAAGGCGCTGGTTGAGAAAGAGTCGAGGAAGCAAGTGAAGGCTCTTAGGAGCGATAATGGTGGAGAATACATCTCTAATGAATTCAAGAAATTATGCAACAAAGAAGAAATTTGAAGATAATTGATAGCACCTCATAACCCACAGTATAATGGGGTCGTGGAAATAAAGAACAAAATGTTCAAGGGTGCAACAAGAGCAATTGTGCATGATCAAGGCCTACTGATGCATCTATGGGCGGAAGCATGCAAAAATGCGGTATTTGTGTAGAACCATTGTCCTCATAGGATACTTGGCATGGGTACACCTGAAGAGGATTTCAATTGTAAGAAACTCGATGTTTCACACACTAAGATTTTTGGCTCATCTATTTATGTGCATGTGACCAAAGATGCCTAAAAGAAGCTGGAACCCACAACTCAGATTGAGATTTTTGTGGTGTACACTAAAATACCCCATAATTATAGTGTGTATTTTCCAAACAGAAGAGTGACTGTTGTACGACGAGATATAAAATTTGATGAGGAGAAAGCCATGCGGTTGTCCCTTGAGAGGGAGATGGACTTGCATGCAGAGGAGGAACTGTTGATTCCCAAGGATGAGCCTCAAGATGTGGATCATCCACATGTGGAGGATCATGGAGTGGAGGAAAGCACTCATGTAGATCCATCCATCAGAAATGGAAGAAGGCACACCGCGGAAGTTGATAGATTGAGACTTGATGCTATGGAGAATGTAGGAGCCCCTACTTCACAGTGCAGACAAAAACAGTCTCTTGACTGATTTACTAGATACATGGCTCTTATGAGAAAATGTATTGTGACTGAACCATATTTTTTTCAAGAAGCATTACAATAACCAACTTGGGTTGATGCAATGGTGGAGGAGTATGAATCCATTATCAAGAATAGTGCATGGGATATTGTCCCAAGACCGGTCGACAAATCAGTGGTTGGATCGATATGGATCTACAAGGTAAAGCAAGTTGTTGATGGAAGTGTGGAGAAATACAAAGCCAGATTTGTGGCCCGAGGATTCTCACAGATCAAGGGGATATATTATGATGAGACTTTTGCACCTGTTGCAAGGTAATCTTCCATAAGATCCATCCTAGCAGCACAGATGGATTGGCACATTCATCAGGTGGATGTGAAAATTGTGTTTCTAAATGGGAACATTGAGGAAGAGGTGTACATAATGCAACATGAAGGTTTCAATATCTTCAACAGTGAGTCGCATGTGTGCCGACTCAAAAGAGCAATGTATGGGTTGAAGGAAGCACCCTGTGCTTGGTACACTCGAATAAACAACTATTTCACCGGACTAGGATTCACCAAAAGTGAAGCAGATACAAAAATGTACCAGATTGTGGTTGAGGGTAAGCTATTGATTATTTTTCTTTATGGTGATGATCTAATTTTGACTGGTGATGAGTAGCTGATACACTCATGCAAGGAGGATCTTGCCGGGGAGTTCAAAATGAAGGACATGAGACTCCTTCATTATTTCCTTGGATTGGAAATATGGCAGCGGGATGGTGTAACTTTTTTGTCTCAAGGCAAGTATGCAAAGGAGATATTGGCTAAGTTTTACATGGAGAGTTGCAAACCCATGGATACTCCTCTTCTAGGAAATTGGAGGAAATAGGGTGCTACTTTTGGAGAGGTAGTGGATGCTATTGTCTACACGCAGTTAGTTGGTTCACTGATGTATCTAGTGAAAAACATACCAAACATTTTCTACGTAGTTAACCAACTGATTCATGCTAAGGTTAAGCCTACCAAGCTCTTTTTGAAGGTGGGGAAGCATGTCTTGAGATACCTGAGGGGCACATTAGAGTATGGTTTATGGTACAGACGGATAGAGGGAGTGAAGCTTCAAGGCTTCACAGATTCATATTAGGCGGGTAGTCCATTAGACATAAAGAGCACATTAGGAGGGATCTTCAGCATAGGATCGACAGCATTTTCCTGGTATAGCAGGAAATAACAACATGTGGCACTCAGTTCAGTGGAAGTAGAATACATGGTAGCAAGTCAAGTTGCATGTGAGGCTATTTGGATGAGAAAGATCTTAGTCGGTTTGTTTGGTTCTCAGATGGATCCGACAGTGATTCATTATGATAATCAGAGCTGCATTAAACTCTCGATTAATCCTATGTTTCATGATAGGTCCAATAATATAGATATCTGGTACCATCATCTCAAAGATTGTGTGCAGAGAAGAATAATTTTGCTTCAGTACATTCCCACGAAAGATCAGGATGCAGATATTCTGACGAAGGCGCTAACCAGGAGAAAATTTGAATACCATAGAGACAGGATTGGGGTAAAGGATAATCCCTTTCTTGTTGAGAGGGAGTGTTGTGTTAGCCACCTATAATATTTTTTATAGCAAAATGTGGCTAAGACTTTTTTGAGCCTTCAAAGAACAAATTTTATTACTAAAAAGTGTTGGCTCTTGAAGACTCTTGAAGGCCTCATGCCTCTGTCCAAAATCTTAATTGCTGTTCCCATTTTATACTCAGAAATTCTGCTAATTTCATGATAAAAGACTGCTGAAAAGCCATCATTTTTCCCTTCTCCCACTCAAAACTAACCTTCATTTTCTCCCCTTTTTTCTCCATAAAAACTCCATTGTTTTCATGTTTTCTTTTCTTCCCTTCATGAAAATCACTCTTACAAGGTTAAAGACTCACTCTTTAACCATACCGAAACCCCCAAATCCATTAAAAACCTTGAAAATTTTCATGAAAAATACATGTTTTTACATAAGGTCTTAAGCCCCTTTGGGCTAAAGTCCTAAACCACTTCCCCCACATGACCACACCTTGGAACCAAGCACTAATCCTGTTCGGCGCTTATCACATCAGAAATTTTCAAATGCGCAAGTCTTTTCCATGTTCAAGAAAGTTTCGATGCGATTAAACCTTTGCATCGTATAAACTCCGATGCGATTAAAAACTTTGTATAAATATCCCATGGGCCCGCCTCCGGTGCTTAAAATTTTTTAAAATTTTCTTACTCGGTGGACTTTCCCTTTGTAAAACCAAAAACCCATTTATCCAAAGTTTTGGTCTAAAAAGTTAGAATCACGTGTTAAATATCAAATGGGTAGATTAAAAAGACCGATCGCGCAATAGCATCGGAAAAATTCAAATGGGTTGATAGAAAAGGCCGCATCAAAACTTCTGATGCGATTAAGTCCCATATCCATAGTCCCCGGTCCTTTTCTTTCTTTGAAAAAAGCAAGTGCAAAAGCCGAAAATATTATCGCATCGAAAAAGTTTTAATGGGTTGATTGAAAAGCCCAGGCCTGACCCTGATTAGCCCCTATATACATGAGCTCGGGGCCTATCGAAGGTCTATATAAAACCAAGCCTGCAACCAGGTGCCCAATCGCATCGGCCTTTTCTTCGATTGCGCAATCGCATCGCCTCACTCCCGACTGTCGATTGCGATTTCCCCCGATGTTTCACCCGTCATCGATCTGATCTGCAGATCAATGGTCTGCAATTAATCGCATCGCAACTTTTACATCACACGCACTCATTTTCTCTCGCCGATCGGCCATACCCTAATTCGTTTCCACCGTTGATCTGATCCTCAGATCAACAGTCTGTGCCACATTGCATCGCAACTTTCGATCGGTGTATTTTCTTGCCACCCCTGATTGCGATCCCCCGATTGCGATCCTCCGATTAGATCTGGACCGTCCACGTGTCCAGATCAGACGATCCAAAATCACCACGTTTTGTTCATTCCCCTGCTCTTCTTTGACCTCCTCCAAAATAAATCTCCATCGTTGGATGCTTTCATCCAACGGCTACGGTCCTTCCCCGCCTTCTGAAGCAGTTAAACCTAAATCTCATGATTTTCTAATATTTTGTGTATATTTGCAGGGATAAATGGTTTTTCGTTATAACAAAGGAAAAATCAGAGGCCTGGAAAGACGTTTCCTGTGCCTTTGATTCATCAAAATAAGTCGTTCGCAGGGTTCAAGATCTATGTTTCGTCGATGCTCTATGAGCATTGATGCCGTGAAGAGACCTGTGCGGCCTACACATTGACAAGACACTGTGATTTAAATCACATTCAAAAGAGTATCAGTTTTTGAAGACATAGCACAACAGAATGAAGATTGAAGACAGATTTTGGAATTACGGTTAAGAATGATTATCAAAAGCCTAATTCCCAGAATTAAAACACTATTAAAAGAAAATCATAAGTGTTTAATAGACAGAAAGGCCTCCACCATTAGATTTGAGGCGAATTGATTCCTCTCGGCTACCACAGAGCCACTTGTTGCCTCAAACCATTCAAACAGAGGCCGAAGTTATTGATTAATAAAATATCTACCTCATAGCGTAGTCGAGAAATTAATTCCGCTAAGTAAACTAATGCAAACAAATATCAATGGAGTTATTTTGTCCTGGATAGAGCCTAAAAGTCAATAAAGCTCCCACCGAGCTTTGATATTAATTGTAAAATAGTTAATACAGTGAAACACCTGTAAAACTTCATCATCGAGCCCTTCAAAGGCCGAGAAGTCATCACTCTGTATTAATTGTTCTTAAGATATTTTGTTAGATCTCACCTCCTCATTCTTCTATAAATACTTATGTAGAAGATGAGAAGTTGTTGGTTGTTGTTTTATCACAAGTTGTAATACTGAAACTCTTTGAAATAAATACATAGTCCGTTGAAGTTAAAGAACAAATTGAAGTCTTGTAGGTCTTGATGATGTTGTTGCATGCTTGTTCCTGAGAAGGCTCTATCATTGGATCCATGAACTTGGCTGTTGGTTGGATGTTTTCTCCTGTTTTCATTTTGTTCCATATTTCTCACTATAGTAGGTTGAAAGTTTTAGGCTAAGAAATGACTCCTGGAAGCACCTTAGACCTGTTCATCCTTCACTGTTTTATGTTTTCTTCTACTGAAGTATTTTGGAGGCTTTAATCTTTCTCTTTAATCTTCATGCTTGTTTATTTCCTTAATAGTTCGAACAGTTGGTTTCAGCATGATTTATGGTTTTCCCTGCTTGTCTCCTACCACTTAAAAATTGTTATTGAAGTCTCCCTTTGAAGTTCTTTGCTTACAGTGAATCAAAGAGGTCTGTTTCGATCTTGCCCTTTGTCCTCACTTAAACAGTCGGCTTAAAGGTCGTTATAATTATGATCATAGATTTTTTTAGGTGTTCCCTCTTCTATGACTGTAATTATCAGTAAATATTTTATGTTTCTAAGTCCTTTAAAATAAATCTTTGAGGAAATAGGGTGTTCCCTGAATCTTAGATTTCATTTTAAAAGTTGTTTTGAAACCATTATTTGCTTAAATTTGTGATTTGTAGAATTTATGGTTAGCCCTGTCTACCAAATAGCTCTTTATTGTTCAAGTTGTGCTTTCAAATTCCCTTTGTTTGAGAATTAAACTTCTCTTTCCAATCATTGATGTCCATCTCATTCCGAAACCAAAGGATCTTGTGGCCAAGTTAGATTTTCCCTCTGATATCCCATATCCATTGATGAGTATGTTATGACCTATTTTTGACTCCATTTCCCAATGAACCAGATGTTGCTCCATTCTATATATTTTTCCTAGACCTTTCATTTTATGTTGTATCAATTCAACCAAACAAACAAGCAAACACCCACACTTAATAACTAGTCTAAAATCCATATTCTAAGCACACAAGATAAACCTTTGTAAACAAACATTCGAGAGATCCCTCTCTGAGAACAGGAGGACTAGATCCTAGGACTCTAAAGATTTGTTCTGATGTTGCCTTGTCTTTTGATTTCCCAAACTATCAAAACACGGGACACCAACATGTTGAGATTCAACAAGAAAATTTTATCACCCACGCCTAGTGCATTAATCACCTACACTAGGGTGGGGCCCACAGTGATATTTTTGGTGCATGTCTATTTTAGCTATCCCTTAATTAAAATGGAAAATAAATTGTAATATAGTCTCAAAAATAACTTATAATAGCTAACTGAGAGTGATAAACTCAGTTAGCTAGTGGATTTCTAGTTAGAGGTATTTGGTGAGGCATGTAGAGTAATTCTAGTTGTAATAGAGTTCGAAGTGTAGTGGTGCATTAGTTAATGCAGGTTGTAATTAATTTAACTCAGTTAAGTGAGTTAAACTCAGTTGTGCTATTTGTAACTACTTGATACACTAGTGATAGATCAAGTGAATTCAATATTAATTAATTCACAATCAGTGATCTCACATGCAACTGAGGATTTACTATTATTAGTTGCATGCATGTAAGATCCAGTGGAGACCCAGTTGAGATCTAGGTGAAAGGGAAGTTGACTATTAGTTGCAGGATTATTGGGTTGCACCCATGCAACCAAACACCCATTGGAGTTCCCATGATACTTGCGTAGTCAAGGAAGGCCAACATTCCTATATTTTAGGGATTACGGAAGCCAAGCAGGTTGTCTGGAGGCAGTAAATTGGCTAATTATTGGTCAGTTTTTGTATGACAGTGTGAGACAATTAGCTGAATATTGGATGGATCTTGTGAGAAGGGTTTTGTATGGAATTTTTGCATGATCCATGCTAAATATACAATAGAAGATAGAGGGGTTTTAAGAAGCAAGCTTTCCCTGGGAAATTATCTGTGTTGTGTTTGATCCGATTCTTCTTTGCTTCATGTGATTAGCGATTGTGTTTTTAATTCCGCAAAAGATTTGTAGAAGCGATTCAGTATTTAACTTTAGTACATTGTTAGATCATGTGAATCCAATATATACATGCATGTTGTACTATTTCTACAGGAAGCTCCAATTTGTATGCCATAGTACCAATCTTTCGCAACACCTTATAAGGACCATAGTACTTTGGCGATAATTTATTATCCTTCTTAGCTTGCTTGAGGGACATTTGTTTTTATGGTTGTAGCCGTACAAATACCTAGTCTCCTACGTCAAAACTTCTCTCGCTGTGATGTTGATCTCCCTGCTGTTTCATTCGATTTTGTCCCAAATTTAGGTTATCTTTTAAGAGTTGGAGAACTTTTTGTTGATGCTCGATATGATCTTCTACTTCTTGAACCTTAGAATTTTCTCTTAAAGACGATGCGATGGATGGTGGATGATATCCATAAAGTGCCAGAAATGGGGTCATTTTTGCTACAGTATGGAAGGAAGTGTTATACCACCATTCAACCAGAGGTAAACACTTGACCCATTATGTTTGTTTATCAGATACAAAACAATGAAGATATCCTTCCAAACATTTGTTCACTATCTCAGTTTACCCATCAGATTGAGGATGATAAGATGAGCTATGAGCTAGTTGAGTACCCAAACAAGAAAATAATTCCGTCCAAAAATTTCCAGTAAAAATGGGATCTCTGTCGCTTACAATAATCTTTGGGTTTCCATGTATCTTTTGAATTTTTTCCATAAATAAAGTAGCAACTCTACTTGCTTTAAATGGATGAGACAATTCAAAAAAGTGTGCATAATTGATAATTATATCAACTACCACCATGATGACACTCTTTCCTTTGGACTTAGGTAAACCTGTGATAAAATTCATTGAAATATCCTCCCAACGTTGACTTGGAATGGATAAAGGTTGTAGAAGACCCGGGGTCTTAATTTTCTCAACTTTATTTTATTGGAAAACCAAAAATTCTGCAAGAAACTTTTGAATATCAGATTTATGGTCATCCCAAAAAAATTCTTTCATTACCCTTTGGTAATTTTTTAAAAATATTGAGTGTCCTCCTAAGGGAGATGTGTGCAATTCCAAAAGAATATTTTTTTTTAGTTGGGGATTCCTACAAGATATAAGCGATATTTGTACCATAAGGAATCATTTTTCCAATTAAATGTATCAGATGTACTAGGATCTTGCTACAATTTTTGAATGAGTGTCCACACTTCTTCATCCTTCTTCCATTCATCCCTTGATTCGGTTATCCAATCTGTTTGGATAATAGAAATGCCACAAAGCAATGCTTCCACTTCTTCATCCTTTCTTGAGAGCTCGTCTGCAACAACTTTTAGCTTCCTTTTTTTGTAGATGATTTCAAAGTCAAAACCCAACATCTTTGTGACCCATTTTTGCTGCTCTTCTAAATATAGTCTTTGTTCCAAAAAGTATTTAAGACTATCATGATCAATTTTTACCTTGAAGTGTCTTCCCATTAGGTAAGGTCACCATTTCTTTAGTGCATGTAGTATTGCCAACATTTCCTTCTCATAAATAGCTTTCTATAAATACTTTCCTTTGATTGGAAGACTTTCAAAAGAAATGGGTCTTCCTTCTTGCATTAAAACTGCACCAATTCCATTTCCTAAGGCATCACATTCCACAATAAAGGTTTTTGTGAAGTATGGCATAGCTAAGACCAGTGCTAGGCACATTGCCTCTTTAAGATTATCAAATGCCTTATTTGCTTCATGAGTCAATGAAAATGCATCTTTCTTCAATAATGTTGTTAGAGGTGTTGTTATTCTCCCATAATTATTAAAAAACTTGCGATAATACCCTGTTAACCCGAGAAATCCTTGCAACTGCTTTATGGTTGTGGGAAATTCCATTCCTTAATGGCTTTAATTTTGTTAGGGTCTACCTTAACACCCTTATGAGATACAATATGACCCAAATATTCCACCTCTTGTACTCCAAGAAAAATTGGGAGGTTTTTGCATATAATTGTTTCTCTTCCAATAGTTTGAAAACCCTCTCAACATGTTGAACATGATCCTTCCAAGACCTATTGTATATTATTATATCATAAAAAATACTTAAAACAAATTTTATAAGGAAGGGTTTGAAATTGGAATTCATCAACCTTTGAAATGTAGAAGGTGCATTGGTAAGGCCAAAATTCATTAACAAAAATTCATAATGACCCTCATGAGTTCGAAATTTTGTTTTCGGAATATCTTTAGTATTCATTCTAATTTTATGATATCCTGAACGAAGATCCGACTTGGTAAAGTAAATTGCTCCATGTAATTCATCCAATAATTCATCAATCACAGGAATGGTAAATTTATCTTTAATAGTGAGCTTATTAAGCTCCCTATAATCCGGACACATGCACCATGATCCATCCTTCTTGTGCACCAATACTATTGGAGCAAAGAAAGAACTTTGACTAGGTTGAATTATACCAACCTCTAACATTTCTGCAATCATATGTTTAATTTTGCTCTTTTGGACATAAGGGTATCTATAAGGCCTGATGTTTGGAGGAACAATTCCTGGAATCAAATGAATAGCATGATCATGATCACGAATAGGTGGGAGTCCTTTAGGAGTTTTAAACACCTTGGAATGATTGTCCAATACTTTTTGGAGATATAGAGAAATAGATGATTTTTATGTTGGAACTTCTAGTGAGCATAATTGTGCGATTATGCCTCATTGTTATTTCTTCAAAAGCTTTGTTAGGACATTAGAGATTATTATCTTTCCTGACTTCCCTATGATACCCCGTAATTCAACTTCCTTTCCTTTCGAAAAAAAAATTCAAGAAATGTTCTTGAAAATTAAAAGCTACCATCCCCAAAGATTGTAACCATTGTACTCCTAGTACAAAATCAACACCTCCCATTGGACTATTCAATACATATTCCCCCATGGTTAGTTATATATTATGGCATTTTCCGGAGAAATTTATAGTTCCTCCATTTGCAACCATCACTTGACATTCTGGTGCTGGGTATAAGAAGCAATTCAATTCAATTCCTTGGCTACCTTACAATGAATAAAATTATGGGTACTACCTGAATCAATCAACACTATTACATTTCTCTTCTTTATATGTCCTTCTATCTTAAGAGTTTGAGGAGTGGTAATTCCTGCCAATGCATTACACGATATGGTCAGATTCATCTCTTCTTTCTCTAGGGTTGGTTCCTGGTGTATATCCTCTTCTTTTGAAGTTTCTTGTTCATTTTCTTACTCCTCTTCACAATCTATGTAAAATAATTTCTTCTTAGCACAATTATGACCTTTAGTGTATCTGTTGTAACAACCGTAGCAAATCCCTTTTTCTCTTTTTTCTTCCAATTGTTGTGGTGTCAACTTTGTAGGTTGTGTAAGTCTAGGAGTAACAACACTTCCATCTTTATAGATGTGAGTGGTAGGCTTCCTTGTCACCATAATTTTACATTCAATTTTTCTTTCCAACCTGAATTCCTTCTCCAATGAATCGGGTTCCCAAAATCAAACCTCATGTTGGATGTTATCCTTTAAAGTCCCTATGAAGACATCAATCCTATTTTCCTCTAGAATACTAGTTACCCTTATATTCAATTTTTAGAAGTCCTCAATGTGCTCCACCATTGGACCCTTTTGTTTGAGATTTATCAATTGGCTAAAGAAGGTGTTGTTCTTTTTATCCTCATAATGTGCTATAATTTCCTCCATAAAAATTGACCAAGTGACAATTTTTTTACGGGAGCAAATCCATCGATACCATACAAATGTATCTTGTTCTAAATATAAAGTTGCAATGTGTACCTTTTGTGTGTTTTTCACATTATTGAGATTAAAATATTGCTAAATCTATAGTATCCATGTTACAATATCCTTGCCATAAAACTTCCTCATATAGATCTTTGGAATATGGTGGGTCTTCAATCCAACAATAGAGTTTATGAAATCACGATTACCATTCATTTTTTTCTCATCGTGAGTTTCCTCTACTATCACTTCACCTTTAGGAATAATTTCTTGTATAAAATTTTTCAAGCCTTCCTTCAAACCTTCCATGCCTGATTTTAGATCATTCTTCATGTCTTTCATTTTTTTCCTCTATACCATTAATCATAGCTTCCATGTCTTCCATGCCATTCTTCAAACCATCCATCTTCGCTTCCACACATTTCTTCAAACCATCCATATTAGCTTCCACATCTTTCTTCAAACCACCCATATTAGCTTCCATGCATTTCTTCAAACCATCCATCTTATCTTCCATACCTTTCTTCAAAACTTCCATTTCATTTTTTGTTGTTCTTTGCGAGAGCGAAATTTGGTGCACTTGCTTTTGTAATTTTGATATATCATGTTGCACTTCTTCATCTTCATGAGTCATAGTAGAGTACTCTGAGGGCTTAATGGGTGTTGAATTATTTTTAGGGGGCATTTTACAACCCAATATTGATATATATGCTTCAATATTGCCTTGGAATCACTTAAAAATAATTTTTCAAACAAGACTTATGAAATTTGAAAAACAAAATACGCACATTTTTCTTTCTTTTGAGGAGCTTGAAATTGAAACTAAATTATCTCTATGATTTCGGATCTTCAATATCTGAATTTAGCTCCTGTAGTATCCCTATAAATATTCTTTCGAATGCCATAGGTCTGACCTGATTTTGATGCTTCAAGACAAAGTTATGCCCAATCTCTCGCAATGACCTAATTATGGACTGGTTCAGTAGAGCGAACTTGTACAACGTGCCACATGCCACTGTTTCCTCCTTCAGCTCTGAAATTGATATACATGAAACTTTAGTATCCTTTATTTCGGTAATTTTTTATATAATTCCAATCTGATGCTCTGAGAGAGTTATGATGATTTTCTCAAACTCACCTCTTTTATATGAAATTTGGGAGCTTTCACAAACCCTAACTTCCACTGATCATACATCCGAAAATATTGTGAACCAAGATTTGAAATTTTTACACGAAGTTCCTTAGGATTTCAGTGTCGCGTGGTAAAAATTTCAGCTTCTAAAACTTCGTAGAAAATTTTTTATAGAGAAAATTCCATGATGACCTATTTGGAGCAACACAACCCTAGAATCCAAAGCTCTAATACCAAATGTTATGAAACCAACTCCAAAAATAGAAGAAAAGAGAGATCAACGTCTTATAAATAATCCACTTTGAGGGGGAAACCTCCTTTACATTACATAAATGAACAATTCTTGGATGATTCAAATGACAAAACCTCATTTCTATATATAAGAGTCCATGGGGTCACAATATAATCCTAGCCAACCTAATAATAATAATGTAATAGCGCAATAATAACAATATGGGGGTTACAGGGGCACAACAATAACAATAAGGGGCTACACTAACAATAATAAGGGACTACACTAGTAATATAGGGACTTTTTGAAGCCTCGAAAATCGCTGCTACAACATTGGGGGATAACCACCCGGTCTGAACCTTAATACAACTCCTTTTCCGTTAATGATAGTGACTCCGACTGGTTTAACTAGGTATAGTTACCTTTTCCCT